>BRZM01000047.1:2320292-2682147 GCA_033238685.1 Lates japonicus | reverse complement strand
AAGGAACAGTTTTGACATTGTGGGAACTTCTTTGTCTCTCTCTGTCTGTCGTGGCTCATAACCAAACAGCAACCGTGGCTTTCACACTTCAGTTTTTGTACAGATCAAACAAACGCCTCCTGACCTGAGTCTCAGAAGCTCCAGATAAAGTGCAGACAAGTTGTACCATTTTGATCAAGTACATGCACCATATACCACCACCCCACCACACAGTGCCAATACCATTACACAGAAATTAAACCTACTTAACAGTACCCTTATTTTCACTTATCATGAAACTAAACCCTACACTGATGCACTTCAGGTGGTGCTCTATTCAGTATCATTCTAAATGAGCCAGCTGATGTGGTTTAAGTCTTAAGGACTTCCAGAAATGTGCGTGATGAAAAGCAAGAGCTGCTGTTTCTGTGCAGGAAATGTAGCTAAAAGTCTTTAAAGGAAAACACTCTGAGGTGTACAGATGTCGATTACCGACTCTGGAGCCTCTGTCTTGTGGCTGGTGTTTTTACAGAGATCAGAAACCAGCGTGCCTACGGTAGAAACTATGGCCTTCCTTTCCTTTAGAACAGACTCATCTGGCCAGGAGAAAAAAGCAAAACAAGAAAGCTAAGCGATATCGTCCACCCGTCGCCACGGTGAATGCAGAGGCACCAGCATATCCCACGAGCTGACGGGAAGAGCCCCGATCGCCCAGCGAGCCCCTCGCACTAGCTGGCCGACCTGACGGGCGCAGGACGACGACGCCGCCCTCGGCGAAGCCCAGCTCGCCTCGGGTTCGGTGGAAGCGGGCGCCCGGCAGCAGGGCCAAGATCCAGGACCAGCCACGTCAGCTGGGCGAGAGACATAGAGCAGAGGGAGAGAGAGAGAGAGATTGTCTGTTTATTGGTTGTAAAGGCAAGCAGCGTTAAAGTTCCAGCTCAGGAATTGAAATCAATAATAATTTTTGTCATTTTTTACAAAAACTCAAATATTTGTTACTCTTGCTTCTCAAATGGGAGACTTGATGCTTTCTTTACATTTTGGGGTTTCAGACGGTCGGTCAAAACAAAACAAGACTTTTGAATACGTTCCTCTGCCTGTGGGAAATTAAACAAGAATTTTTCACTGCTCATCATCATTTTTTAAACAACTAGAATCACCGCCTCAGAGTTTTAGAGCACTTCAAGGACCGGGTCCAGTTGCAGTTATTAGGCGGGCTCGCTTAATTGACTGACCTTTGACCTTTGACAACCAACGTCCAATCACCGCTAAATTTAAAATCCTAGTGTATCCCTATAAATTTCTTATATAAAAAAAGTTTAAATGTAGGATGGGACTGCTGGTCTGGACGGTAACACTGTGAACTGCTCTCCTGTCACAGAGAGATGTGTGTTAAAAATACAAGCAAAACGGCACCAGTCAAATAGAACTCCAGTAGAATAACAATATTAATAACAGAGGCTAAAAACAACCTGAGGAGGCTGCAGATGTGAGCGACGGTGGGTGGTAAAACCGATGCTGCCGCTGTGTTCACTTCTGACTGGATCTTCTGGGCCTGAACCGTCATTTGGTTTGTTACTGGCAGTCATTAGTCACATGTCACATGTGAAACAAGGTTTAAAGGCCAGATATGCCACCTGGTGACTGCAATGTAATCTAACTTGACAAAGGTTCAGATTTTATCATAATTGTCCTTTGAAGAGAAGATCCTTTTTGCTTAACTAGAAACATTGCTAGTTCATATTAAATTTATTGACAAATAGAATTTTACCGAGCAAACACAGGAGCTGCTGAATACCACCGCCTCCATCTGTTAGTTTGTTTGTGCTACAGTGACTTTCGGTGATGGAAGTTAGCTAAAAAGTACCACAGTAACACACAAAACAAATCAACAGATGGAGGCAGTTGTATTCCAGCAGCTCCTGTTCAGTAAAATTCCTGTTTTTGTCAATGGAGTCTGGTACCATATACGATGTTTCGGGTTAAATAAAAAGGATCTTCCTATTTAATAAAAAAGTTTGTCTCTGTAGGATCCCATCTGGATGTTATTAGTTACACTTAATAAATATGAGTCTGTGTCAGTGACACAGTGAGACTTGATATAGGCGCAGCAGTTCAATCAATCATTTACACCAGTTCCAGGTTCACAACACGAACTATCCAGTGCTTTAAAGGAACAGTTTGACATTTTGTAGAAACTCCTGTCTCGTGAAATACAAACGGTATACCACCTACCTGGGGTATTCATGGTCAAGTGTAGACTTCACAATATGGGGGGTAGGGTTTCACCATCAGGTTGCCAGACCAGGATGCGGTGGGCGCTGGCGGTGAAGTCGAGCAGCCGAGACCAGAGTGCTGAGCCGCATCCACCCGTGTGAGAGATCAGGGTTAATTATTCATCCTAATGCAAACCAGACACTCTCCGTTGAAGTAACCTACCGCCCTGGGCAGGATGAATGCTCCTCTCTGCCGCCTTGAGGTGATAACTTGTCCCAGGCCTGTCGGACCTCCTCCGCCGGGACCTTCCTTCCGCCTCTTCAGAAGTCAAAGTCCAGCCGACGGCCGCTCAGCTTCTTCAGCTGATACTGAGGAAACAACCAGCAGAGGTCAGCTCAGTCTGCCTCTGTTTTCTACATGAAACCAGTGATGGCTTTCGTGTGGTGTCTCTCACCCTGATCCTCTGCCTGGTGTTGTGGAGGTCCCAGGGGGTCGATGGCTGCGCGCGGACGCTGACATCCAGAGCGTCCTGGCCTGAGCGACCTAAGCTGCAGGCCACCTGCTCGCCAGAGCTCCACCTGAACGAGGAGCGTGAAAGACCACTGAAACCAGCTGAGAGAGGCCAATGATATGATTCTGAGTTACTACAGACTGAACCACTGTGAACAAAGGATTAAAAAGGTTTAAATCAAACTTGGAGGAGGAGTGAATCTGCTGCTTTATTGGTAAAACCAGCAGCAGACCCATGACGCTGCACTTGACCTGATGGTTCTTCCACAAACACAATCTTTATACACATTACCACCACACACAAACCACAACAAACAACAATAACTCATCATATTAAATTAACATAGAAATTAATATTAAAGGAAACGGTTTGGAAATCATTTGACAAACACAAAATAAAAAATCAAACACAAATTCTTATAAAATAACTGAAACAACTGAATTTCTAAAAAAATAAAAATAATAAATGCTTGTATCAATATAACTATAATATTTCTGTATTTATAAGACATATTATTATTCCCTCCACAATTTTTTTTGCGTTGATGCTGTTTTGATAAATGTTTAAACTGATCTTCACCTTCTCTCTGAATAATACGCAGTGGAAATTAATTCATTCTGAGCGCAGCTCTGTAACAAACTGCTTTCTGTATCATACTTACTTGATTTGAGAATCAATGAGAAATACGAACGAACCACATTTCAGTCTGAGCTCTGCAGCTGATTTATCTGTACACCAGTAACAAATGTCCAGTATTCACCAATGAAACAGATTTTTTTCCAGACAAAGTAGAAAACATTCATGGGGGTAAAATTTGAATTAGAATTTTAAAAACAGTGTTTATATTAGTTTGACCATGAGTGCTCCACTGTCTCAGTAGTCGTGGAAGAAGGTTACAGCTGCTGAGTGTGAAACGATTTTAACAACGTGTATTTTAGAAGCTTGTTGTATTATCCACTGAGAACTTCTTCATTTCATGGAGCAACTAGTAACTAAAGCTAAAACAAATGTAGTGGAGTAGAAAGAATATTTCTCTGAACTGTGGAATAAAGCTCAATAAAGCCTAATTATTCAAGAAACCTAGCAAATCTTTGGTCTGAACCAACATGGTGGACTAAGAGGAGGTCACGGTCGACCTCCTGACCGGATTTAATAGGTACACGACTGTCTGCTGCCTTGCAGTTTACAGGGTTAAATTATTCACGCTCATAAAGAAACTCCAAGTTGCTCTGGAGAGTAAAACAGACCGGTTCAACAGGACGCCTGATTTGCTGGTGATCAGTTGTGTGTTTGCGCTGAAACCACATCACCAAATTCAGACGCAGGCCCCAGCTCGCCGCCGCACTCGGCATATACCTCCAGCATGCCTCTGTCTGCGGGTACCTCACGACCCCCTGTCCTCGAATCCTGACACACGGTGTTGGAGTATGCTCAGTTTGGCTCTGTACGCTATGGACACACAAACACGCTCATGGAGGGGACGCTGAGGAGAGTTAAGCAGTGCAGGAAACAACAGGTGGTGTTAAGGCAGCTTTAACTGTAGGTGAGTCAGTTAAGGCCAAAGACATACTATGTGAGGTCATAGTGATTGACCTGACTAATTACATTCTAACTAGTCATTCTAAGTCCAAATGAATGTTTGCACCAAATTTGAAGAAATTCTGGGGCACCCTGAGATATCACACCCATCGCTTCCACCAACCAGCCCAGCTGCAGTTAATTAGTGCTTAACTTTTCAATATTTTGTGAGGTCACAGAGACCCTGATCTTTGACCTTGGCTACCAAATAAACAGTTCATCCCTGAGCCTGAGTGAGTGTTTGTGCTGAATTTAAGAGACTTCCGAGGCGTTTCATATATCGCGTCCAGAAGAAGGGCACCGACAGACGTGTTGTGGTGATACAGTACCTGGGCTTGGCTGCAGGAACTCTGTGGTTTTGGACAGAAGCTCAAACAGAAGAGTGTGGATCACCGCGACGCTCTGAGAGAGGAAGAGAACTAAAGAGAGGAAGAGGGAGAACGAAAGAGAGGAAGAGGTCTATCATTCTCAGCTCGAAGCAGATGAAACCGCATCGCAGCTCTGAATAGTTTTACCTCTCCATCCTCAGGAAATCTTCTTCATCCATCTTGGTTCCTTCCAGCTCCCCATCAGCCTCATATCCAGTGGCAGCTGTGCAGGAACAGATGGGCGTGTAGCAGTAGCAGGTGCGGTGTGCAGTAGTAGTAGTGGTAGTAGTAGCAGTAGTGGCGGTAGTAGTAGTAGTAGTAGTAGCATTGTGTGCGGCGACCATTCAGTCTTCCATCATTTTCGTATCGTTGTGTGTTTTGTTTAACCACTTTTGGTGCAACTAAGCATATCGATTTTAATATCATTCAGAAGTACTTTGTACACTTCATTTCCATTTCGCTTTTGTAAACTGATCAGTTAATTCAAATATCAATAAAAACAGTGATTTTTAACTGATAATAAAACAATAACTGGACAGTTGTCTGCAGTGTTACAGCAGTACTCTCTGGAGCTTTTTCGTGACAGTTGTCATAGTATTGAACCAGTAGCTGCAGTAACAGTAGTTGCCATAGTTAATAGTTGCCAAAGTTTGTAACTCAAGTACCTGACATTTAGAGTTACTTTACAGACTGAGAGTCAAATAGCCCAATTCTAACACACCATTAATAACAATAATTTAACACTTTGATTCTTCCACAGCATGCCACTCAGCAAAATAGTACTTCTTGGCTACACCGCAGCATTTACTTACCTTGAGGGTGATGAAGCAGTATTTTTGGCTGAATACTGCAGAGGTAGCAGCTGTGTAGTAATGGTAATAGTTAGTAGGCCTTGTATTTGTTAGTACCGAGGTGATTAAATCTAATAACCCGTGTAAATATCTGATCATCACCAACTTGGCAAGTCCTGATCAGCACTGAGCTTTATAGGACTACGAGCGATGGATCGATACTGATGAGGACCTGCAGGCCCCCAGTCGTAGTAAAACGACAGAGGACAAATGAGCAGAATAACGACCCAGATATAACCGTCCGGGTTTAACCCGGCTCGCTCGGCTCTGCTCGCCTGCTCGCTCACCTGACTGGCTTTGTGAGCTGCTTCTTCATCCCGGACACAGACATCTTCACCGGGCCGATCAGCGTGAGCGGCCGGACACCAACAGCCCATCCCGTGTGAGACGCCTGCCCTGCAGAAAGTCACTGCACTGAGCTGCCCCCACCTCCACCTCTCCACCGGTACCGGCTCCGTTTAGCCTTGTTTTATTTTATTTTATTTTACAAATGTCTCATTATGGTTTGTTCCTTTTAATCACAGTTTATTAGATTTAAAAGCCTGCGGCTTTAACAGGTGATTACAGGATTCATCGCGATATTTAGCGTTACATCATTTATTTATATTAATATTTATCTATATATGTTGTTGGATTTACTTTTTATATTATAGCATAGGGTGCTAGCCAATATTATAACAGGATTTCCCGTTATTATTATGATCTTAAATTTTTATTTTTATGCCGAGTTTCTACGATGCAGAGACATGGAAATTTGTTATATTTTTATTTTTTTCAATGTATTTATTCGTAATTATGTGTATTTTCACACCAAATATTATTTATTTTTGTCTCTACACAAATTTAGTTGTTTTTGTATATTTTATACACATATAATTTTACTTTATGTACGTAATGTGGCTGATATTATTCTACGTTAACATGGGTAAATTTTTAACATTTCTAATCCGCTTTTTTATTTTCCATTGTATTATGTCACTTTAAGTTTCATCTCGTTTTTCTTGTTAAATCTTTTTTAAATGCTGTTTCGATGAACTCCTATTTCCTGTAGGAGCAGTAGCGGCATGTTTCGTCACATGACTCTGCAGTTAAACGTCACATGTCAACATGGCTGCTGGGTCTCCGGCGAAGATTTTACTAACTGCATGGTGCCTCTTGGTTAAAGGTATTATCCGCATTATTTACTGTTTTTTAAACACACCGCAGGATTTATTTCCATATTTAATATCCAGAGTTATGTTAGCCTGTTAGCAGAATAAACCCAGATTAAAAATGATGTTTAACCAGGTTTTGTACCTCTTCATACTCTAACACATATTCACTACATCAGTTCTAGTTTTTATGAAATGTTACTAAACCTTCTTCTCGTGTTCATTTTTAGGGTTTAAAAAGCTGCAGACTCTCAAACCAACAGACCCACTTTTATTTTCAGGTTTACTGAGCTACAGAAACATTTATAATTCAATAAACAACTGTAAATGGTCTAAAAAGTTCAATTATACTACAATCAACTGATATATATATGTGTGTGTGTATGTAAATAGAACAAAAAAATCACAATATTCACTAAATTTCTAATATCTAGAATCATGGCAACATAGAGGCAGTATCCAAATATTCCCAATTAACTTATCTGACTACTGCTGTGCAACATACCTCATTCAGGAGAAAACATGGTCCAGTCATTTTTGACAGTCCCTGTACCGGTACTGGATAATGTCTTAAATATTAGTTTTGACTACATGTTCCATTTGAATCTCTAACTCTTCACTCAGTTTCTGTAATCCTGAAATAAGAGGAAGCTCACAGTGTTTAGTTATGTGGTTGAGGGAATTAGGAAATGTATAACATCCAGAGAAAAAATTGATGAACTACCTCAACATTGGAAGAGACGGTTCTTTAAGAGAGTTAGGGAGGTTGATTTTACTCTAAGTGAACGGTTAAAGGTCTAACGCCACTGACCAGATGTCCGGGCAGGTCTCCCCAGGCCCGCTTCCAAAGATGCAGTCAGGAGACGCTATGTTCAGAGGCCACAGAGCCCGAGTCGCCGCTCAGTTGGAGACCACGCGGGCGGCGTTTTGCATCCGCAGCCCAGCCACAAAACATACACACACACCTGGAGGGATTGAGAGCAGTTAACAGCTGGTTCATAAAACCTCGCCTTTACCTAGACTAAATTGTCTGTTTGTCCTCCAGCTGGTCCAGTCTCTCCACATCCTGTTCATCACCGCCCCTCTACAACCTCAGCCTCCAGAGCAGATCCGCCCCTCCCGAGTCCTTCCACTCCAGTCTGAAGAACCCATCACTAAGATCCCGCTGAGAACAGGTTGGGTCCCACAGACTCCCAGTGATCCCTATCATCCAAGACTCTGTTATTATTATTATTAATAAAGAAATCAGGGCACATATAGAAGCTCATCCAGGTTTTAAATAGGAAATTCACAGTAAGATTCAAAGAGTCAAAATGTCTCTGATGTTTCAGTCCAACATGGAGGACAGAGGCCAGCGATCAGAGTGAGTAGACTTAGATTCATTCATCGCCTTCTGTCTCTGCTGTAGCCGAGGATCTAAACCCTGTGTGTTTACTGCAGGTGTTCAGTCTCTCTCCTCAGCTGAAGGATAACTGGAGGGTCGACATGGTGACCGCTCGACTGGCCGTCAATGTCGGTGCCGGACTGCCTAGTTCAGCTGAAGGTGGGTACGAATCCTGAGCCGAGTCCCGTCGCCACGGAGTCTAGTTTCAGAGATGATAATAAGAATAAATCAATTTACAAACAGGAAGTGCTTGTGCATCCATTCTCCCTGTAGGATCAGATCATCACCTCTAACCCTCCAGACGCTTCGGGTTTCAGATGGAGGATCCGTGTGTCAAGGCGAAGGCGTCACTTCACGGTGACGTGGAGCTGAGCAGGGAGTCTCGACACCATACTGGACGGATTGGGACGATCAGAGACCAGCGCTGTCTGTGGTCGCTGGGAAATAAAGACTCAGACGATCTGACTGTTTACTGCAGAGTTTGGACTGAAGACGCCGAGATTAAAGATCTTCACGCTCGATCGCCTTGTTTCTCTTTGTCACTTTCCTGAACTCATGAGAAAATGTATATATTTAGATTTTCATACCTGTTTTCTCATTTCTCAATATTTGATATCTAACACTTAAAAACTACAAAAAGTCTCTCTTTTGTATTTTTTTCATCTTCATATTCGTTGAACATTTTTCATTATTTTGACATTTTTTCTTCTGATAATTTACTGTGGTCCAATGATGAAGTGATGAATGTGTCATAAACATTACGATTAAAAACCCTGATACTTGATTTAAAAAATCTTTCATTCGCTTCATATGGAAATAAACAGTGAGAGAGAAACCAAGTCTTGACGCCCTTCTGGCCAGCTGATGACTTAAAGGATCAGACCAGACCTTCAGAGGTCTGTGGAGTCCAGGTCTCGACAGGTCAGAGCTGGCTCGCATGGCTGACCCAGGAGAGATTCCATACACAATAATCCACAATACATCCAGTTTTCATCAGATAAACCTCGAGTTTTTTTCTCCTGATCTCAGTATTTATTCTGTTCATTTATCAGCTGAACACAGATCAATACTCATCAAATACTGACAGAATCTGCACCATTATCAAAAAATAGATTCCTAAAATTTTAAAAAGACTGCTCACATTCAGACACACAGGAGCCTTCACCAACACCACAGTGATTACTGATTGATCATTTTCCCTTTAATCGAACTGTTTGATTATTTAATTAAACAGAGATATGAAGTCCTAGGGTCGATACCGATTATTAGTAGTCAAGATAACATAACCACATTGAGCCGATATTCATTTGCAAAAGTGAAATACTGGCCAAAAATTTTTAATAATACAAACTCCCAAGACTTAACTTATATTTAAATGCTCAAGCATATGTTTATTAAACAGCTTTTCAGATTTGCAACATGTTAAAGGTTTCATCTTAGACATGACATCTTTATTTAAATTAACAACAGAAAGTAGGAGCTCCAAATGTAGCAGCATACTTAGAAAGTTAACTGAAACAATCATCCCGGCCTATCCCTACTCTAAAGGAACTGAACACCCATTGTTTACATTCATTATTAAATTGATTAAAGTAACACACGATATGAAGGAAACATATTAATACAGCCTGAAAACTCACTTTCTGTTAAATCAGTAAAAAGTTAAAACATAAGAGTGATTAATGAAGGCTTATTAGTGCGTTATTAAAGACAAGTTCATATTTTTTCTTCAGGTCTCACATACAGACTCTGATCACAACATTAAAAACCACCATGGGTGAAGTGGTTATCTGTACCAGTGTGTAGGTACGTGAGCTGTCCAGAATGACGGAGCCAAGGTTTCCCAGCAAACACTGGACTTTAAGGGTAGATCAGTGTTATTCACTCACCTGTCAGAGGGTTGTCGTTTAAAGTTCGAGTCCACAAGTCTTAAGACCTTTTTACTACCCAGGATCATCCAAGCACCCTTTTATGTTTTAGCCCTTTGACTGAACTTTATGTTCGTGGTTCAACCCTGCCGCTGTAATGCCTGTGTTCATGTGTTTTCAACATCAGCTGTGTGTGTGTGTGTGTGTGTGTCCTCAGAAGAGACCTGTGATCCCAAATCCATGTCCAGCTCACTGGAGTAACACTGAAGTCTCCCAGACCCTGAAACAAACCAATAATCATCTGGTAACTAATCAATCACTACCACTGAAGCCTGACTGGGTTTTAACAGCCAGAAACATACAACATCAATTCAAACCTCAAGATTTTTAAAGGTTTTTTCTCTTTGATTTAACATTTGAGCAGCAGAAATCTGAGATACATTCACCTACAATAGAGGACTTTGAATCTTGGCTCAAAACAATAAAACTCTGATTTTAAATCTAAATTATTTGATTTAAACAAACCTTGTTGTAAACACACAGAAACCAGACAGACAGGCGTTGGATCTGCGACTGACCTGCAAAAGTGAGGACCTGCAGTGCACCGCTTTCGCCGCTGCCGAGGCCCCCTGGCCAGCAGGTGTAGAGAGTTACCGCCCGGCCCCGGCCAGACTCTGACCCAGGACCAGAGGCCCTTGTTTCATCATGGTCCTGACGGAGCTGTCTACATCCAGGAGCCATCAGCTTCTTCTGCTGTTAGCGAGCGGTCCAGACACTGACCCAGTCTGTACGGTGAGAGCCTGAGGAGGACGAGATCAGATACACTGAGGTCTGTAAAAAGCCGGAAATGTAGGATATAACACTCAGTTCATCCAACTGTCTGCAGTGCCTCACCCTCTGGAATAGCTCTGCACACCTCTGATGCTGGGCCAGCTGCTGGGCTGCCTGGACCATCGCGCAGACGCTGTACCCAGCTACGAACCACGCCCCTGCAGACAGAACCACCACCATCAGAGCCCATTATTGGGTACAGGCTCCATGTAAACAGTTGTACTTGCAAAATAGACACAGACTTGCAGGTTCTGAAAGCCAGCTGGTTTTGCCAGTAGACCAGCAGGAGATGCTGTCTAGAAACCAGAAGTCCCAGGAGGAATTGGAGCCGCTTCCACTTATCTGCAGGCAGACTTCGGGAACGACTCCACCTTACTCCGCCCACCAGACCTCCACCTGATCCTGCCAGCTCCACCTGGAGAGAAAAGAAATGAGTCCTTATCCTGCTGACCCAAGGACAGTCATCCACACCTTTACACACTTGAGCAAGGAGTGGAGCCTTCGCTGTCTAAGCCCTGACTCACCTGTGGTGAGGATCTGTTCAGGTATTGGCGTGGATCAGAGAGTCTGTGTTTCTAGGTTCGACTGGCATCTGTAACTGCGGCCAACAGCGCCCTTCGCCAGGATACTGCTGGTACTCAGGACGAGAAATAGATCATCTGACCTGAGTTGAACCTCGTCCTGTCTTTAAACTTTGTTGGTTTTAAAGTGATTTCATTCTGAGTTCTTGTGATCCTGATCTTACATATAGACAAGATGTAATTTTAGGTTCAAAATGTTGTGTTGTCACTTTCGATAGGTGTACTTTGTGTTGCTGCTTGTAGAGATTTGTCTTTTTCTTCTTGTTGTTGATGTAGTAACTCTCTATTGTCGGCTGCTCACCCGTATTTATTTACAGTCTTGCGTATTAATCCTCCTCATGATCGTCTCTTCATGTGTATGTTTACATTTTTCTTAATTTTCTCTTTTTATATTCTCTTAAAAACTGTTTTTGTTTTTAAATTCATTTAAACATCTTTCATCTGTGGAATATAAATAAATGTGCACATTTTTATTTGATTAATATAATTTTTCTACATTTGATTTGGTACAGAGAGTTTTTGTGTTTTGATGTGTGTTGTATTCCTTTATGTCTGTGGGATAGTTTGTTTCTCACCCAGTCCGACCCGTGGGTGCACTGACCAGCTGTGGAGCTCCACCTCCACCCCACCTCTGCATCAGCTGATGCCCCAGAGGATCCTGGAGGAGAGGGACACCAGACCGCTGCACACACACACTGCCTTCAGCAGGGCACCTGTAACACACACCAGTATCTTACCTGAAAATATCGGCCTGAGAGTTATTGTAGATGGGAGCCTTTGTTTGAACAATTTTGTTGTTTCTCTGTGTAACTTTGGCCTCTCAGGTTCGATCTCCTCTAACTGAGTGGAGAGTCAGCATTTAAACTGCTGGAACGGTATTCAGAGAGTTTGCGATGCTGAAACTGTAGATCACAAAACCAGCGCTCATCGGTAGTCAGAGTTTCAGTGTTTCTTTGTCTCTCACCAGGTGCGTGAGGCTGACAGTGTAATCCTCAGGGCCGCCCAGGCTGTCACACACCGTCTCCATGAAACCCCACTTTCTCGCCCCGTGTAGTTGATACAGGAGGCGGGCTCTGCAATGCGGGCGGCCTGGCACCGGAGCGGGACGCTCCCATCAACCCTCACTGCAGCGTTGGTCACGGAGTCACTGCAGGTCAAGGCGATGGGAGGAGGTCGCCCACCGCCTGAAACGCAGAGCCGGGAGCTGTTTGCCCTGGACCAAGATAAAACTGCTGAGAGAAAGAATCCTCATCTTCTCACCTGCCAGGTCCAGTCTGGGCCGACACTCCACTTCCTGCCACTCTCCATAGGGGTGGGACTTCACCCCGACCAATGGAGATGAACCTCTGTGATGACATCACAGCCTGGCGCAGGCAGCACCTGTCCGGGCGCCTCATAATGCTGCCACCGCCCGCACTAGCAGATCCGGGCCTGCAGGGGGCAGTCAAGGAAACACGGTCATTATCCAACAACAACACTGAGTCTAAACTCAGGAGAGTGAAGCTCACCTGCTCAGCTAATCAACTCTCTGCGTAGCCAGGGCGTGACCCGCCTCAGGTTACCTCCCCAACAGGAAGTATGGAGCTCCAGGCCTCAAGTAGCAGCGGGTCCACCTCAGACCCTCCTTCTCGCCCGCCGCACACCAACACGCCAGCGATGCAGAGAGACAGCCAGCGCCACGCCCCCAGCTCTGCACCCGCTCCGCCCCTGCCCCTGCTACCCGCCGCAACTGAAAAAGAAGGAAAGGCTCATCACACCTGGTTCAGGTCCTGATCTGTCTCGAAACCCTCAGACTGCCTGACCTCACTGTTGTCCAGTGTCTCCAGTAGCGCCTGCTGGCCCCCCAGCACCGGGCCGCCCTGAAGCAAGGCAGCAGACAGGCATCTGTACCGACTCATCAGGGCATCGAACACCTCCTCCGCCCGCCAGGAACAGTAACTCGCCCCTCCACTGCAGCCCGCCTCCTGGTGGTGAGTGACAGCACCTTTTTCAACGACAGCCTCCACGCCTCCCTCCACTCCTCTGCAGGCAGCTGCCTCCTCAGCAGCCAGTTGACGCCTCCTCCAGACCCAAGGCGCCCTCTGGGAGCAATCGAAGAGACGAGCCTAAGAGGGAGCGCTGCCTCCTCTGACCCACAACCTCCGGCCTGAGGAAGGGGAGGAGAGGAGATACATTTTAAAACCTCCCATCTGATTTGGAAAAAGTAATTTTGCACAAAGGTCAAGTAGTCAGACTGTATTCCTTAAGTTATGCTGTAGAAAAGGCTCCAACCTGGTTGAGGAAAGAGGTACCACTGTCATCAGAGGAGACCTGAGGAGGAGGTCAGAGGAAGAATAGACTGATTCACATCCTCATGTCTCATAGGTTTCGACTCTTTGACAGGTGATGATGCTCCATGATATGAAATGACACTTAAATATATTGAGTAAGAATCAGAACTTTCTTCTGAAAGCTCTGGAAAACCAGGAGTAAAAAAAAAAAAAAGTAGATCTTGAGTTGAGATTTTCATCAAACTCTGGTTCAAGGTCCAGACTGCTTATGGTCTGAGTTCATCTTATTTATTTAAACAGAAAAGTATAAAAGACACAGAGAGGACGTATATACTGTGTTAAAACAGGTTAAATATTTAATGTTTTACCCAGGTCGTCTCTGTGATCCCATCACTGTGTATACATTCAGCTTTAACTCTCCCAGCTCGATGCGATATCCCTGATGATGATGTCATCGCCAGTTTCAGCTGCCTTGATGCACTGCGATGTCGCATAACCCGAGACCCGGCTAAACAAACAACCTGAGGACGCCCAGACCCTGAGCAGAGGTCAGAGGTCAGAACACTGGTTGTTATAAACCCAGCTGTGTGGAATTATTTCAAGTAGTCATGGTGCTGAACTCTCACCTGTAGGTGGTGGCAGTGTTGCACCACTGCCCGCCTGCCACGTAACATCTCCCCAGATGCTGTTAACTTTAGCTCCGTCATCACCGGTACTTCTAAGGGGGAAAGAGGGTCAAGGGCGTTAGGGAACCTTTATTGAGGACATTTTTAAATGAGGATGATGAGGAACAGGACGAGTCACCTGATGTGAGAGAGTTGTTTCTGTCTGTCCCATCGCGCGCAGGTGAGTCGGCCGACGTGCTGCTTTCCAGACAGAGTCAGGTAGCCGAGTGACCGCCAGGGACGATACTGTGAGGACTAGAGTAGCAGAGACCCAGCACAAGCAAATCATATCACTGCTAACAGATCCACCACCCACAAGGGACGCCGTGGTTCCAGAGTCTCATAGAAGAAATGGAGCTCCAGTGAACATGTAACAGAAGAGAGAGAGACACTCCAGGCTGAGCGGAGTCCCCTGAGGATCTCCATAATCTCCGTCCTGCCGCCCCTCACTGCCGCCTGTGGTCCCACAGCTGGAATATTTCCTCAGCTTGATAAAACTGATCCTGGGTCGCTGACTTTGAGCAGAGACACTTGAAAACCAGGAAGAGAGATCTTGAGGAATGACAGCAAGGTGGAGACACTGAGTCAAACTCACTCATTTAAAATCTTCTAAAAAGAAGAAATCTAAAAGCTAAAAATACCAAACTCTTAGTAAAAGATGATCAGATAGAGGATAGAGGTAAATACAGGCACTGAGGGGGCAGAGCTCCAGAGTCCAGGCTCAGGTAGGTGCAGTTTTCCAGAGGAGGAAATGACGGAGTCTCTGCAACAACTTCTCTGATACAGACCTGCTGGAAGGTGATTGGACCTGACACCGGAAGAGACAGGTCACATCAGTCTGGTCTACTTAATATAACTACAACTGGCCTTTAAGAGAAATGACTGGTTTTATCTTAAGGATAAAAGTTGTGTTTGATTTGCCTAGGACGCACTCAGTGGCACCTTCCCATCAGGCATCACAGCTATTGAATCTGCTCCTTTGTTCCTTGTAGATGATGTCCTGACCTGACCCTGGGAGACAAAACAAACTATTCCTTTAAAATGTGACAGTCAGGTAAAAACAAGAAGAAACTGTGGATAAAACAGATCAAAGTAAAGTGAGTAACTGTTGGTCGGACAGGCAGACTCCGTGATTGGCTGCATAGAGAGGCCACTGCACGCCAAACCCGAACACCAGAGAAACCTCCTAGAGAGTTTAAGACACACACATAGAAGAATATCAGTACAAGTCATTAATAAAACCAACATTACTAATAATTACTGGGTTTATATTTTAACTCACACAGAGAGAAATTGAGCTTCTGGTTCCAGCTGACAAGATCACTTTTTATTGAGTTTCGTAGGTTTATGTAGAAAGTGTAATTAGTGACCGGCACTGGAAACTAGCTTAGGGTTACAAAGTGTGTGTGTCCATACTAAGGAAAACATCAATAAATAAATAAGATAAAATATTGTTTCTTCCAAAGTTGACAAGCATACACTATCTGCTAAACCATTTATCAATTTTGTGCTTTTTTTAAACCAATTTTTAAAAATAGGACAGTGGACATTATACAAGTCTCAAAATGGCGTACCTAGTAGAGCTGCTCATAAATCTATCACAACTGTATGAATGATGGTAAATGTGAATGAACTTCAGAAAAAAAAAAAAACACGTCCTGATGTTGGATCATGCGTGTAACATGGGATATTGCTCACGACAGTTACTGCTCACACCTGTTGCATGCACAGTAATCAGCCACGCCTGTTGGTTCACAACAGGAATGGTCTCAGAACCTTTGATTGATCTTAACCGTATTACTCATGCAGTAACAGTCATGTCCAAGCCTACTAAAGTCAGAGGGATGGTGAGGATCATGCTCTGCAAGCAGACCCAAACACCAGGAGGAGAACCAGGACAGATCTGAGTCAAAAAACAAAAACATAGTGGTTTATATATGTAAACAAAGTGGCCTCTAATACACAACCCTGTGGTACTCACGCAATACAGTTATAATATGGAATCGTGAAACAAAGTCTGACATCTCTCTGATGAACACTAAGCAGACCTGGGCACTGAGGCAGTCCAGTAGCAGGTCCAGACAGCAGCACTTGGAGCCTGGACTTCTGGTCGTGGTTTCTCTCGGGCAGCCAGCAGAACGCCCAAGCTGCAGGAGCCCAGGGAAAATCACACCCCTGCTGAGAAATACACTGTTAGCACCGGAAATACACAAAACAAACAACATCTGCAGAGCAAAATATACAGCAGCTTGACCTTCCACTGTGGGAGGATGAGGATGCACATCATCCAGGACGCCGGGCTGTCACCAATTTGAGGAAAAACACCAATCCAATCAGCTTCAGTGTAAATATCGATATTTACCCATATACAACCTAGCCAGTGTAAACCCAGTGTAACCAGTCAGCGGCGTGTTCCTGTATAACCTACAGTGTGTCCGGCTCTGCTGTTCAGGTGTTCAGCAGCCACCAGCAGAGCCGCTCAGCGCCGCCTCGGCTGCCCAGCTGTTCTGGCGGTCCCGCACTGCCAAAACCAACGCACTGCAGGAGAGCCACGCTGTTGCCGCAACCCGCAGCTCTGACACACAGAGACACGCATATAAAAGGTGAATAGTGAGGACACCAACCAAGGCTGGTGACAATCCAGGTGGCGCAAACACAGGCTGGATAAAAACAATTAGAAGATCATATTACAAAATAACATATCAGTTTATGTGCATTATACATAAAACAAAAGATTTAAAGACACCACAGTTATTTCTTTCAATGCTTTTATAGATCAAACGGTAAACTATTAACCGAGAAAAATAATCTCAGATTCATCAATAATGAAAATGGCTGTTGGTTGCAGTCCTAATTATATCTTAAATTGTGAGCAGTGGTGTTGAGATCCTGTTTGGCTTTACTTTTTATTTTGACTTTTAAATGTATGTTTAAATTTTAAATGTTTCAGATTTGGGCACTTTACCAAAAATCTAATTATTAGATAAAATGGAAATATGTATCATATCTAGAGGACATTTTTTTTTGGCTTGTAAACTCTCATTATATTTATCCTTTAATTATTCTACCATTTATTTTCTCGATTAATCGATTTATTGCTTGTCAATAAACGTCAGAACAGTGAAAAATATTGTGTAATTCACCACAGCCCAAAGAGATTATCAATATCTGGTTTTCCTTGACATTAGTACAAACAGATTTAGTTTTCAATCATATAAAATAAATAAAAGCAAACCTCAGATTTTTTGCTCGAAAAATTCTAAATGATTAAGAATTGTTAAAATAGGGCACGATTAATATTCTGTTGGCTGGCCAACAGATTAATCGACTAATCCTTTAAAATTAAAAAACATTAAATGTAAAACGCCTGGTCCAACAGTGCCATAACCTTCAGGGCCGGTCGTGGTGTAACTGCAGAGGACAAAGATCATAAAAATGAGTGATGATCCTCACCTCTCTCTGGAAGGTGTAGACGGTGTCTTGTGCTGGCAGGTCAGACCACCAGCAGTCCACCTTGAACCCCGCCGCTGCTGCCCGACATCTTCTCCCTATGGCTCACAGCTGGTTTTAACGTCCTAACATCACACCGAGCGAACACGGAGGCTGTTTATATGTTACCGGGACACGGCCACGACGAGACGGATCACCGCCAACAGCAGACAAATGACAGCAGGGCGGGGTTTAACCTAACGGAGCCTGCTGTTTAACCTGTCCATCGTAGAAAATCACCCGCAACAGAGTTTACATCGAATTTATGAAGAGAAAGGCCAAGCAGACGCTGGCTACCTCTTCTAACTGAAGGTCGCCTTTTGTCCGCATCGTCGCCGTAGGCCGCCGTTTGATATCAACGTTTGGACCTCTCGATGAGGCGAAGAAGAAGGTTAAAACCATAAACGGTGTTGTTACAGAAAATATGTTTCTAAAGGTTTCCTGTAATCATTTAGATTAAACAAATGACCAGAAATCATTGTTATTAGACATTTAGATTCAAATATTCAGATATCGTTTGATAATGTGCAGCTGAACAGAGTTAATAAAGCTATGGAGAGTGAGCAGCTCAAATTGATTTATGTCCTGGGACATCTCAGGAGGCGGAGCCCGGGTCTAAGGTCTAAACAGGAGTACTAGCAAGTGTAATACCACGGTGTACTTGATACACTTTTTTAAAGTATCAGCACCAAAATACTAGAATTAAGTAACGTTGTTTTTGAAAATCACCAAATCTCCTTGAAATATATGTGAGGCAGTAACATAATGGAAATACTAGGAGCAAATAGCACGAGTTATTTCCACCTCTGAACTTTCCTCACCTCTAAAATAATCAAAAGTAGTCTAATATGCATAAACAATATCAATCTGAAATACATGTTCAGTCCCACACATGACCCCTGTGACTGTCCCAACGCTAACTAGCTGTTGACAGGGTTTGGACTGGTCCCCTGCCTCAAACACACTGGAAATATCATCCACACAGCCCGTGACTAAAGAGTTGAAGATAGGAAAGAGAAACCCTGATCTAAATCACAGATAGAGACAAAACCAAAACCTGTTAAAATCACTGATGTTATCTTAAATGCGACATAACAACTTAAGTTATAAAGTCTGGGGTCACGACTTTTCTACCAATAAAATAAACACACAAACACTTATGAGAAAAACAATTTCATGAAGATAGTTTAGAGGCCGCCTATCTTCCCAAGTGTCATGGAGGAAAATGATTGATAGGGACTAAAATTGGAATCAGTGTGGCATTGAGCAAGAAAGGTGTACTGCGGAACCACCTCAGCAGCTGCTGCACAAAATCCAATGGGCCTAAGTTAAAGTCTCAGACAGACTCTGATTGTTATTATAACCGTCTGGCAACATTATAGAGAGGAATCAGTGAAGTTATGATGATCAAATCTTGAATAAAAAGCATTTAACCTCAGTCATCTGTTTGTCATTGAAATTAAACCAAACCATGTCGCTTTTAGATCCAGTCATAACCTCTTTTTTGTTTCCTTAACTTCAGTAATATCATCTCCTAATAGTTGAATTACCACCATGGTTCCTCTAGCCCCTTAGTCTCCCTGTATATATGTTCAGATTTACAAACGAAAAAGGAGCCAAAATGCAGAATGGAATAACAAGATGGAAGTCAGAAATAACAAACACTTGACGGGCGGGAGCAGGCAGGTTTCAACAAAAGGTGGACTCCAAATGGAGTCAAAAAACTTAGAATGTAGATCTCCAAGGCGTGGCAGATAAAACAAGGTAATGAACCGTATCTGGGTTTGTGAAGAGAGATGTTAGCCAACAAATGAGGCTCAAAAAAAGGAGCTAAGGAGTCATGAGTTTAACACCGTATGGCAAACGACGATCTGAGATCAAGTGAAGGATCAGGTACAAATGGCAGGGAGTCAGGTGAGGTAATGAACCAGATTGATGTGTCAGGAGTGCCTTGATTGAGTGAGGAACCAGTGTGTATAGAGACAACCAGATGCTCTGGGAAGACAAACACAGACGGGGGTGGCTGCCAGGAGACACAGGGACGGGAAACAACAATTGACTACAAGAGGGGAGAGAGGCATATCGCCAAATCCCACTAATATACATTTTGTTACAGACCTACCTTTGTTCAAATCACCATAAACCAGTATACCAATAAACAACTCATTGCAAAAAACTTTGAAGAGACTTTGACTGATCTCTAATACATATTTATCAGCAAACTTAGCAGAATCTTAGAGTCTTTATGTGTGTATGCACGAGTGCATTTGAATGAGAAAAGGGAAATAGAAAGCACAATAGAAATGCACCACACTGTTTATTTTAAATGTCTGACAAATAAGGTCTACGCCAAAGATAAGAAGCATATCCCTTGAGCTGTGGGCCATTTTAAAGTCATGTCTCTCAGTGGCTGCAGAGAGGCTGGTGAGCCCATTTTGTTGCAGATGGTGAACATGGTGAAGAAGCAGAGGCACAGTATGGCAGGATGGACAGGACCATGCTTCTGTAAACACAGGAGATGGAGGGTGGGGTCTTGTTTCCTACAGTACTGATAAAGAACATTATTGATATTCATTGTATGGTGAGTCTGTAAAAACATGGTTAAATTTTAATTTAGTTCAATGCACATTAGTTGTACTATAAAACAGAAATTCCAAAGAATTAAATAAATTTCTGATAAACAATACACTACACAACTCATGTTTTGTAAATAAACTTGAAAGTGTTCTGACCTAGTTTTAACTGGAGAGAACCATGAGGAGTCAGTGAGGTAACTGCGACATTATTATTATTTTACTGTCAAAGTCTCTGAGTCAGTTTTTCTGTGGACCGTCGAGGAAGAAGAGTCAGACATCCTCTGTCTGCTACAAATAGACTAAAAGGAAAAAGAGGAGATTAAAAAACTTGGAAGTCTGTGTATTGTCTCTGTTTTGGTTGGCTGCGACTCTTGGAACAGATTGTTTGTCTTGATTTTTTCGTTTATGTTCTCACAGTCAGTCTGGTTTCTCTCAGACTGACTAAAGTCCTGGAAATGGCTGATCGGTGGAGAAGAAGGACAGAACAGAGTCTCCAGCACTCCAGCTGTGTGTCTCTGAAGAGTGGTTGGTCCAAACAGTTTATTCCTCCAGACTTCAGCAGACGAACCTGACCCTCAGATACAGTAAGAGAACTACTGCAAAATGTAGAACAACCCCAGAATGGTCTTTTAATTACATGCAAGCCTTTACCATCACCTCATATTTATGGAACACATCAGCAGCCATTTGTTTATTTTTGACCATTGTGTTGGCTTACTGAGACTGTACTTGAAATTGCATTTTGTGTTTTCTGCACTTCATTTCCAAACTTCCTCTTGTCCTAGCTGATGCTCTTTGTGCAGTCTAGTGTTAGCAAATCACAAAAAGAACTCAGCAGTAAAGACAAGATGGTGGCAAACATTCTACAGCTGAGAACAAGATAAAGTATTGGAAGGAGCAAAACTCTGAGAAAATCAGAGTTTATGGTCAGAAACTTGTTTATTTATGCTCAGTACATTTGTTGTTTGATATGGCATACAAGTTTTGGCCACAGTAACAAGCTTTAGAGTAAACAGAGTTAAATGTTGACCAAATCATAAGGTTTTTAAATGTTCTGCACTGATTTCAATTTTTGCTGGCCATGTTTAGCATTGAAATTGTTTTGGAACAGTTTTATACTACATTATTTGATTTTATTTACAGTAAAATCACACCTTTGTATCACCATAGTTTTTAGAGTTGATGTGACAGAATGATCTACAGGTGTTGTTTCTCGGATGCTGGTGTTGTTTCCATCCTTCAGTATGGAGCTACTTCAATGTCATCGAGAATTTACTGCGATTGATGATATGAATGTTATGTTTGTGTTTGCAGACGCTGTGAAAGTGGTGTTTCCTTGGCATTAGGGTGTGTGACTCCTTGAACAGATTGGTTATCCTGAGTCTTACAGTCATGTTTCTATTTACCTCTCAGACTGACCAGTCCTGAAGATTGGTCATTGCAGGTGCGATGATGAACGGCATCTCCAGGTCCAGCTGTCTCACTGAAGAGTGAGACCAGTCCAGACCCTCCAAACTTCACTGATGAACCAGGGAAACTTGTACGAAGAGTAAGGGACAATTTCTAATGTAAACTGACCCGAACATGATTAACTTATTAGACACATTCAAGGAAGATTTTATAAACTCGGAATGATTATGACTGGGGAGTGACTTTTCACCAGATTCAAAAGCAATTTCTGTATCAATTCCCCAGTCATTGTGAAAGATAATACACATCACCCTGATGGTCACTTGCACAGTCAACCAGATGGATTCAGACATGTCCATAATCACCGATTCACGCAGCACCATCAAACACAAACAACAACCTGCACTATACTGTTATGAAAAACACCTCACAGAAAAGGAAAGGAGTGGTGATTCTGTGGAGGAGCAACAGTCCCATGGTAAGCTGTGTGAAGACGCTCCTGAAGGATCCAGTCTCTACTAGCTGTGGACACTGGTTCTGCAGACAGTGCATCACCACACCAAATTAAATTGGTCAGGAGACCACTCCTGTCCCCGTGAAAGATCAATATTCTGACTGCAGACCGCCAGTCAGACCAGCACTCAGCAAAGAAGATCAATTGTCTGGGTTGGAAGAAATAACTCAAAGTCATGTTCCAAAGTTTGTTATAGTGGGGTATTTGGTATACTGGTATAATGTGGGTTTAAGACAGTGAGTAAGGGTGGTATGTCACCCATTACAGAATACAATATTTATACAGAGGGATCAATGGGTAAGGAAATGCATAGAGAAGAATAGTATCAAAATACAACAGTAACCAATGGGTGGATTGTGATAGACCAATGCCTCTATATAAAGACACAACCTGGTTTCCACTTCCTCCACTGCACAAAAAACCAAATATCTTGGAATCAGCTCTATTTAAACAAAGATCAAGGGGGGTCTGGGGCTCACAGTGGTGGTGGCAGGACTAAAGGGTCATTGGGTAGGAGTCTGTTTCAGATGATGGCTGATCAAAGTCATATGCAGATTCAAACCTCAGATAAACAGGAACAAAAAGTCTGATAAAAATAAATGATTCTCTTTCTTTATTCTCCAGAAATTGTTCTTGTCTTCAGCAGGTGTCTGTGAGATGAACATAAGATCAGTCTGAGGAGTGAGATGTGAACGGTGACTGAAGGAACTGATGGAACTGGAAGTAGAACCTTTCAACAGGATCTACACTGAGCTCTCACATCATAGAGGACAGAGTGAAGAGGTTAATACCCAATACAGGTGTGGCAGCTTGAAACAGTTTCCAAGATGGAGACCCTCCATGACACTCCCAATCAGGTGCCAGGACATCTTTGTGCCCACTCTGACCAACACATTAGACTGGTTCACCAACGGTGTCACAGCATTAAAAATTTTCAGGTGCAGGTAGTTCACTCTACCAGGCAGAGGGCCTGAAACCAAGAGATGTCAGTCTGCTGGTTCTGCTTTCTGTCAGGGAGCTGAACCCGATCAGAGATGAGTAGTGCAGCCTTCACGCTGCCCATGTTTTCCATCCAACATTACAGAAGGTCACAGCAGAGAAGCTGGCTGTCTGTAAAGTTCTGTTCATCTTGACGGCCTGGATGAAAGCAGCACTGGATTTCAACAACAGTCCGACTCACATTGTGAAGTCACTGGCCACCCAGCTGTTGACAACCTCATCCAGGGAATCTGCTTCGCTCGGCCTCATAATTTGTGACCTGGCAAGGCTGAATTGATCCTCCTGCTGACAGGGTAACAGAAGCACGAGGCTCTACTGACCCACAGAAGGAGGAGTACTCTAGGAGGAGATCCAAGTGATGAAGAGCGTCCAACAGAACCATCTCACATCAAGACCTCCAGGAGCCTCCACATCATGTGTCGAGTCCCAGCCCCAAGTGGATCACCGCTACAGTCCTGGAGCACATGTTGACCAGAGCAGAGAGGAGAGCTGCCAAGACCCTGACTGACCTGTACTCACACTTCCTGCTGGTTCAGACAAGAGAGAAGAAAGAAGTAACATGAGGGACATGAGAATAGACCACAGGAGCTGATTTGAGTTGACAGGGAAGTTCTTCTAGTTGGGAGGCTACGTTTGAACATTCTGAGAAAGGAAATATGTCAAGAAGACTGGAGCAGTGTGGTCTTGATGTGATGCCGAGAGGCCTCTGTGTACTCAGGCCAAAGGAGATCTTCAAAAGAGAGAGTGTGATCTTCCATAGAAAACAGTCTACTGCTTTGCTCATCTGAGCGTCAGGAGTTTCTGGCTGCAGTTCACATGTTCCAATGTTCACACAGGCTGGAGGCTTCCTTAGGAAAGGCAGAAATCGTAGCGAAACCTTTCCCTTAATTGATTTTCTCTTGCGAGCCATGGAGAAACCGAAAAGTAAAAACGCCACCTGACCTTTTTGTCTGCTTCCTTCATGGCCTCACCTTGTTCCAACCCAGATCAGGAGGGGTCTACTGGCCCATAGGAGGATACCAGAAATCCATCCAAGAAGTCATCAACAACCTGAAGAAGATGAACAGAGATGATATTCCTCCTGTAAAGCATCAACATCTTCCCACTGTCCATGGAGATGAACGACCACTCAGTTCGTCAATAGGAGAATCTTGGGCAGTTCCTGCCAGAGAACAGATCAGAGAGGAACCTCTGTGATCCACTGCTCAGCTCTGGCCCACATGCTGCAGATGTCAGAGGAGGTTCTGGATGAGTTCTACCTGAGAAGCATAACACATCAGTGGCGATCGACAGAGACTGATCCCAGCTGTGAGGAACTGTAGGAAGGCCTGGTGTAAGTCCAGATGTGTTCATTATCACCATCTTTTAAATCAAATGGTTAAAAACCCTCGCTCAAATTAAAGATGATACTTTATCATTTAACTCTCATGGTTGGTTATGTATTTCATTAGTTGTCTGATTTATTGTAATAGATTTTTATATTTTCTAAACATGGATTTACCAGGGACTCCTCGAGACTCACTGAGGTTGTGGCTTCAGCTCTGAAGTGCAACCCTCTCATCTGAGAAAGCTCGACCGAGTGAAACGTAGCTGTGTGGACTGGATTAAAGTGGCTGTCTACTGGACTGGAGAGTTCAAACTGTAGACTGGCACTTGAGGTTGGTTCACTGATTAGAGTTGTAATTTTCTACTTGTGTATACTCAATTTAAATCTTTGAAGACATAACATACATGGCATTTGCGAATAATTTAATTCATTATGGAGAACAGTACTGAGCAAGAACAGCGACTCCGAATTACTGCAAACAACTTGCTTCAGTGTAATCCAATAGACAATTGTCCACGTCAGTATGTCCACTTAGTGCTTGTTTTTGCCACTGACAGGCCCAGGATTGTTATTATAGGTCTCGACAACATTATGGATAGTATTCTTACAGATAGAACTTTATTAAAGAGTAAGATCCTTTGTCATCCATAGTAGCCTACTATCTCTTACCAGACTCTGTGACACACGTCATGTTTTCTTCCATATCCACAAAATACATGCAGGATGGCAAACTCCACAACCTGTCCTGTAACCTGTATAGTGAGCACCCATTGTTGGATGTCAAACTGAACTATGTGCTCCCTCCTGGATCTGAGGTTCACAACAATTGGTTGACTTTCCTTTCTACAACCCTGGCATAAGCTTCCCTTGGGATACTGACCAGTGTGAGCACCCAATAATTTGAGCACCCTCTGGGTCCCCCTTTAAATAAATATGGGCAACACCACCCCGGGTCTGCTATCTCTTCAGGCACCGCCCCAGATCTCCATGCAGTATCAAAGTGGTGTCAACCAAGATAGCCCAATACCTCTGGCCTCTGGTACCCATCTGTTGTTTCAGAAGAGCTCTGAGCCAACCATGCCCAGAAAGGCAACCCTTCAGCTTGAGGGACTCCCTCACTGCTGGTGTCCACCTGCAGGTTCTAAGTTTTGCCACTGTGACAGGCAGCTTCAATGATCCTGACTGTTAACTTCCATCAGGTGCTTTTACAATGAAGCTCTAAACACGACTCATTTGTATTCAATGTCCCACCTCTGGGATGCAGATATACTGGGAGTTTAACCATTGACAATTCTTAGGAAGATACATTCCTGTGCCACCCACACTACATTTTTGGACTTATTTAGCCTCCCCACCATCTGATATAGGTGATCATCATTGATAGCTCTGATGTTTCTACCCAAGTGTCCAAAACATATGAATTTCAGATCATGTTAATTACGATCTTAGGCCTAGGGTGTCTTATACCAAGGACACTTATAACCCACCTTCAAGA
The DNA here is from genome assembly GCA_033238685.1 of Lates japonicus. NCBI lineage: Eukaryota > Metazoa > Chordata > Actinopteri > Centropomidae > Lates > Lates japonicus. The sequence continues at coordinate 2,656,083 of BRZM01000047.1, read as the reverse complement.
CATGATGATTGAGCACCAATCCATCTGGCCAATGGCTGGAGCAGTGTAGTCCACAATAGATCAGGCAGGCCATTCCTCCAATTACCCTCCAGGTTTCTATCATTGCTCATGCTGAGTATTTGAAGGAGTACTATAGAGTCCCTGCGGCGCTCCTTTAAAAGACCCCATCGAGACATTCCAAAAGGCTGAAACTCTGAAACTGCTGTTAGGTCCATAGCAGACAACAGTCAGAGCTTTCCTCTTGAGGACTGCATCCAACAGGGACCCTCTACTGGAAGCGAAGTTCAACACAGTGGTGCACAGTTGGGGATCCATGTGTTGCACCGCCCACTTCCCACGCTTAACACCAGCTCCTTCCCATTACGCGTTCCCAGAACTAGTCTTCAGTTCCAGGGAACATCATGTCAGGTCCCAGCCTCTGTTGCAAACCAGTTGCAATGCACCCAAACCTAATTCCTTCCTATACAGACTTGACTGAGGCTTGAAGCATGTTGTGAACGTTGCATGAATAAGTGTACTAACACAGTTGACATTTGGATGATGTCTGTAGAAGGTTGAGCATTATGATCCTGCTAACAGATGGTGCTTCATCATTTTAGAAAAAGCTCATTGGATCAGAACATTTGATTATTTTTAAGTTTTATCTACATGTTTGTTCTTCATTCAGATTGATATGCTGCAGTTTACGTGAGATCAGCTGTGCTCTGGCCTCGGCTCTGAGTCAACCCCATCTGAGAAAGTTGGTCCTGGAGTCACAACAAGCTGCAGATCTGTGAGTGAGCGCTGTGTGGTTTTCAGAATCCAGACTGTAGACTGGACCTGAGGTCAAATCACCATTTTCTTTTTAGCTCTGTGCTGAGATTAATATGATGTGAACACTGTGGTAACACTTCAAACTGCAAGACATAAGGCTGATATTATACTATTTTTCGTTTTCTTCAGTGGTTTTCAGTCCAGAAGACCTCAAAATGTACCCCAAGGATTTTTAAAATAACAAAACACATTTAATCAGACAATAACAAATATATCTGTGATAATCTAGCGAGTTGACATTCCAACAACTGGTGGAGCTACAGGGCTTGCAAGGCAGTCACCACATCTAAAAATTACATTTTATTCTCTATCCAGAATTTGGAAGAACCGCTGGTTGTCGGAGATCATTTGTGCTTATCTGCCTCGGGGTTCTGACTTCAACCCTCCCATTTGAAAGAAGGAAATCAGCTGATCAAACCACCTGCAGGATTTAGAGTGCAGCTGCTGTGTGGTTTTCTGGAGAATCCAGATCAAAATGGAGACTTGGAGGTAAGGCACGCTTAAGACAAGTTTTAAATTAATATGACGAGGGTTGTGGTATACCTGTTGCAGATAAAAAGGCTGATATTATACTGACTGGCTGAGTATCTGAATAGTAAAGCGTGTTTAGTCCAGTGACTGTATGAGCAATGTTGAGGACACTGAAAATCCCCAAATTTTCAAATTCTAAATATTTGTCAACACTCATTACGTGCCCTAACACTATTAGTGTTGATGAAGGCGTAAACATAAGGGCAGCTTTTGAGATATCACATTCAGGAAGTCACAGTGACCTTGACCTTGGCCACCAAATCTATTCAGTACATGCTTGAGTCCAAGTGAGGCGTTACAGAGAACAGTCATAAGAATGGGGCAGATGGACTGACAAATCACATTCTGAAATCCTACAGCTCTGGAATAGAGATAATGAATGGTATCAAGCAGAAACTTTATCCTCTAAAGATACATACTTCATTCTTTATTCAGACTTGAGGGACTGCAGTTTGTTGAAGACCAGCTGTGCTTATCTTGGCCTCAGCTCTGAAGTCCAACCCTCCCATCTGAGAAAGCTGGAGCGAGGAGAACAACCTGCAGGATTCAGGAGTGAAGGAGCTGTGGTTTTCTAGAACCAGACTGTAGACTGAGACTCTGAGGTCAGACACCATTTTAGTCTTCTGTGCATTGATTTACAGGAGAGGATTAGCTTCGTGTGTATATGCGTTCTGCTCTATATGTATGTATGACTAGGACATTTCTGATCAGAGTATAACTGTTTGTCATCTGCTTTATTCTTCTGCTCTAGATTGAGTTGCTGCAGCTTCTATTGGGAGATCAGCTGTGTTATTTCAGCCATTGCTCTTAGGTCCAACCCTCCCATCTGACTGAACTGAAGCTGAACACAATGGGGCTGCAAGATTCAGGAGTGAAGGAGCTGTGTGGTTTTCTGCAGAGTCCAGATCAGACTGAGACTCTGAGGTCAGTTCACTGTCGAGATCTTATATCTTTAATCCACCACTGAATCTAATACATTAATATATTCATACTTGCATTCATTGTCAAAGACCCACGGCACACAGTTATACAGTAACTGTGTTTTGCCACAGCTGGTGTCCAAAACCAGGACCCTAATTATATTTACAGGTCCAACAGCTTTGTTGGGACCAAATGCTGGATCCATGTTGTTGGCTGTTTGAGGCTAATACTTACTCTTAGGGTTAGAGCAGAATCAGGTTTAAGTTAAGGGCACCAGCTAGATGGTTATTACAGTAAAGAGGCCAGGGCCTGCATTATTGATTATTGATCATTATTTATTGATATGTCTTATCCTTTATCCAGACTGGAGTTCCTGCTGTTTGTCAGAGACCAGCTGGTGCTTCTCTGGCCTCAGCTCTGAAGTCCAACCTCCCTATCTGAGAGACTGGACCTGGGAAACAACCTGCAGGATTCAGATCTCAGTTAAACTGTGTGATCTGTGGAGAGTCCAGACTGCTCCACTGGAGACTCTGAGGTCAGTAGAGGGGTTGAGCCAGCCTCCATGTTTGGTTAGTACCAGAGCAAAGATCCAGATTCTCAGATCTTCCAACCTTCTCAGTGAGAGGAGAATGATGACAGTCTTCAGGATTGACAGAAAGACTTGTTATCATTGTTTGAGTTGATGAAGACGCACTGCTGTTGTTGTGTCCATTTCCACAGGAAGAAGCTGGATTATAAGAGAGAAACTTAATTCATCAAACTGTGGAACCATCAAATCTGACCTGTTTATCTGTCATTTGTTTCATAGATATGTTCAGTGACAGCCCACCTGTCCTCTGTCTTTCCCCAGGTGGAGGTGATGAGCTGTATCCTGAAGATCCAGAGGGGCTGAAGCAGCAGCTGCGGCTTGGGAGGCTCTAGTAGAGAGGAAAAGCCATCTAGCAGTGACTGGAACTAGAAGTTGTGGAGATGACTCCCGGATGGAATCATAACAGAAGTCATCTCTAGGCACTTTTCATATAGAGCAGAAAAGTTATTCTTAGTTAATATTATTTACAGAGATCCAACAATATATCTGGTCTTAAAGTTCATAAAGTCCAGCTAGAACTGAATCTGAGGCTTTGCAGAGTTAGAAACCAGAGTCTGTTTCAAAGTGTTCTGAACAGGTTCCTTGTTGAAGAACAATTACAAAGATCAAGAACTCTTTCAGTGTGGCTATAAGACAGACTTAATAACTGTGCCTGCTTTACATTTATTTTACACTCCTACTAAATCTGCACAGTTGTTATGACACTCCAACCTTTCTTAAATTGCACACCCATTTTTCTGACTAATGCTGTTTCTGATATATGTTTTATATTTATATTCAATGTTATTTTTTGATACACAGAGTATAAAGTATATTTTTATATATCTTGCTCAGGTCGGTAATTCTGCAGTTGTGATTTTGGGTTAAAATTCCCATTACACCAGCCTGCTGCAACATTTATCAATTTTTCTCATAGGATCATTGGCAACTATCTGTCTTTGTGGCTGTCAGTTAGACTAGATTAGTTAGATTACCACTCAGTGTTTGTCAGTATGAAAACAAAAGTGAGTCCCTCTGCTGGTTCCTGGTGTTTGGTGACACCTAGTAAGATGGAGAGAACTGATGGTTCAGATTATTGTCTGGTCAACATTAAGGACAGTTATCTCAGCACCACTGCCTTCATCTGTTGGTTTGTTTGTGTTATTGTGTGATTTTCAGTGGTGTAAGAAGTATTCAGATCATTTACTTAAGTACCACATAATAACACAAACAAACTGCGTGGTAAAATGTTCCTGCTTAAACAAAAAGAATGTATCTGCCTTTAAATCCAAACACAACAGAGGCGACTGCAGATTAAAAACATAAAAAACAAAAAAGTTTATTCATCTATACAAAAGGAAATTCATGAGAAATTATATACAGATGTACATTAAAATGCCAGTAAGCATGAACGGAGGCAATAAGCAAAACTGACATCCTGATCCATTCATCGTCTTCAGTCATCCTCCTCCTCATCCTCAGCAGGCAGCGGTCTGGACCTGCAGACAACAAACACACATTTAGGGCACAAAAACTAACAACTCATTCTCGATTTAAATCACAAGAAGTGTATTACTTTGGTGAATGAACAGATTTAACAGCACAGTAGACCAGTGACTCAAAATCTAACTGTACCAACTCATGTGTGACCTTTGTTTTAGCCACTTTCATAACACAGAACCACAACTTTAACCACCATCTACCTCTAGAGGAAACTGTGAAAATTCAAAGTCAACAGCTGACTGGTTTATTTGGATCAAAGCCGATCATTCTGTTCTCAGATTCTGCCACAAAACTCAGCGTTGGTGAGAACTAAACAGACCATTCAGCCCTAATGTGAGCTCAGTGCACTGATCCAAGATGTATGGTGGCCCTGAGAGCTCAAAACACACAACTGAAGGAGACATCTTTACTAATTTGACAAAACAATATGCAGCATTTTGGGGGAAAAGGGGGCTGCAAAATGAGAAAAAAAAACCCCAAAGAGAAATGCAATAAATAAATCAGAGCACAAAGGAAATGAATTAGAGAGAGTTAAGATAAATGAATACACGTGGCACTGTGTTTGTTTCCGTGTTTGTGGCTGACGAAGTCAGAAAAGCTCTGTCCTATTTTAGTATTCTAACGGTATGACTCAGGTGTTACTGCAGGGAGTAAGCCTGGCTAATTATACATAATATTTAAAAGATAAAGATCACGAATAAATAAATAATGGGAGATAATATATCTGAATCATGTGATCAGAATGAAACTACTTTCATTCGGTGAATAAAACTTTTGGATCCTGTGCAACATTTGAGGTAAAAACCTCCAGGCTGACGTCCAGCTTCAGTTAATCTACGAGTAAATGTGAATAATGTGGTCTGATACTTAATGCAGCACGATAACATACTTCCTGCTGGCCTTTGACATCCCGCTACCTCCTGCCTCTTCATCATCCTCAACCACCTGGGGTCTCTGGTTCTCCTTCTCAGGCTTCCTGGGGGGACCACCGAAGAAGTCCCCGATGCCCTTCTGCCAGGTCGGGGTGGGACGAGGACACACTGGGTTTCCACCAGCGTATTTGCTCTTTGCTGTGAATTACAAAAAAAAACCACCGTTAAACCATGTAACGAGCAGTGAATATACCGAGTGTTTGCGACTGTAGTAAAACTGACTGACCAGGTGTGGAGGCCTGGCTGCTGGAGGAGGAGTTGGCTGAACTGGCGCCCAGAGACTTCCGGGGAGCAGAAGCTGCTACAGCTGCACATAAAGAAATAAAACTCTGTTATGACAGGATGTGTAATGAGACATCAAAGAAAACAAAGTGGATCTGGAACAGCCATGTCAGATATGAGAAACAATGGAAGATAACACTTTACTGCACCTGTGAGGAAACTGGGGTGTGAAAGAATGAAAAGAAAGCAGAGTGGAGTTTGATATAACTTTACAAAAACAGAAGAGTGAGTGTAAGAAAAGCTGTGTTAAGACAAAATTAAGCTGCCGTGTTAAAATGTGCACCAATATCTGCAAGCGTGAACTGTTGGAATAACTGGATATTTAAAATAATACCTCAAGTTTTACAATTTAAGTTTTTATTAATGTGAGGCCTGAACGACGGATCAGTTGTATGCCGAATTAATCAAAAGACTGTGTAGATCAAAACAACACCGTTCATTATGGCTGTCATACATGTACCGTCGACGAAAAGCAAAATCACTTTCAGTTATGTAACTTTTAAATGGAGTTTGGTACGACGTCCGCGTAAAGCCGCTCTGCGGCGCTCAAAACTGGCGCCAGATTGCAGAGAGCGAGACACTACTTTACGGGAAAGACTAAGTATAATGTCATCTCGTCTCACGGATCGGAGGCGTAAATTACAAAGGACACTTCTGGTGACAACACGACTTTGTTTTGTTTTTTAAAGAAAACTCTTCGGCTGTTCAGGAGGAGCCGATAAGACTAAACCCAGCCTCCGTATTGGCGGGAGGCTGTTGTTAGGAAGAATGATTGTAGATTTAGCTGATAACAGGTGTCACGCTATTGTTCACGTTATTTTTCTTTTAAAATGCGGTATCATTATGTTAAAAAGTTGTCCAGGGCAAAGAATTTAGACGCTCTGTCCGCTTTATTTGGATTTTCTAGGTGCGCTCCTAGCCAGCCAGAGTACATAACAAAACAGAGGCATTCTTACACAATTTAGCTATTTGTTGCTGAATACGTTATAAATATCGCAAATTTGTAACTGTACCTTTTCTGTATGATCCGGGAACACTGTCGGCTTTAGTCCTCACCATTTTTGCGAAAACCTGTAAAGTCCAGGGATGTTTCAGCAGCAAATACACTGACCAGAGTGAATGAAGTTGAGGGTCCCGCCTTGGTTTAAAAAGAACAGCGGATGGGGCGGGAGATTTCTTCTTCTGGTGCTTCTATTCCGGTAGACGAGACACGATCGATGACGCGACGCTGCCCCCATCAGGCGGATTGGTATAACTACAGCCCTGATCGCCTATACTGTTTTACCTTTACAAGCTACAACACACTGCAACTGTAAACACATGTAAGGTAGAGTAATAAGTATTTTTTATTGATTAACTTCCTGATTATTTTCTAGATAATAATGCTCTTTCTTTGGACTAATAGTTCCAGCTCTACTTGTGTTTATTGTTGGGTAGTTCAATGCACAACATATTTTAGAACTGATTCATACGTTTTTAAAAAAATATAAAGTCTTTGGTCTTAAGTAACTACTTTGTAATATCGCTCTAAGTTGTTCGAGTTCGAGTTCTAAGTTCGAATACAAAGTTTGGCCTTTTTGTCCCTCCTGGTTCTCCGTAGTGGCGGTTTCTGTGCTGCAGGGCGAATCCAAAACAAAAACAGCTTCGCCAACTTTATCTTAATAATTTTAACCTTCGGGGTGAGTGTGACACGGTTTACAGAAAAGCTGTAAACTTGTGATTAGTTATTTAAAAGTTCCCGATTGTTTCGTGTCGGTTAACGTGCCTTTAGGGTGTGTTCGGTAACTTTAAACACTCAGTGTCTTCCACTGTCTTAGCTAGCGTTAACTGTTAGCTGCCGTTAACTAACTTTATTCACCAGCTGGTGTTTGTTTGGTTTAACGGCTGGTTTAAACTCGGTAAACTCACCGGTTCACTGAGTACTGCTGCTGCGCAGCTGGTCAGTTAACGTAGGTAGTTGTCGGTGTTTAGAAAGTTTAATCTTCATGTTTCAATATAAAGGCTTCAGTTGTCAAAAAACGGCCTTAAAAGTCTTAAAATGTGTCAAATTCCATTTACAAAAGCCAAGAATATATTTACACATGTACATTTTGCACGCTGTTGTCATATAAAACTCATACATGGATCTTAAATGTATTAATTATTCTCAAGGCAAGACGCTGCAGGTAAAGAAGGTGCAATTTATAATTAATATCATGAAGCTGATTACCTAAAGCAAAACAATATCTATGTGTATTAGAAGTTTTCTGAAATAGTATGCATAAATATGCAAATTAGCCGCTGTCTAAGTAAATATGTGTTAAATTGCATACATGACCAGCACAGAAATCTGATCATTGGATGAAGCCAAGTTCAAAATTGTTGTTTCATCTTGTTGTCATATTAGACCCAAAGGTTTTTATGGGGATTTATGAGGTTATCACTCAATAAATCAGAATATACTGTCAACAACCATAAAAAAAACATGTTTTTAGGAATAAAATGTTGTATAATTCAGGTTATTAATGATATGTGTGACTCAGTGGTAGAAGAAGTACTCAGATCACAATAAAAGTACCACACAACAACACAAACAAACTCTCATGTTCTGCTCGGTAAAATTACTATTTTTGTCAATGGAGTGTGATAGTGCTACATAGTGATGTTTCTGGTTAAATAAAAGGATCTTACCCTTCAATAAAAAGCTCTGTCTCTTTATGTATCCTGTCCATAATGTTGTCAGACATTTAATTAACAATCTGAGCCTGTCAGTGACAAAAACAAGCACTGTAGTGGACGTACTTTGACGTGGACAGATGCCGATTTGATTAAATTGCAGCAGCTGATATACTGTTGTTGCTCAATACTGCAGCGATTCCAAAACAAGGTTCAAAAAGACATGACACTTTATGAGACAGTTTTAGCTAATGGAAACTGATCCGTCACTGTCAGATATCAATAGTTTAGTCAGTGCAGACAAAAAGAACCTGAAACCTTCACCACCTGTTGCTTTTACGTCCCATTTCTTTCACCATCATGACCAGTAAAGAAAAGACCAGTCTGCCAATCATTTACTTGATTAATCGTTTTGTGTATAAATGATCAGATAATAATTATAATGTCCCACAGTCCAGTGTGATCTATTCATATGTATGGTTTTGTCCAACAACACAGATAATTAGTTTACCGTCATGCATGACAAAGAGAGGGATCACATCCTCCCATCTGAGCAGCTGGTGACTGTGTGTCTTTGTCCCCAGGTGTTGCCATGGAGGAGGTGACCCGCTTGGTGTCGACAGGAGACTGTGTGAAGCTCTGGGATGCGGTTTCCATGGCGCCGCTGGAGCAGTTTAACCCACACAGCGCCAGCCACCCTGTCGCACAGGCCTGCTGGAGCTCCAACAGTATCCTGATGGATGGACAGATAATAACATATACAATAACAACATCCAGTGGTATAACACAAAAATCAATCAATAGGTTGATTTACAGATTAATATGTATATCACATATGTTTAAAATATTCATCTGCCTCTCTGGGGCTGCAGCAAATGATTATTTTCATTATTGATTAAACAGCTAACAGCCCAAAACATGAAGCTGTTCAGTTTAATATCATGTAAGACAAAGAAAAGCAGCAAATTCTCACATTTAAGAGGCTGGAAGCAGAGAATTATGGGTATTTTTGTTTGTAAATGGCTCAAACGATCAGTCAGCTTCAGTTTCACGTCCATGTTTTGCTGGTGTTATCTGCTCGATCACCCACTGAAAATGTTTGAGTCATAAACTGGAGGGCAGCTCCATGTCAGACTCTGGTTATTAGAGTTACTTGAAGGGTAAATATTGACCATAACGTCTGATCTGTGGTTAATTCATACTGTTTGTAGTGAAGAATAGAGGTAAAGGCCTTGACCAGTTGTTTCAGACCATTACCTGGTCAGTTCCAGCAGCAGCGGAGACAAGCTGGTGGTTTCCAGCCTCAAGTCGACTCCTGTTCCACTGGTGGAACTGGCCGAGGGGGTGAGTGAAAGGCTTTAGTTGTTGTTTTTAGTTTTGTTCTGAAGTCACGTGTCAGGTTTATTTAAATTGGATAAAACACAGACAAACAATTTCCTCAAACTGTAGATGAGCTCTCACCTTCACTGATGACTGTTTCTGTGTGACTGTCTGTGCAGAAAAAGCAGACCCGCGTGTGTCTGAGTTCATCATCTCAGTTTCTGGTTAGTGGAGGTCTGGATCACTGTGTTCACATCTGGGACCTGAAGACCAAGAGGCTCCACCGCTCCCTCAAGGTAAGACTTCACACAGGACAGGACAGGACAGCAGTTAAACATCCTGTAACCATTCTCTCTGAAGCACCTACTAAAATATTACTCAGAAATTAAAACCTCTCGTTATCTTTGGTCTGGAGTGGTTGGAGGTAAAGCTCGAGGTCACCAGTCTCAGTCTGTCTTCCTCCTCAGGACCATAAAGAAGAGGTCACCTGTGTGTCCTTCAACGCCAACGACAGCTACATCGCCTCCGGCTCCACCAGTGGAGATCTGGTCCTCCACAGTCTGACCACCAACCTGTCCAGCAAACCCTTCGGCCACGGCAGCAACCAGGTCAGACGATCTGCTGTTTCTCACTGGTCTGATGTGCTCTATACTGCATCTCTTAGGATCAGATTGTTATTCTAAGTGTCTGACAACATTATGGACAGGATTCCTACAGAGACAGAGCTTTTTATTAATACCAGACTCCATTGACAAAAACAGGAATTTTACCGAGCATAATACAAGAGTTGCTGGAATACTGCTGCCTCCATCTGTTTGTTTGTTTGTGTTATTGTGTGACTTTCAGTGGTCGTAGAAGTGTTCAGATCCTTTACATAAGTAAAAGTACCACACAATAATACAAACAAACTAACAGATCAAGGCTGTGCTATTCCATTAGTTCCCATGTTCGGCTCATTTTTGTCAATGGAATCTGACAGCGATACATAGCAATGTTTCTGACAGAACCAGTTACCTGTTTTATCTCCAGCCCATCCACGACCTGAGGCTGTCCATGCTGAAGCGCTCCCTGCTGGGCAGCGTGTCTGACAGCGGCACTGTGGTCCTGTGGGACTCCAACACCCAGAAGGAGCTCCATGTTTTCGACAGCGCCCACAAGGCCCCGGGCTCCGGCCTGGCCTTCTCCCCCGCCAGTGAGCTGCTGGTGGTCAGCGTCGGCCTGGACAAGAAGATTGTCTGCTACGACACCGCCAGCAAGATGTAAGAGTGAACACGCTGCTGGATTATTTAACACAGAGGAAGCTTTAAATCAACCAGGTGCTGTAATCTGTGGGTTATGAAACAAATTATTTGTATGTCTTCAGCGTCCTGAGGTCGATCCGTGTGGACAGTCCTCTGACATCAGTGGACTTCACTCTGGACGGTACTGGTCTGGTGGTTGGATCCACTCAGGGGAAGATCTACCAGTACGACCTGAGGAACTCCAGCACCCCCACCAGGGTCACCGTGGCACATAAAACCTCAGTCACCTGCCTTCGCTTCCAGAGCAACACCGGCAGACACAAGGTACCAACTGACAGACTGAACAGAAGGGAAGACATATCTCTGCAAGAAAGCCTGGATGCATCATCAAATCATAATGTATCGCAAAGTTGTCTGTATTGGTGTCTCAGGGCAGCAACAGATCATACAAACAGTATTAGATTTTACTGTAACCCTGTGATTTATATCCTTTCCAATCAAGGTAACAAAACCGCCCAACAGTCCAAACCCAAATATATTCAGTTTACTATTTTAAGATGAGGAAAAGCAGGAAATCCTCACTTTTTAGAACCTGGAATTATCTTTTTTTCTTGCAGAATTACTCTTAAAATTAATCATTTATCAAAATAATGGCCACTTTAATTTTCTGTCAATTGACAGCTCTAATCAGATTTAACCTTTCACAAGACTGTCACCAGGGTTTTCTGCTGGATTTTGGAATAATTCAGAATTATTCCAGTCATTGCTAATAAACAGCATTTACACAATCTGCCACTTGTTGACCTGTGCTGTGTCTCTTTCTCTCTCTCTCTCTTCCACCTCAGTCCAGTAAACTGGGCTCCACCAAGATCGCCAGCGCTAAAAGATCCTCAACCAAAGTGACCAGCAACCAGCAAGACCCCGCCCCTAGCACAGGCCCCGCCCCTCAGAGACAGGTGATGGGTACAGGTCAGTTCATCTCAGTAATCCTGAATTATATTGTATTGAAATTGAATGGCATTGCTTCATGGTAAATTGTAACATTAAAGAAGTCATTTGTACGTTTTGCTAATGCTATGTAGCTAATGTTAGCATTGTCAGCTGTTTACTCACCAGTCTAGAAGAAACAGGAGTTCAGAATCAAACTTTCTTCCTTTACTCACCAAGAACTGTCTTGGTGAGCAACACAAATGTTTTGCTTCTAGTTCTATCACTTCTTTCCTTCTTCTGAAGCTAGCATGCTAACCAGCTAGCCCCTGCCAACCTGTCTTGTTACTTTCTGATAGCGACTCACTGTAGCGTCCAGACTGCCCTGAAGAAGTAGCTCTGAAACTCTTGGCTCCTTTAATCTACAGTCCGACTGATCCACATGGTTAAATTGACAGTAAGCACAGTGTTGTGTCCAGCAGGGAGCGCCGGTGTGGAGGTGATGTCCCGGGAGGCCGAGGGCCAACAGGGGACAGACCAGCCAGCTGCCGTAGAGAAGTTCAGCAGCGTTGGACGAAGCAGTCTGGATATGTTCTCTCCTGCACGGGAAGGTCAGTGGTCCAAAAATTAACGTCTGTTAGTTTCATAGTTTCACTTTGTGGGGTCCTTTAAGAAGTCGACACATAAACGCAACGTAAACCTCAGCTTTTCTTTCTGTCCTAGACCTGAGGACACCTGGGACGACTGGAGAGACGCCGTTTGGAAGAACTCACGGTACGACAGTGTCGACAGGAGTCGTTTTGAGCGATGCTGCTGGTTCTGAACTAACCTGGTAACCTTGTGTTTCCATAGTTACCAGTTTGGAGATGTTATCCAGAGAAGGGGAGGGTCAGCCGGTCATCGGTCGGGCTAGTCTGGACATCTTCTCCCCGGTCAGAGAAGGTGAGACTCCTTCACTGGTTTCTACTGGTTAGGAAAACACAAGTGTATCAAGTCGCGCTAATTGTTCTTGACGTGACGTTTAATAATCCGTGTTTCAGACTTTCACTCAGGTGCCAACTCTCATCGTAAGACCCCCCTGGGAACTCCTCTGGTGGCCTCTGCGGGTCGATGCTTCAGCCCGCTGTCCGTCTTCCAGACCCCCCCAACGATCAAGGAAGAAGAGCTGGTCACTGCTGCAGCTGCTGAACCATGTGACCCCAGGAAGGTGCTGACCTCTGACCTCTACATACACATACAACACGTGGTGGTGATACTGATTACTGATAAACCGTACTTTACAGTCTGACAAGGCCAGCAGTTCCAGCCTGGAGGGGGAGGTTCAGACCACGCCCACATCATCCCAGCAGACCAATCACAGCCAGCCAGCCCCGCCCTTCTTCACTCCGGAGCCCAGCCTCCGCAGAGCCAATGGCATCCAAGCTCAGCTGAGCTACGACTCACCTGTCCACGGGGCTCCGCCCTCTGCAGCAGCAGGTAAAGCAAGGCAGTGACGCTGTCCGAGCCGGGAGGTGGTTTCTGCTTGTTTTCAGTTTGACACAGGCTCTCTGCAGGACGTAAACTGTTTCTGTCGTTTGGGAAATGTTTGTTTCTTTGCTTCAGTTGTGATTTACACTTGTTTGTTTTTTCTCTGCTTATTTTTCCTGATTTTAATGGTAGATGAGATGAAAAATCCGACCGTACAAGCCTCAGGTTTCAGGGAGTAAACAGATATTTCGCTGCTTCCCCAGTTTTAGAAAGCAGTTTAAATTTGTTCAGTTTTAATTTCTCATCCTCAGAGATTTTCAACTGCTCCAAAACAAACAGACCTGATAATTAAAACTGGAATAAAGTAGAGTCATGTTAGAAATCAGTGTTTTTCTGGTGCTCTTCAGCAGACACAGGACATCAGTAAAGGATGTCGCTAACGTTAGCTCAGCTTGTTTTTCTGTGGGATTCCCGCAGTGTTCATCATTACTGGGAGTTGAACTAAACTAAAATAAAATAAAAACAATCTGAAACTGTTGGGAAACAAATACAGCATCTTCCAACCAGCCTGTCTGTGGCCTCAGGTCCAGCTCTGTCGGCGGCCGTGTCCTCCTCTCTCTCCCAGAACATCGCAGACGTGGTCGGACAGGGAGGAGCTGCTCCTCTCACCTCCCTGCAGATCCACTTCATCCAGAACATGATCCATGAAACCCTGGAGGACTTCAGGTCTGTCCCTTGCTGTTTCAGGTTCCATACAGGCCTGGACAGTTTCTGCCTCCGTTAAATGTTCATACTACAAAATAATAAATAGAATATGATGTTTTTTTCCCTCCGTCTCTTCAGGGACGCCTGCCACAGAGACATCGTCAACCTCCAGGTGGAGATGGTCCGACAGTTTTACATCCAGCTGGTACGAAGCATCTCAGACATTTCATCTCTGTAGATTAGATATAAAATGTTCTCATTCTCCTTTTACAGATAGATTTATAGATGTCAATACAGTTCCTATACAGAAAGAGACAAAGGTATATCAGATATCAGAACATCATTTGTAACTAGAAAATGCATTTCCTGCAGAAAATGCAGCGTGAATGCTGATAGCAGAATGGATTTCTGAAGCAGCAGAACATATGAACAGCAAAGTTGCTGAATATTTCAATAGAAGAAAGGTAAAATAGCAAAATTGTAGTGTAAATACCATAAATGTCCAGGAAAAGCTAAACATTTTGATAGCTGGTTTCTGTAGCATAAAGCATCAAAGAGCTAACATCAGTTAGTTTCCTCACTAACGCAGAGCAGAGAATATTTTACATTTTCTGCAGAATTAGTACTTTTACTTTAGTACTAGAGCTGTAATCTCAATACCGCAAAACTGTGATTTTTTAACTTAAGTTCATAATACGGTCAGAATTTCATACCGACCCATCTCCAGACAGGAAATGAACCAGTCAGCCGCTGTGTCTGATGTCACTTTGTCTGCCATGTTGTTTCAGAACGAGATCCACGGCCTGATAGAGAAATACTCTGTGAACGAGTCTCTGGTGGAGGAGATCGAGAAGCTGAAGGAGGAGAACCGCAGGCTGAGGACCAACTACTGATCTGTGTCCGGAGTTTTGCCTGAAGGCTCGACTGTTAATCCAAAAGGTTTACAGGCGCACACACCTCCTGTAAACGCGCGCCTCCTCCCAGACTGTGCCCCTCCCCATTTTACATTTAGGTTAGAGATGGTTTAAGCCGAGAGAGGGGAGGATGTTGTTTGGATTTTTCTGCCAATCTCAGCCAAAAACAAAAAACAAACCACTGCCGCGCTGCTGCTGCTGAGAGCTGGACATCATCAGCATCGCAGACCTGAGTGAAGAATGACACTGATGTGTGTGTTTTGTAGATGGAGACCTGAACTGAACTGATGTGTGTTAAAACATGAAAACATGAGTCTTTAAATAAACATTTTGGTTTTTCTAATTTATGTGTAAATGTAGAACTTCACAGCCTGTAAAACAGTTGAAAACTTCAGTCTTTGGACGGACTCTTGTCGGTTCAGTTGTGCCTGTATCATGTTTTTATTAAGAAGAAACATTTTGTCTGAAGAATAAAAAAGATTCATATTAAAAACGAGACTCTGTGTGTCTCTGTAAATGATCTGTTTTAAATTGTTTACAAGCTAATAAACAAAGTAAATTAAATGTTATCTTAAAGGTTATTCTTATATTTCTCTACACCTGTCAGTCTGTTGATGTTTTACTTTGTCTTTATTACTTTGATGAGTATATCACAGGCCTCTTGAGTCTGTGGTGCTATTTAGTCTCATTGCAGCCATCTTGTGTCTCCACAGTTGTCTTGAGTCTTTTGTCTGTACGACTGTCAGTGAATATTTGTGAATATCTTGCTGATGACTCATCATTATCTTCTAATTAGCAGCAGATATTTTTGGGCCGTCCTGAGCTCGTCGTCCGGCTCAGCCACGCAGACTCCTCTCTGGGTCTCTGAGGGTTAAAACGTCTTTGAAGTCGGAGATAATTATCCATGTAGGCGGGTAATTAATTGTGTCCAGGTCATAAATAAACACATTTCCTCTGCACACACATGCACCATTAATGCAGCCGACGCTGCTGGAACTTTCTGTCTGCAAAAAACTCAAAACCAGCAACTTGGTCTGACTCGGAGATCGGATCGGTCTGGTTCAGATCTACTCAAATTTAAGATTGTTGCAATAATTTTCTCTTATTGTTTCTACATTTTATTAAATGTTATTATTTTTTGTTTTTTTTATATATTTTATAATTATTTTTATTAACTTCCAGTATTTTTTTTTCCTGCCCTAAATCAGTTGTTTTCCAGCAGCCAAACATGACACAATCTCACCTGCAACTCAGGCAACAAAAGCTACATCATCCATACTGACCAACAGGGGGCGATATAACAACAACTTTCACATTCGTTTAGCGGATAAATTCATGCTCAAGGAACTAAAGCTTATTTCCTGGTATTTGGATGAGGTCTCAGCTCCCTGGGGAGGTGACAAGATCTCACACCACTTGCAAATATGTAGAAATTAGCATTAACTGTTTGTAAATTGCCAGATGTAAGATGTCAGATGTCAATTATTGATTTATTGTTATCTTTTTTTTTACTGTAAATGCCTAGAGAAAATAGGTTGCTTAAGAAACTGTGTTTTTCCTCAACAATCCTCTTAAACAAAACCTTTAAAGTTGAACCAACAGAAAGTAAAACAACAAAAATCTGTGGCCTCATAACCGAACAAATTAACAAACCAAAGCTGCCGCACTCGTCAGGAACACAACTGAGAGTCTTTTAGACACAAAACATCGCAACGTTTACACTGAACGTCGAAATGATCCCACATCAAACTTCTCTCTTCATGTTCACCTTCAATGACAGCTCGAAGGCAGCTCGGTTTTCTTTGTTAAAGTTAAACGGCGCCTCCTGCTGGTCGCTGCCATGTAGTGAAAATCATTATATTGCCTCAAGACACACAATACAACCTCACTGATACCACTGCATTGATTAAATTCCACGTGATCAATAAAATTCTTAGCGAACAATAATTGATCATCGATTAGTTATGCCCATCTCTAATTTGTTTACACGTTTTCATTGTTTTCAGTTAAACCAGACATTAAACAGACTTTACCCTGCCAGATCTTTAGTATTAAGTCTGTGTGATGTCCGACTGAGCTGATGCTTCAATAGAGCAGGTTGTTGTTGTCCAGAGTTCATATGTGAAAATGTCTCTTGTGTATCCCTCACCTTTGAAACAAAGACTAATGATGAAGACAAATTTGTCCAGTGGGACTTGAATGTTATACTTTCTGTTCACCCTCTTACAGACTGTTTTCCGGTTTCACTCACAGCATTTTATTCACACCAAAATGAGTGAAAAGGAGTAGAAAAAATATAAAAAAACAAAAGTAACACTCACACTTCTGTGGCAGCAGATGAAGCTCAGCTGGGCCTCGTTTCCTTGCACCTTGAAGGAGACTCACGGTGAAGAGGCGACGGTGTGGGGAAGACGAGCGTCTCTCAGAAAACCTGAAAAGTGTCCAGAGGTAAGATAAGATCATTATTTCATGATTTTTTTTCCAGGTGGGATATGAAGAGGTGAGGATTAAGGTGAGTGTGTGGAGGATTTTTCAGGGCAGATTAAGTGTGAAGCACCATGTGCGCAGAACGACTCATTCTGTCCAGGTTTGGAGGGAATAATAAGATGCTTGTCTTCTTTGGCTTCTTGTGGCAACTCACAAATTCAAATAGAAAATTCAAGAGTTCAATATTTAGAAAACACTGGAGCGGTTAAATCAAGGCACCAAATTGTAACATGACAAACTCTGAACTACCAAGGTTACACATGGTAGGTTTCCACAGGAGAAACTATTAAAATTCAAGATTTGGTTGTGTGACAAAACAAGCCCTCTAATATCATACCTCTCTGCAGATCTGCAGACACTGAAACAAAACATCCTCCTGCTGAAAACAAACAAGTGGTGACTGTGTTTGTGTTGTCAGCTCGCTGCCGTCTCTGTCCTCGTGAATATTAATGCACGGTGGCGGCGGCGGCTTGTCACCTTTGAAGTTTTAATGCTATTAGCAGCAGAGCTCTCTCTGCTGAAAACACCACAATGGCAGAGTAATTACACAGCAATTATGGCTTTGTAATGAAAAGAAAACCAGTGTTCACAGACTGCGTTCGGCTGCTGTTAATCGGCCGGAGGAAACAAAAAGGTTTCAGTCTGAAAGCGAGAATGTTGGCTACCTCAGGGAGCTGCGGTGAAACATTTAGTGTTCAGGGCAGTCAGAGTGTTAAAACACTGTTTAATCCAGGACTCAGACTCACACAGGGCTGGAGGTTTGAACTGAGGGTTTTTACTTTTACATGACTCACAAATCTGGACAGAAAAAATGACCACGCACGACGCTTGTGCACCCACAGTAACCTATACTTGTTGAGCGTCACCTAGTGGCTGTAATAATTATGACACCTATTAAGTACTTTTGTTCACTGCGACAAAGTCCACCCTAGGAGGCGGTTTGGGTGGATGGATTGGTCAAACAACCATGGGACTCTCTCTCTTTAAACCCTCACAGTAACTGTTGCTAAGCTGTTTTAGCCAAAACTATGATCTTTTCCTAAACCTAACCAGGTTTGTTTTTGTGCCTAACAATAACCAAACAGAAACCATTCGTTAACGAAGAAGCTCCAGTGCGCCTGTCGAATGCTGCCACGCTGCAATACGTTCTGCCGCCAGTTTGAACAGTACTTGTGTGGGAACAAATGACCAATATGGTTGTAGTTCAAGGACTTGTTGGGATATTTTGATGGACGACAACTGTGGTCACATGCTGTGATCATCATTTCCAGTAACTGCACGGCGGCCATGTTTGATTTTAGACATCACTATCCTGTCAAAATTCACACACTACACCACTGGAGTTTCCCACACAGCAACTGTTTTTACCACTTTTTCTGGAAAAGTCTTTACAGACAGTTTACATTCTTTTCAGACAGTTTACAGACAAAGAAGCGGAAGCAGCTTTCCGGAATCTCTCGATGTTCTCGCTGCCATCTTGAACATCCTGTAACAGTTGAAACCTGTAGCCTGGCTTTGTGTGCGTGCGTGTATCGCTCTTCACTCTATTTCGTCGAGTCGTTGTTTTAATTAGAGCCGTAATGAGCTGAAAGAGAAGTTTCAGGCTTCATTATAAACACTTTCTCACCTTTTAACTACTGTGAGAGCGAGCTGCCGGAGGGGGCTGATTGACAATGCACTAATTAACCAATCAAGGAGCACAGGACCGGTGGGCACCTGTGTGGTCACTCCGACTGCAATTACCTTCTGCCTGCTCCCCTGCTTCCTGTTCAGCCAATCTGTCGGCCACGGAGAGCCTAATGACCCGTTAATAGGACAAGCGCCCCGGAGTCCATCTTAATGAAAATCAGTCGGCCCCCTCCATCCTCGCTCTACTCTTCACACCGCCGTTGATCATAAAGCCGGTCCTCGACCTTTCCTCACCTCGGCTTGCAGAGAAGCCACGTGGCATCGGAGAATATTAAAGGGGAGAGATGATTTCCTGAAGAGCCCGTTGGATTTAATTCTCTCTCCTCCAAAAGAGAAATGAGTCGGCGAAGGACGGCGGCCTCTCAGCACGAAATGAAAAACCTGCTGCCCCTCTCATCTCTCGATCCCCAGGTCATTATCCGATGTGATTGGATGAAGCTGCCGGGTCCAACAGTCTGTCCTGCAGCCTGGAGACAGCTTCACACCAGTGGGGAAACTTCACAGCTCCAAAATGTCCACATCTGGTCCTTTGAGTTCAAAATCAGGAAACTCGTTTAGATGGATTTATTTCTCTATAAGGGAGGTGGGATAATTTTTACATTACCTGCCCTGGTCAGTCCACTCTTATAATAATTACAGCTGCAATTACCTACTGTTGTTCAGCAAACTCACTGATCCTCCTGTAATTTAAATTTCATCCAGAGCGACGTTCTTAAACTGGATCCCTGAGCTGCTTGACCCTTTTTTTTTCTACTTTCGTATGAAAACAGAAAACTGAAAAACGTTCCTGCTCATCAGGGAACATGACAGCACCGCCATACAGGCCTATTTGGGGAAAATTAAAGCCATGAGGAGAACAAGACGCTGTAAAAGCTCATCACATGGGCGGTTGTCCAACATGTTACAGCAGCCTTCAGAAAGTCCTGCAGGTTTAACTGAACCAACCAAACACTTTTAGGACTGATAGACTCTGAGATACTCATTACAGATGGACGTGAAACCACTCACTAGCCCAGTAACATAATAATGCTACAAATAACCCATAATGCAACACTGTATTACACTGGTACTTTTCCATTAAAATGTATTTGTCTCGTCCTGAAATATAAGCCCCCATTTTTAAACCTCCTGAGACCCAGCGTCCTCATACGGGGACGTTACATTTTGTCTTTGCTGCACCTTCTACTTCATTTTACTAAACTCAAACCTGTTGTTGTCATTAGCTGACACTTTTTTGTGCAGTCTAGTGTTAACAAAATCACAATGCACCAAATCAACAGAGTAAAAGCAAGATGGCAGTGATCTCAGGAACAAAACCTGATCAGAGTTTATGGATGAAACTTGATTTTTTATGCTTAGTAACATTTGTTTCTTGATAAGACAACAGGACGTCACCATTCAGATTTAATTTTTCAGTTTTCTGGATGATTATTCATCACTTCAGTTTGTAGCTGGTTAGTAAATGTTAGCAGAAATTCACACAGGTCAACAAGTGTGACTCTGTTCCTGCAGACTAAATGGATGTTCGTAGAAAATGTCGTTGAACAATTAGCAGCAAAACAGCCATGTTTAGGTAATGAAATAAACAGTTTTATACACTAATGATTTGTTATACAGTAAAATAAACCCATTGTCCCCATGTACCAACGTCATTTTTTTTTCAAAAACTACTAATCCTACTAATCCCCAAAAGCTAGGAGAAATTAAAAATGCTTACAAAACCTGATTAATGGTGTAATGAGAAAGTGGTACCAGTATTTCCAACATGAAGCGTTCATACAGGAAGAATCTGAATCAACTGAACTGACTTTGGTTCTGAAACTTTTGTAGAGGCGTCTCTACTTGAAACACCTGATAACATAGACTGAATGACACCTGGAGCATCATGGGTAACGAGTCTCCTTATTACAGCTGGTCTCACACACACACACACACACAGTGAGAGAGTCTGCAGTGTTTTTGGATGACAGTGATCAACGGGCAGTTACAGTCGAACACCCTGCTATTATATCTAATGGAATATTGGACTGTGTGTGGTGTGTGTGGTGTGTTGCGCGGGGAAAAGTGACAGTATATTTTGCAGAGGTATGAATATTTTATGGAGTGAACTCATTAGACGCTCGGCCTCTCGGGAGCTCAGAGGAGAGTTTGTTTTGTTCCACATTATTTGCGTGATGAATTATACATCTCTGGGATTCAACAATATGAAAAAACAACACAACTACAATTAGAGGGAGGCGGGTGGAGGGCTATATTTACACTCCATCAATCAGAGAGCTGCCAGGCCCACTTTACTGTCCACCACGCACAGCTCACTTCCTGTCTGTAAAGAACTGCTTTGACATCATAATAATAATGATCATATCAATGGAGATTAGTTCAAAGGCTTTATATCTGAACCTATCCCTTATAGACAGTGAAAACAAACTTACTGTCTTTAATATTTTAATCCTGTGTTTCTGTATTCATCGTCATGGGGTGTCTAGAAAACCACACCTGTCTCATTAAACCACCCTTCACTATTAGCTAGTGGGTCGAAGCTGGTGGGGTGACGTTATTGGTCAAAAATCTCCTGAAATCATTTTGCAAAATAGTGCACTTTTAGAAATAAATCGCATTAAAAAGTTGAACCTGCCAACTCTGTATTTACGCTAAGCACCAGCAGGGAGCAACAAACAACTTATATATGTATATATGTACATTTGCAGGTAGCTGCATTTTATTTTCATGCTAGGTGCTGCAGCTGAGCAGCTAATTAGCTAATTAGCCTGCTAATTAGCATTAGCAGCACACTTCTCCCCACTGCTTTTTTTGTTTGGTGGCTCATTTAAGAAGTCCACGGCAAGACGTGTGCTCATGTTTGTCAACTAAAGTTTCTGATCCTTCCAGGTTTAGTTGATCAGATAATCTTCACAGATGAACACCACTGTTCTGATGTTTGAAGCCTAAATCCAATCTCCAGAAGTAAAAAGCTAACAAAATATTATAAACCAACTACACCACGGTCACATGACGTCAATGTCTCCACCACTAAGCTTCCAATCTCATTTCGTTTTAGCTCTGAGCTCTCTACAAAAGCCTTTCTTCTTAGAAAAGTTATTAGTGGATAGTTTGAAAGAGTTGGAGTAGAAAACACAACGAGGCTGTAAAGGTGGACTGGTGAGTAGATGGTTTTGCCATGTTAACGCCCCCGACAACCTTCTGTAGTCTCATTTAGACACTCATAAAGCAACCACCTTTTTAAGACACGTAAAAGCTTCAAACATCAGGAGTGGGGGATTTACTGACCCATTTTATGCTTCAGAGAATAAAACCTGAAAATGTCTTGAGCTTGTGTTAAACCACAGACCCTATTTCCAGACATTTCTAACCAGAAACACACTGACTTTGGGACGAGGAACAGAAGTGCTAACATACTAACGCGCGGCTATAACTTACTTCATGGTTTTAGGACTCAGTCCTGTACCACTTTGCTGCAATTGCAGGCTGCTTGAACTGATACAGACTGGGATGAATCAAGCCCCAAAATTAAGAGTTAAAAATGCAAAGATCCAACAGCCACATTACAGAGAATAGCTACATAAATATACAGTAAAGATGGTCATTTACTGACTAAAGAAAAGAGAGGTAATAGTCTGATAGTGGGCCGACTGCTCCACAGCTTGATAACCAATTTCCTCCCTGATGCAAAGCTTTTGCTAGATTAAAAACCACAGACTGATTGATTGACTTTGGGATGAGAGGGTTGCGCCAACATGCTAACTTAATTCCGGTTTTAGGATCATTTCAACCACTGTGATTTACAGAGTAGTCGGTGCTGTAAACTGACAATAAAAGGAGTTTAGGAGGATCAGTCACCTAAAGTAAACCTGAACACTCAACAAACATGAAGAAACTCAGTTCACTAGTTTTCCTTCCCTTACGGTGAGCACCAACAGTGTGACTGGGGGAGGTGGGGGGCTGAGAAACTGTGTGGGCTATCTGCACCCAGCTCTATTACAGATGACAGGGCTGTGAATGGGCTGAGGCCCTGGCTGAGCAACACAGCGGCTATTTCACACCTGCTGATCCCCCATCTGCTGCAGACAGAGAGGGGCCTGTGTTCCGAGGCCTGACAGTCCTGACCTCGCCCGCCACAAACTCCACGGACGCAAAAAAAAACCTCCTCCTGGCCGTGCGGAGGACCGTCATTGCCTGCTGGTAACGGACAAATTGGTTCATCTTTGAAGATGAAACGTGACTTCATGTCAGACTTCAGACACTGAATGTCACGCTATTCTGGAAAGTAAAGCTGATCAGTTGACACATGATCTAAAATCTGACTGTTTACCAACAAACACACTATGATGCCGCTGCACACAGAGGTAGAGGAAGAATCTCTCTAAAAGTGGCACAACCAACTTCTTTAATTTTGACGTAACCTATTCAGACCAATGACACCAATACAGTTTAAACTGGCCCCCTATAAGCCTTGCTTTCACTGTGTAATTCTGTCTGCCAATTTGGTGAATTTTGCTGAAAACGAAGTACCAACGAGAAAGAAAGTGCTGCCTTTACCAAATGCACAATCAAAGGAAGTATGATGAGCTTTTGTTTTCCCTGTAAGCATCGACAGCTTCCTCAAGTAGAGGAAAAGAACAAAAGCTTCGTTGCTGGAGGAGACAAAGACAGTGAAGAGGGAAAGCGATAGTAAACTAGTAAAAGAGATGCAGAAAGTCATGGTCGGAGTGGGACAGAAATTCAGCCTTGGTCTTTTCCTCTGGGACTGACACCGCCCCACCAAGATTTGTCCCAATAGTCCCTGTTCCCCGGTCCAGTTCCGACTATGGAGAGAGGTCCAAGACTTGAGAGGGTTCAAACCCAACAGTCAGTTGTCAGTATTTCTACTGGATCAGGTGTTTGCCTTTATCACAGCTCTGAGATCAGGGTTTCTAGCTCAAACTGGGATTTTTACAGTCATTTCTTGGTTTGGACAGTAGACAGGCTGATAGCGGCAGCCATGTTGCTAATGCTACTGTGTTAGCAATATGGCTTGTTGTTTGAAGATCTAAACAAATATCATGTTTCCTGGTGGTGACCTTTCTAAAATGAGCAGTGGTGAAACTTACTAGATTCAGCAGCACCAATACTGATGCCAGCTGGAAACATTAAAGGGGAAACTCATCTGTTGCCACTTTAAATGATGTTTAAACACCAATATAATTACATTTATACTCTGCCAAACCTCTGTCCAGTTTTTATTGCCACTACATGTTGGTGAATTACGACCGGCTGTAGAAATGAAACAGCAGTTTCCAAAGATCCAGTCTAATAAATTAAGCCCCTTCCAGACACACACCCCTTTACATTAATCCATTGGGAGTTAAATGAGCATGTTGGTCACTTTCAGCGTGGCTGAAATCTGAACTGAATGCTGTCAGATTGACATAAAGACTGCAGCAACACAAAGTTAAACATGCAGAGAGAGAAAAGAAGCAGCGTCTTCTGCTGCCTTGTAAGATCACTGTAATAAATGCATTATCTCAGTCTTTAATAAACTATGAAACACTGCAAAGGAGCTAATTTTAAGTTGTCAAGTTGTTGTCAAGTGGTTGTCAGGGCTTTAGTTAACAGTCTGGCTCTCTGCATCATCAGCCGTCTGACAGGATGATCAGTGCCTGTCCTCTTTGGTTATCTCCATTCATTGACACTGAAAACTCCTCTAAAACGCCTCCATGTGTTCGCCCGAGATAGGAAATCTAAAAGTTTTTGCCAGTTCACATCAATATCTGTCACTTTGTGAAGGGAAAAGTGTTTAATAAATAATACATTTTGATAATAAGCACATAAATGCAGCCAAAATGAAAAGCTCTGTCCTGCCTCTAACACGGAAATATAATCTGTCAATGCAACACAGTTCAACAGCATCACAAACATCCTCCACATTGATCATACAGTCAAATCAAAACCTCTTTAAAACGTTTTCAATAAAAACTGAACATTAAAACCCTCAAGAAGGAGGATTTATTGGAGGACTGTTGTATTAAACTGCCAACTAAGTGTATATGAACCTCAATCTCGCTTTGTGTTTTATGTTTGTACCACTGAGTCCTTCGATAGCTCCCACCATTTAGGGCTCTCTGATCGTGACAAATTTTCACGTCCAAACCCATCAAAGACAGATTTACATCAGCCCCGTTAATTTCATTAATATTTCTAAAAAAAAAAAAAAAAAAAAAGCTATTACAACAGGTAAATGTCTTCAAATTCTTCCATACAGAACCTTTAAGGAACTTGGGAACGCTAGAATTCAGGGTTCTTTATGGTGGAAGCTGCAGAAAAGGTTTCTTTATGTCCTATAGGGCAGGTGTATGTTGGCTGACAGCAGCTTGTACATGTGGATGCAGACTTAAATGAAACTCTGTCTGTGGTGTGGGTCCATGATAACCAGCAGGCCCTGCTCATTGTGTGCAGAAACGGCGACAGCAGCGGAGGGAAAACACACAATTAGAGCTGTAAATGACAATCTGCTGCCCGACAAAACCAGAAATGAGCTGGCAGAGGAAAGAAGAAGAAATGCCACGTTCAGGGGCTGAAACTGTCCTGCTCCACGTAATGATCTCAAATCAGAGGCCGCTAAATGGACAATTTCCCCCCCTCAGGCTTTAATGTGTGATACTCATCAGCCTCTCGGCCTCAAATAGAAGCTGATGTGCCTGGTCTCTGCCTGTTTCTGGGGAATGTGAGAATTTCAATTACCTCGCCTCAGCGACAGCCAATCTTAATAACTTCTTCCTTAATTCGTGTTCACGTCCACGTCGAGGCGTTGCATCCAGGCGTTTCCCCTCACAACGGGTCGGCGAATACCAGACTGGCACCACTTAGCTCCATCAGCTCCACCACCACCACCACCTCTCTGCTAACCGCCTAGCTCCTGTGGAATAAAGGTCAAGTAATCAGGCATCTGGAAGGACAGCTCATTTGTCATCCCTTGATAAATGCGTCAGCGGCTAATCTGCAGAGCAGGACCCCGCCGCGCCGCCCCGAACAGAAAGGTTAACCGATTCAAAACAGAGAGGGATGGAGGACGATAACACAGCGAGCAGCAGTAGCAGGGAAGAAATTTAAAAAAAGACTTCATTTTGATTCAATTGTTTGGTGGCTATTTCTGGACCGGTGGATTGTGGGAAGGCTCCGTCAATAACCTCCACCCTGCTGCTAAATGACAGCAGACTGCAGCGAACATTAACTGTGACAAGACATTACCAGCGATAAGGCAACACGTTCCACTGAGGGAGAGGAAAGCTGGTCCTTTATCTCTCCTCTTATCCACTGAAAATCAACTTCACAACACTAGAACAAGACGAGGTCAGCCTCATGTACGACTGGACCGCATGTGGTCCAGTCGTACATGAGGAATTAGCTAAATAAAGTAGCTAAAGTCTGTCCAAGAAGTCGCTAGATTTGTCGCTAGTTGCTTTATTTGGGAAAAAAGGTCATTAAGGGGTCTGAAAAGTCTATAAATCTAAAGACAAAGGTGCTAAGTTTCCAACACTGCCTATAAATGCCCCTGATGACACATAGAAACTGTTTGCGTTGCACCTAAATAGTCAGACTCTTCGTAGTTTTGTCTCTCTTTGTGATTGTTTTGTGTTTGTCATTTATCAAGAGCTTCATGTCAGCTAACAGTGCGTTAAAGAAACTTTTAGTTGTTGCTGCTTCATAATGAGTTCTATGATATATTATGTCCTCATCTACCTGCAGTCATGAAAAACCAACATTGTGATGGTGTCGTGTCTGAACAGAGCATGCTCTGAAGCTTGAGGCTGTTTGGCTACTTTCTGCAAACTTTGTGAAGAGGAGCTGAGAGTCAGCGAGGGTATTTTTATCTCTAAACTGAATTACCTCGAAGCCCCTCACCTCGATGATTTATGAGATGAGATTTGCATCATCAGTGGGCACGCAGGGACCTATTTCCATCAGCTGTATTATCCCCGTAACAATCACATCTCTGCTCATATCATGAAAAAACACAGCGGCGTAATTAAATTAGTCGTTATTAAATTTTGATTGGATGGAATTATTTTCTCCTGTCTGTGAAGCTGCGATTTGCCTGTAAGGTTTTTCTTCACAGACGAACGGTGACTCAGTTACTCTGACAAATATTCTCACCTCAAAGGTCCACTTACTAGACTTTTCTGAGGTTTCAGCAGCATCTCATGTGTTCTTCGGTAATCAAAGACAGTGAGATACCATTAAAAACTCCAAAAAACTATTAGGTCGATCTTTAGTTTACAAGGATCCGTTGTTCTGGCTCTAAACTGAGGATGAAGCATGCATCCAAACTTTTGATGCTCCATCCATCCTCCAATTGCGACTGGTTGAGGTCGATCAGTGCTGATATTGCCGAATCAGAGCCACCCAGGGAGTCTTAATAAGCACTCACACTGATGGAAACGGCTGCTGAGGCGTCAATACATGGATAAGACGGCAGGGAGACGAGAGAATCCTCATCCTTGAAGTTGGAAGTTCCGACTTCCCAGTTCAAATGGACGCCACCATGAGCACCACCTCTCAGAGCTGAGACTTATTGTTTTCCACCCAACTTCTGTAAATGTTTGACAGGTTAATTCTCTGACCAGAATCAGTTTTCATTTTAAACCAGGCGGCAGCCGCCTCTGAGCTGTCAGAGCACACACACTCAGCTTTATGACAAAATAACCTTCAAACAGGTGGGAGACCAGAGGTGCTTTTCAATCACAAACTACTGCTGCAAACTGCTGCAGGCTGACTCAGCATCAATCTGTCCATCACTGAGGATCACAGCCACACTCAGCTCTCAGTTTACTTATGTAGAAAACAGAAAGAAGAGGTAAGTTACAGCTTAAGTACAAAGATATTTTACCCTCCTGTTAAACCAAGCAGGATTTTTAAAATCCAGTTTTAAGCCTCATTTTTAAGACACTCTTTTTAGATCTTGGTTGTTTTTAATTATATATTTTAACTGGACAAAGGATTTTAGCCATCAGACGTCTGATAACTCTCTGATAACTTAAGATCTTTAAGTTAACAGAAAAACAAGCCGAGTGACCATTCGGCTCCACCAAACCGCATCTGAGAAACACTGATTTTTAACATGAAACTGCTTCATTCTGTTTTAATCATCTGCTCTGTTTGTTTTGGAGAGGAGGAGACCTCTGTGGATCATTTGGATCTTGTTAAAAACCTTTTGAACGACTGACACTGAAGGAATCCTAACCAGGAGAAGCTGACTGTAATGACAGCAACAGTGGTGAAGACAACAACTGCCATGATCCCCCCACTACTTCACAACATCACTAAACTCCATCTTTTGTTATTGCTTTGATTGAAAGATCCACTAGCAGCAGATATTACACATTATGAGTTTAAATAAACTAAACAGGATTTATAACTTCATTAGCCTGATAAACTATGTCATGACGCTTTTAGGAAACAGCGCTCGGTTTATCCTCGTCCACTGTAGCAGCTACAAAATCACAGATCAATCAATCAGTCACAACATCAGAATCCAATCAGGATTCAGTCCTGATTGGCTATAGCTGAAGTCATCTTTTAACAGAACTGTCAATCACACACATGCAGCAGCAGCAGCGAACCGAGTGACTTATTGATCAGTTGATTCATAAACACAGCAGGAAAATATTCAGCTGCACCACATTTGCATGATAGAATGAACATTGAATATCTGTCAGCCTCCACGCACACTCTCATTAGCATATTTTACACCTTTAATTAGCTCTGACAAGATTGGCTACTGAGTTTGCAGAAAAATAAATCTTTGTACAAGGTTACTGGCTGTTGGTGTGAGCGTGTTTACAAACTGCAGTCTAAGCAGGTGACATGTAAAGCAGCTGATTCAATAAGAAAATGACAAAGAGGGAGTCAAACCAAGTGGAGCTTTGGCAGCACAGGTTTTTTATCTGAAACTTTCTTATAATTTAGACAATTAACATGAGAGTTTACAGTTTAAAGTCTGTATATCCTTTAAAGAAAAACCTGAAAAATGGGTCACAAGAAGAAGAAATATCACCTAAAACATCAAACTAACTAACATCAGTGTTTCTGCTCGGTAAAATCACTGTTTTTATCAATGGAGTCTGGTAGTGATATATAGTTATATTTCTGGTCAATAAAAATGATCTTACTCTTTAATAAAAAGCTCTGTCTCTGTAGGAATCCTATCCATAATGTTGTCAGACACAATCTGAGCCTGTCGGTGACAAAAACAAAAACTTTAGTGGACGAACTTGGACGTGGACAAATGGCCGTCAAAGCCGACAGATCCTTTTCTCTGCTCAACAAACTGTCAAATAAAAATATCTTGTTCCCAGGTGCCAGTGTTTCATATATCAGGACTCTTAAATCTATAATAATTCTGTCCAAAACAAGGACCAATACCAATAACAAAAAAATCTGCTGCCATCCACTGTGTCACAACAACAACAACAACATCTGGCTGCATCCATTTCCTGCGTGACGAACACTCGTGTTGTAATTTAAGAACCGGAGCAGAGAAATCCATCCCAGCAGCCACAAATGGAGCTGTCGACAGAGCTGAGGGAGGCTGATAACCGAGGAACCCCCCCGCCCCACCCCCTGTCTCCTGCCCACAGTCTGATAAAGTGGCTCGACACCTATGGTTGACATATAACTGCAAGGTGGACTGCTGAATGTGTGATGGTATCTCCGCTTCCGCTGCCGCTGCCACACAACCTGAGCTCTGAGGTGACGGAGTTGTGCTGTATGTGAAAAGGCCTTAATGCTGAACTGCAGATCAGTTAAAAAGACTTAGAAGTCTTTAAAAACCATCTCTGATATCCAGCCAGGAAACTGATGGAAATATCAAGAATTATAAAGAGTTTGGTGTGTTTGTTTCAGCGACAGCACTGAACTTTCAGAAAAGAGTTGACCTTTAAAAAATGCCATTGCTGTTCAAAAATATTTCCAAAAAGTTGTTCATAGGTTAAAAAAAACTTTCCTAACTTTCCAAAACTAGCTCAAAAAATTTCAAATATTTTCAAGTTTTTAAAAAATGTCTTAAAAATCCAAAGATGTTCTCGCTTTCCAAAAACACTGCCTGGATGAACTTTTCTGCTGCGATGAATCCACTGATCAGAATGATTCAGTGCTGTCAGAAAGAGACTGATCGATCGGGTTAAACCACCTCTCCTCCTGTCAGTGATCCAGTTGCAGAGGTTGTGGCAGCACGCTAACAATGTGGTGAAGGTTCAGAAACATCAACCTAATTCTGCAAACATCGGGTCACTGCAGAGGTGTTAGCTAAGACACGGTTTACTGCTCTTCACATTAAAGGAAAACTGGTTTCGAATTTGCTCAGTCTCGGTGTCATTTCTTCATATTTTCCTTTTTGTGACATTCCCCAGTGCAAATGTTCTTTTCATTCTATTTATAAACTTAAATGAAAGTGTTTGTTCCTCTGTCAAAGTGTCCCACTACTTTACTTTCCCCCTCTCTGAAGTATTTCGACCTTGAGGTCAGACCGCATCTTCCAGAGAGGACGTCGCCACTCGATCCAGTGACGGGACGACTGCTGTCATCTTTTCGATATTCAATCGGTGACCTGCTCGCTTTATCTGTTCTCATTTTTTCCCCCCTCCCTCGGTAATGAAATGAAGTGCAAACAGGCCGGCCGTCCTCCATGCATCACAGAGGCCCGCTGACGAGAAGATAATCAAATTGCTCATTTTCAATTTTTCATTTCTTTCATCATTTAAAAAGGCGCTGTCAACTGCTCGGCCTCAGACTGACCTTCACTGATTATTATTTGTGCAACTCTCTCTCTTCATTCTCCATCTTTCACCTCCTCCTCCTCCTCCAACTCTCTGTTCATCATCTCCTTTCAGTCGCCTGTCAAATGTTCATCTGGCCCTCTTAAACTGAAGAGTAAATAACCACCACCCCATAAATCTGTTCATTACTTTAGATATCATATTGTAATATAAGATGGCGTTCACAGGTCTCGGTATGATTCATACTGTGCCATTGTTTTTATTTTAAACAGCAGCTGAAATCAGCAGCTCATAAACTTTAATTAAAAGTTGCTGCAGCCGAACGATTCTTTGTTAAGTGTAAGTTTGATGAAACAAAGTCAAGACAGTTTATTTATAGAGCAAATTTAAAGACGTACTGCACATTTAACCATGACTTTTGAGCTGTAAACTAAATAAAGTGACTGTACTCTGATGAAAAACATCAACACTGGTGTTAATACTGACATTTCTTACCAAATTTATAAGGAGTCAACCACTTGGGACGTCATTACATCATGAAATTTATCCTTTAAAAAAAGGATGTTGATGCTCTTGAAGAAAGAGAGCATAGCATAATGCAGATTTAATGTAGAAATGTAAAGTAATATTAATAATAATGACAAATATGTGTTTTTAAAACTTATTTTGGGCATGCAAGAGTGAGCACAGCACACTCTCAGCGAGTCTGCACAGCGGCTAGCAGCTACTTAGCATTGCTAGCATCTTTAGCATAGCCGTACTGTATAACACGCAGCCCCTAAACTGTATAAAAATAAGGTGTAGCCGCGGTGTTTCTGGTTTAAGGGAAGACAGGCCTGTTTATAATGTTTGTGAGCTCTGAAAGATGTCACAGTGTAACAGAGAGCTGCAGGGACGACGTATTTTTGTAGTACAACCCTGGTCCATCACCTGGTTCCTCCAATGGATTTTCACTGGGTTCTTGGATTATTCAGAAAATAAAATCCAGACCAACTGAAGTTTGAGATACTTAAACATTTTGTTCATCAAATAATCTACAACCTGCTAGTCATCGTTGTAAGCTATAAACCAACTACACCACGGGTCAACATGATCGCCAACGTTAGACTCAAGCTCCAACCGGTCATTCTTACTATCGGTTTCTACAAAGTTCTCTTAGAAAGTTAGTGATAGCTTGAAAGAGCTGGAGAACACAACGAGGCTAAAAAGGTGGACTCTAGTGAGTATAGATGGGTTTCGCTAACGCCCCGGACAACCTCTGTAGTCTCATTTAGACACTGTTATAAACTACCTTTAAGACACGAAAGCTTCAAACATCAGGAGGAGTGGGGATTTATTGACCCATTTTATGTCGAGAATAAACCTGAAATGTCTTGAGCTAGTTAAAACCATAGACCTTATTTCAGACATTTAACCAGAAACACACTGACTTTGGGACGAGGGAACAGAAGTAATATGTTAACGTACAACTTACGCCCTGGTTTTTGGTGACCAGTCCTGTACTACTTTTTAAGGCAATTGCAGCCGTTTGAACTGATACAGATTGGGATGCTGAATCAAGCCCTAAAATTAAGAGTTAAAATGCAAAGATCCAACAGCCACATTACAGAGAACAGCTGGAATAATAAAGACAGTGTGAGCTGTCATTTAATGAAAAGAGAGGTATAGTCTGATCGTGAGGGTCAGACTGCTCCATAGCCATAACCACTTCCTCCTTGATGCAGTTTTGCTAGATTAAAAAATCCAGCTTCCATTCTTGGTGTTTATTAGTAATTGTTGCAGCATGAAGAGATGTGTCTCTGCCTTAATAAACACTGGCCCTGTTCGACGCCTGATGTTCTGTCGCCTGTTGTCAGTGATGCTTCAGGAGGAATCTGTCAGATCTTATTTGGGACGTTAAAGCAGCAGGGTAGACGGTTTCTCTCTGTCTGACTGACAGATAAATGCTTTATAACCTCCACCTCCACTTTCCACTCACCTCCCTCCTCTCAGTCTAGAGGCGGGTTGATTGATGGGGCGGGCTGCAGAGGTCAGAGGTCAGGTGATGGAGGATACAGTCCATCAGCCCCAGTCAGAGCGGAGAGGATGGAAGCCAGAGATCAGAGTCGAACTCAAGGAGATAAATCTATTAGAGGAGGAGAGATGGAGGAGGAGGAGAAGAGGTAATACTTCGTCCTCCCATCACTAAACTCTGATGCTGAGCTGACTAGTGGGAAATAGGATTTTGCTATGAAGTTAATGCATTTTTCTTGACAGTCTGAGCAGTTAAGTGGTTTTTATGTACAGAACGGTTTATATTACCTATAACCCCAGCTTCTGAGCAGGGCGCTGTCGCTGTAAATAAACTACACCAAACTCTGGTTTATAAATCTTGATATGTTCAAAGTTTCCGGCTGATATCAGAGATGGAGGTTTATGGCATCAACTGGAGAATCAGTGAATCGTTAATGGAAACATGAATTCAAGGTTTCTTCCTGACTACTCTGGAAATTACAATTTGATGGAAACTTGTTTGTAAGTCACACCTGTATTTTGCCAGCAGAAAAGTTAAATGTCAGCTACATGAAAAAGGCCTGTTGTGTTGTGACTTAATAAGTCAGGCTGTTCAATTGTCATAGCATATAAACATGAAATGGGACAAAAAACACTAATTTCTAAAGCAATGTAGTTAAGCTGAATTAATGCAAAGAAACTCATTATCACACAAAACTACTTAGAAATCAACTATTGTATTATGATTAGCTAAAATATAATATTGTAATAAAACAGCATTTGAGGGAGGACATGAATTCATAATTCATTGAAATAATCTGTCATGGTGCAAGGTATTTTAATACTTGATAAGAAATTTAAAATAAGTTCATTCCTAGTCAAATAGGTAAACTCTGATAAGTGTTTAGAGGTTTTAAATAAGTAGAAAATGCTGGTTTCAGATAAGATCTCCATGATCCCAGTTATCAGGATGACTGGCTTTAGACCGAGTACTAGACGACCAAAGACTCGCCCCTCTGGGTGTCTTGTCCTCTCTCTCGCTTGCTCCAGTTTCAAATTCTCCATGTTTCCTCTTTGTTCTCTCATGCCGCCTAACAACTTCCACTGCAGTTATGTAAATATATGAACCAAAGAAATTAATATCCAGCAGGCTTTGTCTGAAACAGCCGGTAATTCATCTCTGAGCTCATGATCGGGTTATGTAAGTAAATAAGGAGCAATCCATCGCTACCAACCTTGTTAGCTGGCCCCCGAGGTCACCGCCACCAGGGAACGCATGGCGCGGGAGATCGCATGACCGCAGGCTGATGAACGGTTTCCCGCCTCCCGACATAGACGAACAGGAGAGAGAGAGAGTTCAGAGGTCAAAGGTGAGGAGGGATGAAACAGATTATAGGATTCAAATAACAAGATATGTCAGATGCTGTGGTGTTGATTTATTTTTACCTGTTTTCATGAGTTGATGAAAACATGATTGAGTGTTCAAATGTCTGACCCAGCAGCGTCTAACCCACTGGAAAACTTCATCAGAAACTATGTGAGAGTGGAACAAAAGAAGAGACTGCTTTTGTCATGAGTCCACAGAACACAAGACATGTCCACCAAAGATACCACTCATGGTTTAATGCTAGTCGTCGACGGGTTACTACAGCGATACAGTCTTGGTATGATTCAGAAATGTACCTTGGTGCTTACAAATTACTGATATTAAAGAGTAACTTGAGTACTTTGTGTTACCAACGGAGTACAGCTTAGCCAAATCTAAAAAGCTTGCTGTTTCTTGACTTCAGAAGGTATGCCTCAAAAGATTACACCTGGAACCTGGTCAGAAAGTCGCGCCCCAAAACTGCCGTCACGTAATCACTGTTAAATGAATAATGTTGATGACTTTATTTCGTGAGGCTAAAGGAAGAAATCCTTGAGGCCAAGGGGGACGGAGGTTTATGGACTGGTTATGTTTTCATATTTTGCTGTAGCGCCGTCACGCTCACACTTCTCTCTGAATCTCTCTTTAATTTTCGAAGGATCATCGTTAGTTCCAATTTTCCACGTGTGTCGAGTTTCCCACCTTCCCTGCAGGAGGGAGGTAATGGTTTATTCAAACAAGTTATAAACACTTTATAAAAGAGCAACTTATCAGAAAGTGAAATCATAAAATTCTCCTTCATCCCTGCTGAGAAACTGTCAGAAACCGTGAGCGAGCTTCGGGCTGTGAACCCAGTGAACGTCGAGCAACATGAAATGTTAAATAAGGTTTTCTACAAAGATACAACATATAAAATTGTTAAATATAGAACTTTAGGCTTTTGAAAATACATTTAATGCTTCTTTACCCACACTCCCCCTCAAACAGACACGACAGCTTGGCTTCTAGTGTGAAATGATTTTGCTTGTTGTTTCGTTTAAAACCGGCCATGCTGACTTGCACGTTGTCCAAATATGTGGCACTGGAAAATGTAAAATCTGATGTAATGCATAAAGTAGTCTGGTGGAGAAGAGGCAGAAACTTTGCACACTGATAACAAACACCTTGGAGAATATTTTAAAGTTGGGAAAAGTGTAAATTGTTATTTATATCAACTCATCAGAGGCGACTCAACAGGGCTCTATTTTAACCATGAGAGCACATGGAGCAGGTGCATTTGAACATGTCCGAATCCAGTTTTGCTGGTTTAACAGCTGAAAAAAAGGTCGCAACACCAGGTGTATGGTTCAAAAGGGTTGTACTGTGGTCTCTTAATTAATCACAGATGTATTTTGGGTGTAACATGCAAAAAACAAATCAGAGTGCCATCTCCCATTCCCTTTAAAAGCCAGCTGCACTTGCACCTTGGTGTCTTGCTAACACTTCTTTGCAGAGGAAATGGATCTGTTCGTGCACAAAGTCAAGGCGTCCAAGCAGATCAGCACCTGAAAATGTCGGTGCATATTACCATCTTGATAATACACCCTAAAATAACAATGAAATACTGCACCACTGACCTCAGACCAGGTTTTTGTTGGTCAGTTGCAGGATAGCAATACGACAAAGCTCCAAATGGTGCTCAGATGGGCACAAGTGGATTTAAAGGAGCAGTGTGTAGGATTTAGTGACATCTAGTGGTCAGAACGCAGATTGCGACCTCACCTCTCCCTTTCCAAGTGAGAGTCTACAGTGGCTGTCAGGTGACATGAAATGGTGTCGACTACGCCATCGACTGGTCTCTCAAGTGAAGATGTTCGTTTATTGAACTGTATTTAGATATTTTATTTAGATGTTAGTCTGGAAAACTTCTGTATACAAGCTGCAGTGTCAACATAAAAGCGGGAAAGGAGTTCAGTTTGTCCATTCCAGGCTACTGTAGAACCATGGCGGACTCCGTGGAAGAGGACCCGCTCCCTACGTAGATATAGATGGCTCATTCTTGGTGAACAAAAACACAATGACTATCCATTTTCGGTGATTATACACCAATAAAAACATACTTATGTATGTTATATTCCATTTCTGCCACTTGATCCCTGTAAATGTTACAGACTGGTCCTTTAAACAATGTGGGTTCTAGAGGGGAAAAGACATCCGCGTCAGTCTGAAACTAGCAAGGACTCTTGAATCGTGCTTGGGTGTAAGATAGGGTTGTAAGAGTCTGCAGCCATGCTAGTGGCACTGTGATACTGTGTTTAGGCACAGGAGTACTTTGAGGTAAATGCTAACATCCGCATGCTAACATGCTAACATGTTAGCAGGTAAATTGTTGGCAATCTCACAGTCACCACAACAGTATTCCTGCCCTGATTTACTGACAGATTTCTGCCTCTAAACTTTAAAATATGTCTTTAGACGTCTGCTAAAAGTGCACAAAGTTTTATTTT
Organism: Lates japonicus; assembly: GCA_033238685.1. Lineage (NCBI taxonomy): Eukaryota > Metazoa > Chordata > Actinopteri > Centropomidae > Lates > Lates japonicus. The sequence goes on along the minus strand of BRZM01000047.1, from coordinate 2,619,513 downwards.
CTTATCATAAAAATGTCTGATGTGATTTTTTTTTTTTTACCTTCTCCACCAGCCTGATGTTCAGCGCATGAACAGCTGGACGGTGCCAACAGAAACATCAACAGCTTCTCCTCATACAGATACATGTTTTATCAACTCGTATACAATATTACTTTGCTCAGTTAAGTCACTTATATATCACAATGTTTTCATTTCTTTACATGAATATGCCGATGCCGGGGGAGTTCTGAAAGTCCCCACCCCGCGAAAAAGTCTCGTCGTTGGCTCTGTTCATCTTTGGTCTGTAAAAACGAAACAGAGTTTGGTGCCAAACAAAAGAAACAGATCCTGCAGCTCGCCATACCCTCCCTGCTCGAATCTCCTGGACAACAAACCAAGTCACTTTCTTCCCAGAAAGAACTTCAGCTTCCACAAGTTCACCCATGAATTAAGCAACGAGTGCCGACGCCCCTGATAGTGGCTGATGATTGGTTGCCAGCAGCTGCGGCAGCAGCGGCAGGTGCTCCGCTCAGCGATGACGGGCGATGGACAATGGGAACCGGTCTTTCTCTGGGCGTCTGTCCACGCCGCCGCTGTCAGGAGACCTGGAGGACATAAATAAGGTGCGTTAGAGAAGAATCTGTCACGACCATAACAGAAGTAAATGAATTAAAATCAGCATTTTTGGTTTTGATTCAATGTTGTGGTCATTGTTTTTGAATTAGTCTGCTTTAGCTTTAGCTAGGCTTTACCCTATAAACTTACAGCTGAGTGAATACACATATACTGTATACCCAATAAAATAGCAAAAAGATATGTTGCTTGAAAAAGAAAAATGTCACGTTATGCTCAGATTATGTTGATTGGATTATGTTTTAGCATGTCCTGACAGTCCATACCGCCACCTTCAATTCTAACACAATAACACAAACTAACTAACCAACTGAGGCAGTGGTTCTGCAAAGTAAAATGAGTCAGACTGTCCGCCACTAACAGCTGCTGTAGTGTCAACAATGGGGCAATTATCCACGTTAAAGGAAATCCACTAAAGTGCTTGTTTTAGGATTCCTACAGAGATAGAGCTTTTTATTAAAGAGCAGGATCTGTTTTTTTTTAACCAGAGACAGGTCACACATGACATGTTTGTGTTATTGTGTAACTTTCGGTGGTGGAGGAAACATTCAGATCCTTTACTGACGTAAAATACCACCAGCAATAGCCAGAGATTCTGCACACCTTAAAGATTAGAATAGAGACATCAGGCACACAGCTACATTTGCAGTCTTACATACACATTGTGCATCAGTTCTTTATGTACCATCACAGTAACTACTGTAAATACATTTCATGTAAAAAGCATTGATTATTTTCAGACTGTTGCATTGAAAACCTTCCACAGCAGCTCAGTTCGAGCCTCCTTCAGCCTCGTGTTTTTTCGTGTGTGTGAGTGTCTGAGAGACTCAGCAGGGCTTCATTAGAGGAAACAAGCCTCACACAGACCACAGAATTAAAAAAAACCCACATGGTCCGTCATTCAATTACACAACAGCTGAGCTGGAACTCAAATTGAACACAGAGCCACCGACAGGATGGGAATTTATACAACAACATCTCTGCATGTTAGAGACACAGAGGGAGGAAATAACAAGCAGAGTAAATGAGGAGCTGAGATATCGACTCAACAGAGACTGTAACACTCAGAGAAACATCATGAATGTACAGCTGACTGCAAAACCTTAAAAGAACTCTACAACCTTTCCTGGATAAAAAAAAACAACCTCTGTGGCACTCATCCCCACTGGCTCCTATTTAAGACACAAATCTCACAAAAATATTGTTTTGTTGTTTAAAAAGGCTCAGTGATCTCCTAAAACAGCTGGCCACTGTGGTTTTGTTGGTTGGTTGGTCTGCAACAATATTTAGGTGGAGGGTATGTATCAAAGTAAGTTTTCATGAGATTTTCTGCTAATAAGAAAATATAAAATATCACCGGAGTTGACACATTTATTATTCATCAGTTAACTAAGCTGCAACTGATTAAACAAATCGGCATTTTCCAACTAGAGGAACTTTTTCATAGTTAAAAGAACAGTTGGGAACCCTCCCCTTTTTTAAGACTGCGAGAACTGGGAATGATCGCAGTTCTTTAAATGCCATGTTGAGGAACTCTTTTAGCTTCTACTTTAGAGTAGATACTGAGGGGCGTAAATGTGTGTTGATTGGTTGATCATGAGCCAATGCCACTTTTACAAATCAGTGTTAAACTTTATAAGTGTCAACAACAGCTTGTAACGAACCACCGGCCGGTTTACATCAATTCGTGGTGCATTCCATCAGAGGTCATAACTGGGAGTGATGTCAGCTACGAGTTGACTGTGTTCCAGTTGAAAAGTCAGAAAAACATGGATGCTTACGGGAACTGTTGGTGGGGTTACTTTACCTGTTGGAAATCTGACTTCAGGGGGTGTTCCAGGTGAAACTTCCAACTAGGAACTCAAAAGTTCCGACATCCAAGTACAACTAGAATACACCATCGGTCTGCCTCTTGGTGGTGTAAATGCAAACAGAAAAAAGGTACGTCGTTCTCGTTGGGAACTCACCAGAACTGTTAAGTCCAAAAACCCCAAATGTTAACTTCATGTTTTAAACGAGTTACACCAACAAATACACACAGATGCTTGATTTGCTCCCCTGAATTAATCATAAGTTTGGTGTTTTTGATGCTGAGCTACGCTACACATTCAGCATGTCGAGTCTGCCTCTCATAGCGTGTGGACATGTCCTCCTGAAGGCTCTGAGACTCTGATTAAAAACATGAAGCTCTGGGGATGAGCAGGGACACTTCATTTCTGTCCCCTCTGTGCAGGCAGAGCTCTCTGTAATTGCTTCCAGGTGAAGACTCACACACGAGGAAGACGAGGAAGAAGAAGAAACAGCAGCAGTGGCGGCACCTCTGAGCCGTTCACCTCTGAATTATTCATGTCCATCCTGTTTGACTGCAGCTGGAATCCTAAAAGAGCCGGAGGAGTCAGACAAGGACGAGCTGGATTACACCAAGAACCATACATCACTCTGAAACAGCATCAACATTCAGACCGTCCCTAAACGCTCCACTCACAGCTGATTAAACATGGAGGTGAAGGTGTGTTTGGAACATTTCAGATCTGTTGCTTGAACTCCTGCAGTCAGAGCACACATGAAACGTCTTTGTAGGAACAGGAGGTAACTGTGCTGCTGTGATACACGGAGCTCAGGTCATCCTCACCGCAACGTGAACAGTAAAATAATCACACAACATAAAAACTAGGGTCCAGTTTCAGTCTTATTTTGGAGGACACAACAGGTAAACCTTTTGGTCCTTGGTAGGTTGTCACTTTTTCCTGGTGCATTCAGGTGATCCAGGCTGAAAAATGTTTTTTTAAAAAGTGAGCACAAACACACTTGGGAACTTAGAAACCCTGGGTCCTGACTAGGGCTGGGTGATAAAACGATAATTATAATGAGATATAAGACATGGTTGCTACATGTCATGTTTTGACGGATAACACCAAAAGCCACTGATAATGAAAATTGTCCTGGGTTGAACTAATCATGAGTTACAGTCACGTCAGGTTAGGTTGATGCAGCACAGAGTGAAGGAGTAGCAGCTGGCAGCAACACACCTGCTAATGTTTGGGCGACTGCAGCTGTACACACCAGTACGTCAAGAGTGGGAGCGGGATAAAAGAGAAAATGACGACAGAAAATGTTAATGAAAACTCGAGCAACAGCGTTAATGAAGAAGACGCCCAAACGGACACAGCCTGAGGCTCAAAAGACAAGGAGACTGTTGAAAAGAAGGGTCCGAGGAATTTGGTAGCGTGGAGATTAACATGTACTGGAGATCGTGTTAAAAGCATGTTCCCACAAAGACAGGTAATACCAATAATCTTTTATATCAGCCATCCTACAGTCCCAGAACCAAGCAAGTGGTGGTGGTTCCTCCAAAAACAAACCTTAGTGTCCAATTTCTCCAGCAGCATGACCTCTGACAAATAAAACTAACCATAGCACAAGCACATAAGACAAAAAGCTGCTCAGAAATATCTTGACAAAGAGCCCAAGGTGTTGACCTGGCCTCCAAACTGCCCAGACCTCGATCTAATCCAGGATCTCTGGGACAATCCAGACAATCCAGCAAGATCCATGGAGGCCCCACACCCTGCAACCCACAGGACCCAAAGGATCCACAGGACAACCCCAGAGGTCCTGTGTTCATGCCCTGACAAGTCAGAGCTGTTTTGGACCTACCACCTCAGGCAGGTGGTTCCCATTATGTCTTTGGTATCAAAAAACAATCCAGTGATCGTTGTCTGATTTCATGGTTGCAGGACAGACAGCAGCTCCACTCTTCAAGGAGCAGATTTGACTAAATGTAAAGAAATAAAGACGAATATACAGACAGTGGCTGCCGAGAGAACAGTGCAGCCGGTGATTTAAGTGAAAAGGTGATGCCAGCATTGACCGAAAATGAGCCGTTTTGACCTGAACTTTCTCTACAACTTGATGAATTTGGACATTTTGCCACCTGGGGCCTGGCCTTCAGTACCTCACCTTACTCCTGACTGACTGAGGACATCCTCAATTTGAATTAAAGTGAGTGGAAAACAGGGAATGTAATGTAACCGCTCTGTCGCCTCACTCCTTCAAACTAATTCAGAATTTTTGCAGGAAGGTTTCAGTCAAACTGACCCCTGAGAGTTTCTACCAGAGCAGCAGCTGTAATTTCTCTTGTTCTAGATATTCAGACTTTGCATCGTGTCATGTTCACATTCAAAGTAAATAGTCGTCCTTCTCTCCAAGGAGACTCGGATTCCTGTCTGATTGAGCAGACTGTGATTTGCTCCTCTGTCTTTTTCCTCCCAGTGTGACCTGAAATACCTCTGCAGATTTCCCACCACCCAGGAGGCTTCCACACACAAATGTACAGAAACACGCAGACAGGTAAAGTCAGACACTTTTTTCAAGGACAGATATGTTGTGAAAAAACAACAGAAAGGAAAAAAAAGAAGAAAAAAGCTCCAGGTGGAGTCGATGCAGCGAGCCACAAATGAGTTCTTCTCTCTGCCTGCGACGCCTGATTACACCTTTGCGACGGCAAATTACACCCTCGCTCCACAGACTGTAATGATCATGTACGGACAAAGGAAATGAAATGTTGAACACTTTCAGCTGCTCCAAACTGATTTCCTCGTTTTTTCTTTAAAGAGATGAAAAGTTTTCTGCAGTTTTAACCTCTTCAACTCCACCTGAGAACACCTCCATCATTACAGACTTACATCATTATATTGTTTAAACTCTCAGAGCTTTCAGAGTGTCCAAAGACATTGAATTTTGCCACTATCTTTGTTTCCGGACTTTATCCTAAGCTCATCTAGCTGGTTGCTGCTGTCTGTAGCTTCACATTTAGTGGACAGACAAAAGAGTGGTATCGATCCTCACACCTAACTCTCCTCTCCACCAGAAAGGCAAACAGACTTTGGCTTTAAGGGCCTGTTTTAATGGTGCAACCCAGAACAGCTCAGACTGGCAGGTGGTGGGCACATGGAGTGCATGACCCTCTCCACCTACTGGTTTGATTCATTTCCGCTGCAGAAGCGCAAAAGGGCTGGATGAGGTGGAAAATACAGTGGCCTCAGAAAGTATTCAGATCCCTTCACTTTTTGCACTTTATTTAAAGTAATATTATGCAACTATCTCACCACAAACTAACAGCTTCAGCATCATTTTTGATGGATCACTGAGAGGGAGACTGACGGAAATATCAAGAATTAGAAACAGAGTTTGGTGTGTTTGCTTCCAGTCGTCATGGGTAAGTCTTTACAACCTTTTCACACCTGATTATTTGTTTTGACTTCATCTCAGTTTTAAATATTAAAATCGACATAAAAACTTCACATATCAAATATTAAAACATGCCTGGATGTCATCAGGTGGTCATCTGGTCGTCCTCAAACTCTTCCTGTCTCCTGTCGTTGACTTCACACAAACAGCTGCGGCCATCACGCTTCATGCCCTCTCTCTGATTGGCTCTCGCTAAAGCCCGATTGGCCCAACGGGATCAATTACAGGGAAGAGGATGAGAACGCAGCACCTGCCATGAATCACTTTCTCCTTTCCCCCCCAATGAGAGAGAGGTTTTAATTCACAGGCAGGTATTCAGACAAACTGATAACAGAACAAAGGTCGAACTCAGAACCAGAAGCAGTCAAGTAGCTGACAAATTTTAATGTCCTTTTGTTCTGGTTTGTCTTTGCTGCTTTGGTTTAGGTCTCTTGCTTCTAATCAAGGCAAATCTCAATGCTCCGGCACAGTATTATTTTACACAGGAGCATTTTCCATCTTTGTGGCAGAGAATTCTTAGTAATAAAGGGGTTTTTCCTCAACATTTTCTTCGGTCTACCAGCTCATTTGCCATTGTCTAGTTTTCCTGTGTGCACCTTCTTCAGTACCCAACTGTTGGTTTTGTGCAAACCAATGACCAGTGATCTTCTTTACTTGCATGGTCGCCTCTTTATTCTTCATACTGACAGACAACATAAATAGAAACTCTCAACTCACTAATTCACCTTTTTTCCACCAGAGTAGCTCTGGTTCTTGAACCCGTTGCGTTCAGGATTCTTGGAACCTTGGTGCTAAGTCAGGGAACCAGCCTGGCTTTCCCTGAGGACAGGGGTGTAATGATGCATCGCGATTCAGAAAATGTGACGATGATGTGACTGATTGAGTGAGCGCTGTGCTTAAGTAATCTATTACACTTCTGTGAGTGATCGCACTTTCTCATCTTCCCTCAGCCTCCGACAATGAAGCAACATCTGGCTGCTTCAGGTTCAGTCGGACATCTAGAAACTGCTCGTGAACACTGATCAGCTGAGTGAGTCGGCCCCTCACCTGCATTATTATTTTCTCTGATAGTTCATATTTTTCAGACAGCTGAAATTCTTGCAAGAACTTGCAAATAAAAAATTACAATTTAGTTACAATAAGGAAAACACTGTAAGAAACTGGGTTTTGTGGCAACAGTAGATTTGAGTTCTTATTTAAATAAATAAAAACTCTGAGATCTTAGTTTGTTTTCATGCTTTCTTCATTAAATATGTCCTAAGATATATCATGAGAGTAATGAACAGTGAGCCCTGTATCGAGTCTTGAACCAAATCGTGAGTTGACTGAATTGTTGCACCCCTAATGGAGGATGTTGATACAAGATGGCGGAGCATTGATCACCTGTGAGTGTTTGATCTGTTACTACAGGTATTTGTCGCCATATGACTGCACGCTGTTTTTTCTGACAGTTCCTCTCATGATTTCTCCATCGTCTCTTTCCAATCTGTGGAATAAGACACGTCCACTGATGTCATTTCAGTTCGCACTTGAAAACCTGCTATTTTTCGAATTCTGAACCAGTTTATTTTTGGTCAGAATTCTTCAAACAGTTCAGAATTAGATGCACAAACTTGAACAGAACCAGTTCTACCGTATCTCAAACACAGTCCTCTCTAATATCTGAATATCAAACACACTCTTTCCTGTGTGATAATGATGACGATGTTTTTATCAAACAAAATGCATTAAAATGAATCAGAACTCACCAATCAGCAGCCGGAGTTAATAAAAGAAAACCACCGTCTTCAGCTTGTTAACACAAACCCTATCGCTAATTTCCAAACTTTTAATTTTCTAAACTTTTAAACAAATGAACAGCAGGAGAACGACAAAAGACGCAGATATCATCAGAGACTGTGAAGAAGAGACTGTGGTTTAGAGAGAGAGAGAGAATCCCTTAGAGGAGGAAAAAGTATTAAAAAGAAATTAAATCTGTGGCAGAAACAATCAGATGACAGAAATGAGCTTCACCGCGTTGTTAGTTACACATCAGTTTAAATCACATTACGCTTCTACAACAGCAAATACAGCCTTATCTGAGTGTGTGTGTGTGTGTGTGTGTGTGTGTGTGTGTTATCTGCTGTTTCAATGATAAACACTGCAGCTGGGAGTAAACTGGAAAGCAGGCGTCCTTGTTTCCAACATAATTGCATTATGATGAATTGTGGCTGGTGATGAGAAACAATGAGCTCTGTTTCTATTTATTTCACTTCCAAAGCAAAAACAAGCCAGGGATCGTCTCATTAATATTGCAAAGCTGCGGCTTCTTACAATATTAAAGAGCGCTATGGACTCTGGTTTTTGATATTCTCAGAGCCTACAGATGTTTAACATCCTCCTGACGAGTTAGAGTCCACCTCAGCACAGGTGAGTTTCCAGGTGAAGACACTTTTTTCTCAGTTCTGACGCTTTGCTCTCCAAAGAATACGTCCACTAAAGTGCTTGTTTTTACTGCTGACAGGCTCAGATTGTTATTATAAATGTCTGATAACATAGGATTGGATTCCTACAGAGATAGATCATTGTTTCTCCAGAAATATCTGTTCATGTCCATCAATTCCAAGCAACCAGACTCCACTGACAAAAACAGGAATTTTGCCTCACAGAAAATGGGAGCTGCTGGAATACGGCTGCCTCCATCTGTTAGTTTGTTTGTGTTATTGTGTGGTACTTTTACTTAAATAAAGGATCTGAATATTTCCCCTGTCTCTGAAAGTCACACAATAACACTAACTAACTAACCGATCTAGCCAGGCCTATTAATAATTTACACCCAAAAACATGGGGAAATAAGGCCTAGGTTAAAAAAACACCAGAGTTATCCTTCAACTTTCTTGGCGCCGTCAGTTCTGTTCACTCCATGGTTTTATGTAAAGTGTGTCCTTTTGTATGATCTTGTGAACCTTCCCTAAGATTGTCTGGCAACGTGATGGACAGGATTCCTACAAAGGCAGATCATTATTTAACCAGAAAGAGCTGTTAAATTAATCTGTTCCAAGCCACCAGACTCCATTGACAAAAACAGGAATTTTACTGAGCAGAATATGAAGGCTGCTGCCTTGATCGGTTTGTTTTTTTGTGTTATTGTTATAACACTTTTACTTATATAAAGGATCTGAATACTTTTTCCATCACTGAAAGTCACACAATAACACAAGCTAAGTAACAGATGGAGGCAGCGGTAGATTAGCAACTCCTGTGTTCTGGTCGGTAAAATTCCTGTTTTTGTCAATGGAGTCTGGTGGTGATATGTAGTGATGTTTCTGGATCTTACTCTTTAATAAAAAGCTCTGTCTCTGTAGGAATCCTATCCATAATGTTGTCAGACACTGAGAATAATAACAATCTGAGCCTGTCAGTGGTGAAAATAAGAACTTTAGTGGATGGTCCCTAATGCTTGTCCATTGGATTATATTGCAGCAGCTGTTCAGTGGCAGCCAGGTACATCGTTCTTGATCAATACTGCACCTGAGCATAAGGCCCAGAATTATCCTTTAAGGGAGGTTAAGGATAAGAGCAAGGGCCTAGTGTTAAAAAGCAGATCCATCTGTAACTTAATCCTTTAAAAAGCTTCTCTGGTCGTCAGTCTGTAGAGACATCAGTCCTCATCCAGACTCATTATATATCACCAATTAAATCCTCTACTCTTTCTGTACATCCCTGTAAGTGTGTAAAACTCCTCAGGGCTAATTAAACGTCATTTGTTCCTCTGATCCTGCTTCCTGAGTTTTAATGAACGCTGACTCCTCTCCTTGTGTAAACACAGCAGAGTTTCGTGTCGGTCCGCCCACTCAGCGCTGCGTCTCTGTGATTTAATTTGCCTTACAGCGAGGCAATCAGATCTACTGTCCTTCATTAGCACAGGCACTTCTTTGTGTGAAAAAAATAAAAAAGATTTTTAACGTTTGTGAATTCAGTGCCGAGCTGGAGGCGGCAGACGCAAAAAAAACCCAACGTGTCGCTAGCTTTCAACCAAAAGAAGACAAGAGAGGAGAGAGTGTTTTTGTGAGTCAGAGCTCAGGGAGACGTTTATCTGCTGGAGGATAAAACATCCCAGAATCCTTGTCTTCTAGAGTCCTGGTCCAGGTTTAAAGAGACGATAAAATCACCATCCACTCATAATATCACGCTGTAGGGCTTGTTTTAGGCTTATTTATGCCTTAAATGCTCTTAATATCTTCATTAAGTCGACATTAATTATTCATTTTAAAAAGAGTAAGAGGTTTTAGGGGATTAATTCCTGCATGGAGACTCTTAACAAAGGGATTTTTAAATGCCTTTTTGTGCTTTAGATTTATCCCCTAACTGATCATTTATTTTACTGTGTCCCAAACCCAATTAAATCTACTTTTATTTAGTGCTTTAAAAGCAAGAAAACATGAAAACGCTGCAAGTAGATATGAAAAAGCCAAACAAGAAAAAACCTTAAAACCCTCGAACGTGTGTCTGATTTCAGATATACAGTGTTTCTTTGTCGTCATGAGGTCAAAACACGACGCTCCAATGATCCGTCTCCAACCAGGAAGCGGCTGCTCGCTCTGCCGTCCATCTTTAAAACAACAAGTTCCCGACAGAGGAGAAAATCTCGGAGCAGACGGAGGAGGAGGGTTTGACAGACTTCATTATTCAGAGAGCGAGCGGACTCACTGACTCGTCTGAAACCGACCAACCAGAACGCAGGAGAAGACAGGAGGGAAGGTGGTTTGGTTCAGTCATGTTCGCTAGAAACCTGATTCCTGTGATCAACGGGATGATTTCTAAACACATAACTGAGCTTCTGATCAGATTTTTACATGTGAGGATAAACAGGAAACAAGTGTTAGAGCTGCAACGAATGATTGTTAACATTTAATCTATCAGTTATTTTACTCAGGGTCAGTTTTCCCAGAACCTGGGTCTACGGAGGGGCCTCTAACCTTTAAATAATCTGCTGGAATAATCTGTCCAAAATACATATTTGTGTAAACTTTATGGGGTTTCTAAGTGTCACATTAAAGCTTGTTGTTTTTGTCTTTGTAATCTTCCTAAAACAATTTTACTTTCTCTTCCTATTCTGTAAAAATGGTTTGGTCTGCTATGTGCTGGTACTCTGGCAAAGACGGGCCAAATTAACCTCCTGAGACCCAGCGTCCTCATCCGGGGACATTACATTTAGTCTTTTCTGCACCTTATATTTCATTTTGCTGAAATCAGACCTGTTGTCGGTGTTGGCTGCAGTCTAGTGTTAACAACATCACAATGCACCAAATCAACAGAGTAAAAACAAGATGGCGGCGATCTCTGTCAACACGAGAGCAAGAGAAAAGTATCAGAGGAACAAAACCTGATCAGAGTTTATGGTTGAAACTGTTTTTTTTCTGCTCAGTAACATTTGTTTCTTGATGTGGCAACAGGACGTCACCATTCAGATTTGATTTTTCAGCTTTCTGGATGATTATTCATCACTTCAGTTCGTAGCTGGTTAGTAAATGTGTGACTCTGTTCCTAGAGACTAAATGGACGTTCTTAGTTTGGAGAATGGAGGAAGGAAAACGTTTAGAGTTACAAAACAATGAACAATCATAAAGCTTTTAGACGTGCTGCATTAAAATAAAAAGCTTTATACAGTAAAATAAACCCATTGTCTCCAAATGTCAACTTGATTTAATCAAAAACTACTTCCTGTTCAAAGCAATGGTCAATGTTTTATACTAATCAGGTCTTACTAATTCTAAAAAGTGAGGAGAAATAAAAAAATGCAAACAAAATCAACGCTCAGGTCCTGTTTAAGTTGCTAATGGCCTTTGAAGCTCCTGGCCTGATTTTACAATTAAATTAATTGATTGTTTAGTCTATAAAATGTCTGCTAACGGGGGAAAATGTCATCATAAAGTGCACCAGTGGAAACTAAAAATGTGTTATGCTTGGCCGAGATAAAGAAAGAAAACGACAAAGTCCAATGGAAACAGACTTAGCAAATTAACTCTGAGGTACATGAAGCATGCGACATAAACGTCCACTGAAGTGTGAATATGTGCGGAGAGATGGATTCAAAGATCAAACACAACAAGTTCAAGCTCAGTTAAAATATAAAAACTGCCACAGCACAGTTTACAGGTGATTATCCTGTTTTAATCAGAGTCCAGGTGAACAGACGCTGCAGCAGAAACACAAACAGAACCAGAAACTCTGAAGAAATGAAACATGGAAAGAGGCAGATAATCAGCCTCATCAGACAAACGGTCGTCAGTTGAAATTCAACAAATCTTGAGTGAGGTTTGGTTGATGTGATGTGACGATATCTGCTGTGTGAAGAGGCTTTTGAAACAACTGCTGTTAATCAGCTGCTTTGAAGGGTGCCAGACAGAGGAGGGAGTGCTCATGGGTAGCAATTATTCAATCAAAACACACACACACACACACACAGAGGCTGTGATTTTAATAAGGGCCAGCAGCGTCCTCGTTAGAAGATGTTATTATGTTATTAGAAGCTGATGTTAAAATTAGATCTTTGGATCTTTGATTGAAATGAAACACACAGAGGGAAAAAAGGAAGGAAAGAATGAAGGACACTAACTCTCTTGTTTTTGTAATATCTTCCAATTATTTTACCAAAAGCTGTTGTATATGTTGCTACCAGACTCCATTGAGAAAAACAGTAATTTTACCGAGCAGAACACAGGAGCCACTGGAATACCACTGCCTCCATCTGTTAGTGTGTTTGTGTTATTGTGTGACTTTCAGTGGTGGAAGAAGTAATCAGATACTTTACTGAAGTAGAAGTACCACACAATAACCAGAAAAAAATGAACAGATTGAGGAAGTAGCTCCCACGTTCTGCAAGGTAAAATTCCTGTTTTTTCAATGGAGTCTGGTATTACAGAGCAACAAGAACGGGTGTTCTCACCGTGGTGGTCTTGACTCGGCCTCCTGGTTGCGTGCAGGTCCAGCCCGACTGATTGACCAGGAGATCACAACCTTCATCGTCCAAACACGGAGTCATCTCGCACCACTGTCGACTCCTGACGATACGAACTGAGGAGGAGGAGGAGGAAGAAGATGTGTTACTGCTGAGTGACCCAGTTCCTCCTGAGCGTCCTCAAACTTTCACTTTAGCGTAAAATAATAGATGTTATTGTCCTTGACTTTCCTGTTTTTAGACTAAACAACATATAAGAAATAAACAGCCACTCGTCAGATAAATTACTTTAATTAAAACTCTGTCTTTTCATGTGTTTTTTCTTCTTCAATGTACATGTGAGTGAAGTTCATCCATCACCTGACAAACAGCTGATGTTTCCTCCCTCCACTGATCTTTTACTGTCTCATATTCCACTTTGTTTCCACACTTTGACAGTTTGATATTATCATCCCATCTTTATATCAACGATGGCTCCAGTGTACATGTTAAATTTAAACACCTACATGCAGAATGTCATGTTAATTAACTTCAGTGATGAGAAAAATAAATGAAAAGCAGTAGAATGACAGATTTACAGCATCACATGTCATTGTGTTTGGAAAAAAATATTTCAAGAATAAAGTCTGAAAAGTTTTACTTTAATAAAACAGTTTTTTTCTTGGAAAATTAAGACTTTTTAAAAATATATTCTGATTTTTTTTTTCTAATAAACATCCTGGTATTCTCAAAATGCCACTCTCAACGTTTTTGGAATATTGCTTATATGAAAAAAATAACACCTTGTTGTGGTAAAATTTAAACTTGAAATTGAAATTTTGTAACTTTTTCTTTTTAAAATACGACTCACAACATAAAATTTTCTTTACAATTTATTCTAACAATTCAAACACATTTTCTAGTAAGTTTTCATCTTGTTTTGTAACATTATTTTTCTTAATATCATTTATTTATTTATTTTATTCTGAGTTCATTACAATTTTTTCCTATGTTATCAGAAAATGACAGCGTTTTCTTGAAATTACGACAAATTTATGACAATTTTCTCTATTACTGTTTCTACGCTTATCATTTTGTGACTATTGCGACTCAAACTCCGACCTTTTTTCTCTAAATATCACATCTTTATTCTCAGAATGTCCACAGGAAAAAGAAAAGGTAGGGGAGTGAACTCAGGTGAATTGAAAGAGCAAAAAACTAAACTCAGTCCAACATCAGAGAAATCCTGTTTACTGTACACATCTCCTCTTCATTACACACTCAGCTATTTATAAAGAAATAGGACAGTCTCACAACTACATTTGCATATTGAGGCTCCCCCGATTGGCCCACAGAGGGAGAGGAAGGGGGGTTGATGAAGAGGAGGAGGAGGAGGAGGAGTGTGTTGAGTTGTAGAGTTTTAACTGGGCAGCTAACAAGAAATAAACAGAATCAAAGGATTTTCAAGTAAAACATCAGGATATCCCAATTTATCAATCAAAAACTGGTGGATGTTCCCTTTAAGTTAGGGACACAAATAAAAAGTCAGAACTGTGGAGGTCAAAGGTCACAGTGGTCGAGCAGATGCCTCTGTGACTCCAGATCGTAACGTATGACACAACAAATTAAAGAATATACTGTTACTGCGTTTCAGCAGAAGAATATGGAACAAACATCTGTCAGCAATTAACAGTGTGTGCATCTAATTAAATATGGCCGCCAAACCCAGAGGGAGAAAGAAAAAAAAACTACATGAGGGAGAACAGAAAACGATGTTCCTCATTATAGAGAGGAGAGATATGAGGAGGAAGCTTCAAAGAGAACAATATAAATCAAAGAAGCATTTCCCGAAGACAACATGTGATTAGTGTAGGTACTGATTAACAGTAAAATCAATGCCCACTGTACAGGATTGGCTCTAAAATACTAAACTTCTTTAAAGTGTTATATATGTGTTATATAACTCACAATAACCTGTAAATTGTACAAGTCATAATAATGAGTTTAGCGTATAAAAACTGCAGAAGATACAAGTGTTTTTAAAGAATCAGATTTTTCAAGAATTTGTCATTAAATATGTAAATGTATGCATTGTTTTAGCGCAACATAAAGTAACATTACATGATGCAACACAACATTTCATGACTTAATGCAGCGCAACGCAACACAAGGTATTGCAATTTTATGCAGCATATTATAACGCAATAAATCTATACAGAAGATAACATACTGCAAGCTAACGCATCACAAGCTAACGCAATGCAAGCTAACACGACAGTGCAAGGCAATGAAACACAAGATACAGCAGTTTAATGCAACATATTATAATGTAAAGAATCTATACATAATGTAACATACTGCAAGCTAACGTAAGACAAGCTAACGCAAGCAAGCTAACACAAGGCAAGCTAAGTCATCACAAGCTAACACAACGCAGGGTAATGTAACACAAGGTAAGAAAAGCAATGCTCAACAGAGTAAAGTAACGTAATGGAGGGAAATGTAATGCCAGGTAACGCAATGCAAGGATATGCAGTGGAGGGAAACATAATGTGAGGCAATGCAACACAAATTAACAAAACACAAAGTAACACAACAAAAGGCAATGCGACGCAAAGTAACATAGGCTAATTTAATGTTACACACTAATGCAACACATTTAAACCCAAGGCACTGCAACGCAAAGTAACAATATGCAGGGTAGTGTAATACACAACATAATGTAAACCAACACTGCACAGGGAAATGCAGTGTAGCATGGCAGCCTAACATAATGTAACATAGCAAAACACAATGCAACCCATTGTGACATGACACTGAATGATACGTGAGAAATATAATTGTGTTTTTCAGGTATTCTGTGTAGAAATTAGCCTCACACACAGTCAGTCAGTCAGTCAGTCAGTCAGAAGGATTCCCTGCTGTTTGGATGATACTTTACTGACCCAGTCATTCCCATCGCTCCAGCCTCACTCTCATTCCCGGCTCTAGAAATTACACTGAGTGAGCTCAGCCTGGGGAAGGATGAAGAAAATTAAAATCTGTTCAGGCCTGTAATACATAACCAGGTAATCAGTTCTCCCTTTGGAGCAGCAGAGCAGCGGTGCGATTGTGATAGCCTGTTAGCCCCCAATTATCAAACCAATTTCCTATTGAACAACAGCAGCTCCTCTCAGCCATGATACTTCATTAAATCCTCACGTTGCCTCACACCTGTATCAAGATGGAGAAAGAGAGGATCCTCCAGAACGAGGGAATACTTCAGCAGCTCCTTAATTCATAAAATTATTTTTAGAATTTAGTTTAGGTTAAAACTTGAAATATGAGCTGTAATATCTGTGTCTCACTAATTTAGGAAGACTCTCTGGTCTGACCACAAAGTTAGCACTTGAGCTAACACTCCCAAGAAGTCAGAATAACAGGTTTTTTTCTTGTTCTTCCCGTTCTCTCTCCCTGTGGCTCAGCAGTGCAGCACTGATCCCCCTCACATTTCCCCCTGAGACCTGATGAAAGGTTTCAAAGAGCTGAGCGACAGGAAACAGCAGCGCCCTGGTTCTTTTCTGAGAGGACGACGTGTAATCACAGCTCCTCCACGCTTCCCGCTGAGGACGAGGATGGGAACCGACAGCGGCCACTGAGTTTATTGATTCGTCTTTTTCCTCCATCGTCCCAGGACGCCGCTGCTGAGTGAGCGCGCCACACGTTTCTCTCTATAACACCTCCATTACCTCGGCGGTGCTCTCAGCGTTTTATCACACGCCTCACAGTGAGGCTGTAAATGCTGCTGTTTCCTGAAATCAGCTGGAAACGCTCAGACTGAACACAGAGTGCACAACACAATGTAGAGTGAAACAGATAAGAGCATCTGACCAGGACCTGAAACACATCATATTCACATATTAACTGGTTTCTAGAAGATGAAGCAGGATGAAGGGAGGACTGCTCTGTGAACGGCAGTTTCAGTCCACCACTTTGGTCCAGACTGATAATATCTCTACAAGTATGAACTGGACTTCCATGAGATTACATTTTTGGGGTTTAGTGAAGTAACTATTGATCAGATTGCCAATAAATTTGATACAGGTAACCGAGCGATAACATGGATGATCCCTTAACCCTAAAAGTTGGCCATGAGAACAGTCTTTTTTCCATTTCAATTTTGTTCACGATTGACCAATAGTCTTAAGCACTAGAGTTGAAAACAGCTGGACTTTTAGTTTTCTTAAAGACGTTTCACCTCTCATCCAAAAGGCTTCATCAGTTCTAAAAGCTGGTTGGGGAGTCCCAGGTATTTAATCTATTGGTGGGGGTCGTCATAAGTCTAGACTCTTGTGATCCTAAGAACTCACATTAAGACAAGGTGGGTCAACAACTCCCGGGACCACCTCCAATGTAACATGAGCCTTTAGAACTGATGAGGCCTTTAATCTAAAAGAAGTCCAGTTGCCTTCAATTCTAGCACTTATGACTACAATGATCTGTCACGTCTCTACTTCCATCAGTTAGTTTTGTGGTCGTCTAAACAAAGTGGAATGAGTCGTTGAATCACATTTTGTACGTCACACCGGGGTCTTCCCAATGGATGCATCGAATCGACTTTTAGTGAGCAGCTCTAGACTTTACTAGAATCAAATGTTTAGAGGTTATAGAAACCTAGTTCACCTGCAGGTCTGCATTTCTGACCAATACAAACACAGGAGGGAAGTTTGTGTTTTCAGGTGTTAAATATAGAAAAGAGTCAGAAACAGAGGACAGACTTTCACATTAAGAAACAGTGTGTAATGGCGGTGCAGTGGATTAATCTCAGGTACCGGTGAACACCTGAACACCTGCAAGCGCTGCATCACCGAGCTGATTAATGAACAACTGCAACGCAGATCAGTCGTCCGCCGCCGCTCAGCGCAGTTCATTTATCCAAAAGAGAGGAGGACGTTTTATAATCGCTTCATTCATCAAAGACGGCGTCCAGAAGGAGGGACGCTGCTTTGTCCCCAGAGAACGAGATGAACCGAGAGAGGAAACAGAGGAATGGAAAGAAATGAGGCAAAGAACAAACAGATGGAACAAAGGAGAAAATAAAAATGGTGCTACGGTCCGAACAAGAAGTGGACACAGAAACTATTATTCCTCAAGGACAGATAGGTTTGATGATCCACAAAGGGGAAAAGAAAATCATCGTTTTTTAAATGTAATTTTCTTTTTCTTTCCTTTTGTTTCTTTTCCTCATTTGAGTCAGCTTTTCTGTAGCTTTACCTTTGTTTTTACTTTTTTCATCCTTTAAATGACCTCATCTTAAGAGTCTGTTCTACTTTATTTTCTGCAGAAGTGCAAGAGATGTTTTCTCTCAACTATGATACACATTTTTACAACTGACAAATCCCTTTCATCTCAATTACAAGATGTAAGATATTTTAAAATTATGATATAAACATCTCTTTAGGAAGGTATCTCATAAAAACAAGATGTCTCTTAATTACAAGACAAACACCTCCTGATGAAAAGATAAAAACCTCATAATTTTGTGGTGGTTTTATTTTATTATTAGATCATTATATGATCATTTTCCCATAACTGTCAGACACAGCTCTTGTTATTGTGTCTCCGTACATCATGATCACAAAATAAAAGTAATTTTGTACAAGAAAATGTCCAGCAACTTTTCTTTCTTTAGCTCCTTCAGATTATCTTTCCTCCTCGTCTTTTCTTACGTATTTTCTTTCCCTCTCTTCAGGTCTGAGGTCAGTTTAGGTTTTAACGTCTCCCACACTCCAGGAATCACTGCAAACAGCTGACAACAGTGTCCCTGAACGCAACACCTCTCTGCCCTTTTCAGTTTGTCTCCACCTGATGAGAAACAAAAAGGTCTTTTCTGTTTGTTTCGCCACACAGGCTCAGAGCCTTGTGGCCTTTTTTAAACAACACTTTCAGTCTGATACCATTAATATCCAGGAGTACAGTAGCAGGAGCAGGTGATTTTTTTTTCAGGTTACAGATGAATTCTCAGATTGTTTTTTTATTATTTACATGAACAGCTGCTTCAGGGCCTGATGGAGCCTTCGTGAAATCAAACTTAGAGACACTGACACAGATTCCTCTCAGTGCAACCTCAGCCTCCTGTGATGCATGCTGGGATGCATTCAGAGTGGGACGTCCGCACAGGAACCAGGACTCGGACTGACTCGATCTGCAACCTGAGAGGACAGATAAGAGGCGACTGCAGACTGGTTCTTCCTCTGAGTTCGTCGGTCGGAGCTCTGCTGGTGGATTCCAGCGGCAGAGCAACGAGAAGCAAAGCGAACAACGGCCTCAGATACAAACTGACATAAATACCAACACGCAGCTCTCAGAAACAGAGTAAAGGTCACTGAGATCCAGACGAAGCTGCTGCTGAGGTCTGAGGTTTATTTATGGCTTTCTGAACTGTGACTGCACTTTGGCTCCGAACACATGCTTTACAAAGGGAACGAGAAGCTGATTCGATGACCACAGTGAAAAATATAGACATAAATACACTAAATGTTCCAGCAAAATACAACTGAAATTGAGTGTAGTAAAATAAAAACAGAGGAAATGAAGGAAAGGGAGGTGCAAAGTACTAAAGAAGGTGCAATGCATTAATGAAAATGTGTGGTATCTGTTAAATTGATAGTAATGAATAAAGTGTACTGTAAAAACAAAACTGTACAAGGTGCGTTTTATAACTCTTTATATTTCCTCTTCATGAACTGTAGAGCTGCAGCGACTAGTCAATAAATCAACTGATTAGTTGAAGGAAAAATAATTTGTTTGTGTTTGCTCTTTTCTGTTTTATATTGTCGACTATTGGTCAGACCAAACAAAAAATTGAAGATATCACTCTGGGTTTCTGGAATATTGTGCATTTTTCACCATTTTCTGACATTTTATAGCCTAAATAATGAATAGAGAAAAGATTCAGGAGGTTATTTGATTATTATGGCAGCTCGAAATTATTCTTTCCAACAATGTAATAATAATAATAATAATAATAATAACACTGGCATGTGCCAATCTGCATGATGAAAACTTTCTCTTTTGATATTTTAACTGTATTTTCTTGCTAAAACTTGCACAACTTTAATTTGTATAAATGTAAATTCTCTGAATAGTTCTGTGTACAGGTATTTCAGTTTGGAGACACTTCTGTTTTCTTTACATTTTCTAGTTTCTTGTCGTCTTCTCTTTTTTTTGTTTCAAAAATTTCCCTCGGGTTGAGTAAAGATTTTTTCCTTCCTGAAAAACATTCAAGACACTTTAGGGTTTGTGTTACCTGAGCCTGCAACAGAAAACACAACCTGACATAAATACCAACAAGCAGCTCTGTAAAGGTCACAGAGACGAACAGAAGTAGAAAGTTTGCTCTGAATAACGAATAAAATAAAACTTTTTCTGCATGACATTTACAATAATGCGTCATTCACATCTAACATTTGTATTAGCGCTTTCTAATGTAAGCCCACATGCTTCCAGCTGTACACTCTACCTCAACATTAATCAGTTATTAGCTGTTTTTGTGAGTTTATTGTCTGACATCTTTTATCTAAAAAACCACTGCAGTGAGGAGGTCACTGCAGGTTTAAGACGGTTTTATTTTAGTTTTTCTGAGACATTCAGGGAGTAAATAAAAAAACAAAACAAAAAAAACAACAGGAGGCTGCTGATGAGTCTCTAAGCTCAGAAAACAGGTCGCAGCGATCAGCAGCGTTCTCCTGCTGAGTCTGCTTTTGAAAATATGAAAATATCCTCCCAAAGCAGCAGCGAACATTCAAACAGCTCTGATCTCTGACAGCACAAACTTTAACCTCTTCAGCTCCAACAATACGCTGACATACTCTGCTTTTTTTGACTGTTGCAAACTGTTTCTAGCCTCAAACCATTTGTTGGCTATAGAGCAAACATTAATTTTGGGACTCATTAAAGAAAAACTGGTATTTTTGAACCTTTGTCTTATTTTCCTCTGTTTTGGGGGATAAAACTTTTCATGTCAAAGTATGTCAACTAAAGTGCTTGTTTTTGCCACTGTTACTTCAGTGTCTGACAATATTGTGGATAGGATTCCTACAGAGATACAGCTTTTTATTTAGTCAGCAGCTAAATATCACTACCAGACTCCATTGACAAAAACAGGAATTTTACCAAGCAGAACACATGAGCTGCTGGGATACCACTGCCTCCATCTGTTAGTGTGTTTATCATATTCTGTGACTTTCAGGGGTGGAAGAAGTGTTCAGATCCTTTACTGAAGTAAAAGTACCACACAATAACACAAACTAAGTAACATACTGAGGCTGTGGTAGCTTAGCAGCTCCTGTGTTCTGCTCAGTAAAATCACTGTTTTTGTCAGTGGAGTCTGGTAGTGCTGTATAGCGATGTTTCTGGCTAAATAAAAAGGATCTTACTCTTTAATAAAAAGGTCTATCTCTGTAAGAAGAAGCCACAGTTGTTTGCTAAAGAGCAAACACCATCTATTGACATGTTGCTAGTTAAAGCAAATGAGGGGTGTAATGAACTCTACAACTTTTTGTGAGATTGGTTGTGGATGTGTTTTGCCTAATTTAGCATAAAGACTGGAAGCATGCGGTAACAGCTGGCCTAGCTCCATTAAAAAAAAAAAAACACTCAAAAGACGTATTCATGTGTTAGCAAAGAAACTAGACACTAATCCATCAGTGTCAAAAAGTAGAGTTGGGAAAAAACAAGATAAAGTTTTGATACTTGTTCCAACTTTGCGATTGTCCTGACTGTGGGAAATCAGTGCTGATGAAAGGAAAATCTGAAATCTGAAGACAAATCTAAATGAGAAAATATCTTCTGTTCTGTTCATCTGAAGCTTTATTGAGGAAGAAGCAGCGGGAGCGACTGCAGAGGATCTTTAACTCGTCTAAACAACTGTTCCTGGTCTCTGAAAATCACCAGGAGAGCCCGTAAATCCCCGCAGAGCAGACCAAGCCCCTCCAGCTGTTGTCATTGTCTCCAGATGGCAGAAACAGAAACAGAAAGAGAAGGAGAAAGGAGACAGCCGGTGATGAAATGCAATGAAATGCCGGGCTGTTCCCATCTGAGCTGTGACTTGATGAAACTCGCCGTCCAGACGAAAAGACGCGGAGGAGATGTTTGTTTCCCTTCGTAAACTACAAGTCTCAAGCTTCATGGCGTATGATGGGCGACGTATTAATGCACCTTGAAATCACTGGAAACACCCTTCATAGAGCAGGGGTTTTCAGGTCAAGGTCAAGTCAACTACGCCCCCAAACCTCATCACCCAAAGGATTGATTTTTCTTATCTTTATTTGGTAGATGATTGTGCTCAGTTCCTGGGTGGATTTTGTGATGGATTCTGTTTGTTTTTTTGGCAATTGGCACCATTAACTGTATGCAGAATTAGCTATTAGCAGCTCTTCTGTGCACAGCTATCACTGAATGACTCTGACAGTTATAAGAAGTGTCTTTTTTCCTGGTTTCTGAGCAGATTTATGAACGCTTCAGACAGAGTTATGACTCAGAGGAGAACAATTCATGACGCAATCTGGAGCAATCAGGCGCCGAGGGCTTTAATGCACCTTAGTTGCCTCCATGAGCTTTGTGTCACAGCCTCCAACTGCTGACCGTGCTAATAAAGCCGGCGAAATCCTCGGGTTAAACTACACTAAGTTAAGTTTTTGCACCTGCTCCTTTCATCAGTATCTTTGCCTCACATCTCTCCCTCCTCCTTCCTTTCACCTCCCCCTGTGGCCCCCCCTGGAAACATGCACCTCACAGTTTGAAAAGCCCTGATCGAAGGAGAGCATCCATCCGGTGTTTGTGAACATTGTCAACAATCAGAAACTGCAGAACAAGTGCTTGTTAACTGAAGACAGGACATAACAGAGGAACTGCAGAGATTAGCACCGACACAGGCAGGAAGAAAAACACTAATGCACCAATTCTGCATGTTCCTAAATATCCAAAGACAAATCTGAGATCACACTCTGGTCAAGTGTCTCCACCAATCAGCTACAGCCGCGAGCGTCTTACCGTCGACGCAGGCCGGTCTGGCTCGTGTCGTCCCGGCGATCTGCCCCTTCCTGCAGGCACAGCGAGCCGTCTGTCGGGCGATGGTCCTCCTCGGCTGGCTGCTGTCCCGGTCCAGGGTGACGATCTCACAGGTCCCTGCAG
The DNA here is from genome assembly GCA_033238685.1 of Lates japonicus. NCBI lineage: Eukaryota > Metazoa > Chordata > Actinopteri > Centropomidae > Lates > Lates japonicus. The sequence continues at coordinate 2,596,559 of BRZM01000047.1, read as the reverse complement.
CCAGCTGACCTGACGGGCACAAGGAAGCAAATCCTGTAAATATATCAGGTTTTTATTTGGACGACAGTGTTTTATATTCACTCACAGACACTTTATGAACTGTGATGTTTCACTTTTCTGTGTAGCAGACTCAGTCAGAGAGTGAGAACAGCTACAGCACTTCAGATTGTGCACTTGTTAAGCGGAAAAGTAAAGGGAGTAGGATGTCAAGGTGATGCAAAAAGAGATGCTTTAAATGTCTGAATGAAACCATGACAGCACCAAGAAAGTTAAAAGATAACTCTGGTATTTTATTTCCCCATGTTTTTGGGTGTAAATGATTTATAGGAATAAAAATCTTTGCAGCCAGAAACATCGCTATATATCATAAGCAGAATACAGGAGCTGCTGGAATACTGCTGCATTGATCAGTTGGTTTGTTTGTGTTATTGTGTGACTTACAGTAGTAGAAGAAGGATTTTAGATCCTTTACTTAAGTAAAAGTACCACACAGTAACACAAACAGGGAGGCAGTGGTATCCCAGCAGCTCCTGTGTTCTGCTCAGTAAAATTCCTGTTTTTGTCAATGGAGTCTGGTAGGGATATATAGCGATGTTTCTGGCTAAAGAAAAAGGATCTTACTCTTTAATAAAAAGCTCCATCTCTGTAGGATCCAATCCATAATGTTGTCAGACACTTAGAATAACAATCTGAGTCTGTCAGTGTCAAAAACAAGAACTTTAGTGGACGAGCTTTATCTTCACTGGACGAGGATACAATTCTCCTGATAAAGTACGATTTCCTTGTGTGAAATCAGAAGCTTCCATGTAAATGTTGTCCATTTGTCTACAGGTTTAAAGAACGTTAAACGTCCACAGCCTCAGTGAGAACATTTTAAATCTCCTCAAGGACCCCTGCAGATGATCAATGAATCCTCACAATAAGATCAATATTTCTCTATTGTCTGTTAAAGCTGCAACTTCACAGACTTTTACAGTGATCCTGTTGGTACTGTTTTATAATTTGTAAACAGTGACAGGTGCAGATAAACTTCAAGGTTAAATAATATTGAGTAGCGATAATAATGCTGCTTTATTTGTTGTATTTACGGAGTAAACAAAAGAAAAACAGTTCAAATCTTCACTGAGTTCAGCAGAGACTGATGGAGGGATGAGTGTTGGGTGAATCAGAGGGGAGAGATTAAAGCATAAGGAGGTGGGGGTGGGGGGGTGGTATTTGGTCGCCGTGGTGACGGCAGAAGCCCCCCCGCATGCTGATGAACTGTCATCAATAGGGCCATGGACTGTCCCCTCAACAACCAGGACCTCAGAGCGAAGGAAAGAGAGGGATCAGCTCAGAGAGACGGGGGTCAGCGGGGTCAGAGACGATGACGACGACGACGACGACAAGAATTATTATACACTATAGAGTGGACTCAAAGTATCCCACAATGCATCGTGAAAAGTAGAGAACAACCCACAGTCACTAACCAAGGAATAGATCCCATCATGCATTGCGGTCGCGCTGTGGCCGACAGACAGGAGGAGAAAGAGTCAAACGGATGCAAGGTAAGAATTTAAAGTGCTTTTTATTTGGGGTGTAAATCACAAAATTTATCGCGATACGACGACGATTCAATGTTTTAACTCTGCTACGATACGAGACGATACCATCTGCTGATTTAACACCATCACTTCCATTCACATTCACAGTCTTCTCTTTTACTAAAAACAGATAAATCCTGTTCACTGTAAAGAGCCACAGTAACATAAACAAACATAAACAGACATTCAAGTACAATTAAATATAGTTATTAAGGAGTTAAGAGACTAGAAAATAAAAATAAGCTAAAATACAGTAAGAAAAATAGAATGTAAGAATAAAATATAAGTCACACATCTCAAATCTGATTTAAAAGAAGGCAGCAGCAAACTGACGACCAGCCAACATTGAATTCTTACACCACACAGGCCCATCAATAACTCTGTTTAACGTGATATTTAGAGCCGACAAACGGCAGCATTAACAGTGATAAACAGCAGGAGCTGCAGCTACGACACAGTGACTCCACCAAAGGGCCAGAAATGTGTTTCTAGTGACTGTCAACGCTCCACCGGAGCAGTTAGCTCTGACTACCAGTTTTACAACCAAAGCAACTTTTTTTAATTGCTTACTTCTTCTAACTTCTGTGCTCGACTCATGGGCCTCGTTTGCATCAGAATTTTTCGTATTTCTCATAAATCTGTCTCATTTTTAACCAGAAATATCTTTATATATCAGTACCAGACTCCATTGACAAAACCAGCAATTTGACCGAGCAGAACAGCTGCTGCCTCCATTCAGTCAGTTTGTTTGTGTTATTATTTGGTACTTTACTCAGTAGCGATCTGAACACTTCTTCCACCACTGAAAGTCACATAATAACACAAACAAACTAGCAGATCGAGGCAGTGGTATTCCAGCAGCTCCTGTGTTCTGCTCGGTAAAATTCCTGTTTTTGTCAATGGAGTCTGGTAGCAATTTATAGCAATGTTTCTGGTTAAAGAAAAAGGTCTTACTCTTTAATAAAAAGCTCTGTCTCAGTAGGAATCTTATCCATAATGTTGTCAGACACTTATAATAACAATCTGAGCCTTTACACCCAGAAACATGGGAAAATGAGGCCCAGGTTCAATACAGGGTTTATCCTTTAAATAAGCTGCTGCAGCTGCAACTTATCAATGGAATCTGCATTCATAATAACATCTTTAAAGAAATAAAATACACAAAATAAAGCAACAACACACAGCAGATACCTGCAATTCCACCACTCTCCCCCACTTAACTGTGCTGGAAAAAACCAGCCCATGACAAAGTCACACTCCTTCTTCTCCGAGTCATAAATCAGCCAAACTTGAACACACACAGACACAATTCACCTATTTTTTAGATTCAGTGCGAATTTCACAGTTTCAGAAGATGTAATTATCTCCATCCTTTTTGAATCAACGTCCATAACCATTTAGAAACCACATAGAACAAAAGACACCCTAATGAGTCCAGAACTTGCCTGAGAATCATCACGCTTTTAAGTTTTCTTCGGTATCAAAGTAATCCAGTGATAGTTGTCAGTGCACCCATGGATATATTATAAACATTAGCTCCTAACAGCTAATTCGGCTTATGTTTAATGGGGGCTAAAAATACAGGCGTGCAAAACCACAGATCTTAGTTTGGAGCCCACACAGTATAGGTCACTGAAGCCATGGTGTTGCTATACTTCCTTTTCAAATCCCTAAAGCATTACAGGGTAAACCTCCTTTCACAACCACCAAAGCATTATGGAAGAGTAGTTCCAAAAAGTACAAAAAGTCATTTAAAATCTTCCTGAGAATGTAGTTTGTTAGATAAAGGGAGAATCTCTCTGTCACAGGATTTTTATGACACAGTTTCCCTGTTGAGTATAATTCATTATTTTACAGAAAGGCCACTCTGTCCTTCAGCTGTTTTTTTCTTTTTTTTCATTCGGCCCTGTCATTTCAGCAGCTGTAGCTGTTTGAAGTCCTGATCACCTGGGTGAAAAGCCTCAGCTATCAGACTGAAACAGACGCAGCCGCAGCAGCAGAGAGGAGGTTTTGATGTGGCGAGCTGGCGCTTTGCTGTCAGCAGACTCTTTGTGAAACACTTAATGTAAAGATGCAGTGTCGCTGCTTCTATTGGCTCAGAGTCATCGCTGCTGTCTGTCAGGTGAGTTATTGCTCAGGAGGATCTTCATGTCTGAGTGATGAGGAGGGTTTTTCCTCCACTTTAGACTGTCAGATCTAAGAATCTACATTTAAAGGTGCAAGTTTATGGAGCATTCCTTCCCATTTCACGGCCTCCATTCAACAAAATGGAGCTAAAATAAAATAAAAACTAACTAACAGATGGAGGCAGTGATATTCCAGCAGCTCCTGTGATAAAATTCCTCAGAATAACTCCAATGTTTGGGGTGTAAATGATTGATAGGGACAAAAATCTTTGAAACCATAAACATTGCTTTATATCACTACCAGACTCCATTGACAAAAACATGAATTTTTACTTAGCAGGACACAGGAGCTGCTGGAATACCACTGCCTCCATCTGTTAGTTTGTTTGTGTTACTGTGTGACTTTCAGTGGTGGAAGAAGTATTCAGATCCTTTACATAAGCAAAAGTATCACACAATAACACAAACAAACCAACAGATCATGGCAGCAGTTCACCATGAACTTCCAAGTCCTGCTCGGTAAGATTCCTGTTTTTGTCAATGGAGTCTGGCATTAATCTAAAGCAATGTTTCTGGTTAAACAACAACTAAGACAACTAAGGACAACTTTTTCAATCACTGCAGGTGGACATTATTCATTTAGGGACAAGCAGAACACTGGAGCTGCTGCAGCTGATCTGTTGGTTTGTTTGTGTTGTTGTGTGGTACTTTTCCTCACGTAAAGGATCTGATTACTTCTTCCACCTCCTGAAGACACACAATAACACAAACAAACTAACAGATGGAGGCAGTGGTATTCCAGCAGCTCCTGTGTTCTGCTCAGTAAAATTCCTCTTTTTGTCAATGGAGTCTGGTGGTGATAAAAAGTGATGTTTCTGGTTAAACAAAAAGGATCTTACTCTGTAATAAAAAGCTCTGTCTCTGTAGGAATCCTATCCATGATGTTGTCAGACACTTAGAATAACAATCTGAGGCTGTCAGTTTCACACAAGTCATTTCTATCAGCTGTGAATTGATGTTTTCCTTTTGTTAACACAGTTAATGAAACAGAGTCAGGGGTCTTTCTTTGTGTTAACTGTGTGTGAAACCAATAAAAAGTGCTGACAAGGTGATGATGAAGATGAAGAAGTGGATCCCATTTTTCATAGCAGTGTCATAGCAAAAGAGAAAAACTGTAAATCAAACTATTTAACTTGAATATATAGAAAAATAATTTCTGAATGTAAATACACCCAAAACAGTGTCAAAAACAGGGTCTGATTTCATGACTTTGAACAGACAAACCTATAAAAACCCAGAGAAAAATATGATTATATTAAAAAGAAGAAAAACATTAAATGGAATATAATGTAATATAAATATTATACAGTAACTCTGCCCACACATCTGTTATTAAAAGGCCCAGGAAGCTTTAGACTAAAAGATTCACTTAAAAAAAACAAAGTAGTTGTGTTTCATAAACTCCAGATTAAACAGACTGAAGTTTCTTCTTAAAAACACAGTTGAGATCTTAGTGTTGCAGTTTTAATGAAGCTCATAATCAGATCTGACGGTGCGCATTAACACGACTGCTGCTTCCCGTCTGATGTGTCCTCCCCCTCCTGTTAGCCTCCAGGCTACATGGAAGCTAATAAACTCATCTCCATCTGAGAGCTGCAGTGATGGTGGGTTATCACCTCCTCCTCCTCCTCCTCCTCCTCCTCTCTGAGCTCGGCAGTTTATTTTCACGCCTGAAGGGTCAAAGGTCACAGTGGAAGGTGTCAGAGCTCGGACATACAGAGGGGAGGACATTTTGACCTTCATCCCTGTGAGTGTAGTCTTATCTGACACAAAGGTCAAAGGTCAGAGAACCATAGAGGAGACTGATAGAGGGAAATAACACAAGATGAAAAACTAAAGTCAGAGGCTCTGAAAAGAACTGAATGTAGAGAAAATACTGAGGTTTCCGTCCAAATCCGTAAAAAAAAAAGCAAATTAAAGTGCGTTTCGATTTTCTACTGCTTCATCTGTCGTGATTTATCTAAATCTGTTTCTATATCACTTTGTCACATTTTATTTTTATTTATACACCAACTTTTCCACCTCAACCTGAGCAGAAAAACCTTTTTTTTTGCAAAATATTTGTTGTTTTTTTCCCCAAAAAAAGCCTAAAAACCTACAGATCTCAGCTCTTCATCCTTAAAGACAGAATATGTCCCTTTTTCACATTAAAATATCTAAAAACGATTCATTGAATTAATATTGTTATATATTTTGTTGAGTTGTGTACTTATATTATCTGAAATCTTTCCAGTAATTTTCAAACCTTGAGAAATCTATCATTTTAATCAAAGTAACAGTCATGATCATGTATCAGTGTTGTGGTCGCCAGAAGCATCAAAATTTACTTTTTATCCATTTTAAGCCTCATTTTTATTATACATCTTTTAGATTTTGGTTGTTTTTAACTATATATTTTAACCAGATGATGGATTTTAGTCATCAGACGTCTGGATCTGAAAATATCAGAGAAACAAGCTGAGCGAACGTTAATGGCTACACCATACAGCATTGGAAAAACACAGATTTTTTAAACAAGAAACTGCTTTATTCAGTGTTTTTACTGGTTTTAATCAGCTGGTCTGTTTGTTTTGGAGAGGAGGAGACCTCTGAGGAGAATTCGGCTCCTGGTTAAAACTGAAGGAATCACTGATGATCCCACACTACTTCACAACATCACCAAACTCTGTCTTTTGTTATTGCTTTGATTTAGAGACTCAAAGGGGCATTTCAACAGAATCACTGCTATTAGTAGATTGAACTCCTCAAACCGTCTTGGCTGTGTCAACTTTTATTTAACCTGCTCCTCAAAAGAAAAGAAACAACTGACAGATAACAGCCATTAGCGAACTCGTTAGCTCTGAGAGCTTTAGTCTCCCTCTTCAGTGACTCTTTATTAAATTAAATGATGCCGGGGGGAGTAAACGGCACTGTGCAGAGAAAACAGAACGAGCTACTGTGACTGAGTCGTCCTGGTGTAGTGGAGCAGTTCAGCCTCTTCAGTTTGCTGTGCCTCTTCCTGGCGTGACCAGGCCTTCAGAGTGACGTCAGCGTGATGACGATTAAACCTCAAATCAACAGTATTTCTTTTTTTAAAACATCACAGGCCGACTTTTCTATTTCAGTGATCCTGAGCTGCCGAGATCAGAGCTGCTGCTGCAGGAGAAGCCCCGGAGCTTTCTGCAGTAATTGGGGATTCAGCCTGCATGTAGATGATATAAGAGAGACGCCACTCGCTAACAGGTATCCCATAGTAACCGGAGAGACGGGCAGAGCGGCGACGGGGGCTCTGTTTGCTCGTTAGCGGCAGCTCGTCGCCGGCCTCCTTCAATTCCCCATCTGCTGCTGCTGCAACGCAACGGGGATGAAAATGCTGCTGTTCTCTCGATGGCTGAACAGCATGTTAGATGTAAACATGATTAAAGAGGCAGAGCGGCAGAAAAAAAATCCACTAATACCAAAAGAAGAGTCAAAGGAGACCTTCAGGCAGAGGTTACAGACTGACTGACGACACCTCAGACACTGTTTCCTGATAACAATCGACCTTGGAAGTCGAGAGTATTTTCTACAACCACTTCCAAGTTTCATTCAGAGCTTCTTCATGTCAACTGTCTGTGAAGCCGAGGACGACATGGTGCATTTAACCGTCAGTAATCCACGCTACATGTTAAAAATACATGAATCACAAAGACGACACAAAGAAATGGAATCTGTCAGTGTGAGAATAAGGCTCAGTGTTCAGTCAACAGTCAGAGCTGTCATCTCTTTGCCTTTCATCGTTCGTGTTACTCGGAGGAAGTCAGTTCAAGGAAGCTGAGTTTGATCCACTTAGCTGCTGCTGGAGGGTGATGGTACAAATCAACAACCTGTGTGCAGTGTGTTGACAGACTCGACTGATGAGAGTGGTTAATTTTCATTTAGGAGAGGGTTACTGGTTTAATTAAATGATGTTTTCTCAAGAAAGTCATTTGGATAATTTTACATTAAATGTTAAAAGTCTTCACTTACATGAGCAAAGCGGGAACTACGATGTGAACATGGATTCAGTGAGTTATCCTGTGGGTTACAATACTGTCTTTGGCCAATATTGTTTTAAATTTGTTATTCACTATTAGCAGTTCCTGTTTGCTGTGTACCACTGGACGTACTGAAAACTGTCTCTGGATTACTTTAACACTGAAGAAAGCTTAAAAACATGATGATTTTCAGGCAAATTCTGGAGCTATAATGAGCATCTTTTTCTATCATTTTTAAGGAGATGGGAGGATGTTCATTTGTAACGGAAATTGGAGATGATGGCATCCTTGGAAAGTGTAAGTCACACTGACTCTAACTGGAGTTACCCACCTCATGATTGTATACCTCCACCAATCAGTCCAGTTGCAGTTAATTAGCATGAGAAGTCGCACTGACCTTTGAGCTTTGACCACCAAAATCTAAGTCCAAGTCTAAGTGAACGTTTGCACCAAATATGAAGAAATTTCCTCAAAGGATTCCTGAGATACCATGCACTTGTATGTCTCCATCAACCAACCCAGTTACATTTAGTTGGCATTGGAATACTTGAGTTATTTTGAGAGGTCACAGTGGCCTTTGACTTTTGACCGCCAAAATCCAACCTGTTCATCCTTCAGTCCAGGTGAATATTTGGTCCAAATTTTAAGAAATTTCTTCAAAGATATTGTGCGCTTGTATGCCTCCACCAAACAGTCCAGTTTCAGTTAATTAGCGTTTGAATTCTTGAGTTATTTTGTGAGATCACAGTGACCATAACCTTTGACCTCTGACCACCAAATTCTAATCAGTTCATCTTTAAGTCTAAATGAACCTTTGCACCAAATTTGAAGAAAGGCGTTACTTGGATATCGCGTTCACAAGAACGTACGCACGGACGGAAAAGTCAGTTAAGTTTTTTTTCAGTCAACTGAAAACATTAATTAAACATTGTAATGTTTTGCCTTCCAGCCAACAGTCAGTTTTAGTTTCAAAAGATGTATTCATTAGAAAATTTCTTTTGTAAACTGAAGTTTAAAGAGAAGTGTAACGTTGCCTTTCCCACCTGCAGGAAAATCTTTATTACCTTCATAAAGAAAGACCTCACAGATAACTTAATGTATTTTATATCTGTATAACTTTTATTATAATTATGATTCTTTTGTTTTACAGCAGTAATCTTAGTGTGGTTGACTTCCTGCCTGCAGGGACTGATTTCCTCCTCCTGATCTCTGCAGTAAAACTCTTGTTTTACTTTGTGATTCTGCTGACTGAATCGCAGATGAAACTTTTGCGTCCTAACTCCGACCATCTTGCTCTCATTACAGCAGAATAATGAAATTAGAGCACATTGTATTCTCTGCTCGCGTCTTCTGTCCAATCACAGCTGACGTGTCATCGATTCACCAACGAGAGGAAGGAAGATGCGCCGACATCTGGCTGATGTGGGCTTTTATTATTGGCAATCTTTTTTCAATTCCCTCCTAATTGAAAATAAGAACAACAATCACAGAGCGGGAAAACTGGAGTCACCGTCCTGAGAGTGAAGACGGGGGGAATAATGATGAGGCTGAAATTGGTTTTGACAGGACTCGGCGGCTGTTTGCTGATCGTCTGATGACAGTTAATGAGCCTGTTATTGTGCAGCAGGAGACAAATTCTCAATCCAACATGAGGTCGGACACAAAGTCTCTGACGCTGTTTGGAAAGTAAAAGATCTTTAATACAAGTCAAGGTCGTCACCGTTGGAAATATTTCACACAGTGACCAAAAGAAGACAGGAAAGACAGGAAATTATACAGAAGTTAGTTGGTGTTTATGGAGTGGAAATGATGAAAATGTAAAAAAAAAGTCTTGAAATTTTGCAAAACATGTATTTACGCTTGGCTGAGGTGGAAAAGTTGGTGTATTTATAGTCAGAATTACTGCCTTGAGCTCGTACGCCGTAAGAAGTGTTTGAATTCTTGAGTTCTGAAGAAATCTGAAGAAACTCCCTCAAGGCATTCCTGAGATATCACGTTCACGAGAATGAGATGGATGGACGGACAACGAGACAAGTGCAATGGAAACAGATTTAGATAATACATGTGTTTGGTTCACTGAAGAGGCGAAGACATCGCTTCTGACATGGAGTGGTAATGTTTTTCAAATGAATACATGAAACAAACGCCACTTTCCCATCGTGTTTTCTGAGACTGAACCCACAGGTTCTCTTCAGCAGTTTGTTACGACTCATAGTTACGTTGTGCTGGTACACAACATCTAGTGGTTGTAGGAATTATGACAGGAGGAGAGCAGATGACGGAGCATAAAGACCAAGAAAGTCAGGTCACTGTAGTCTTAAGTGCTATAAGCTGAAGACAACTGGACTTCTGGACAGTGGACAGTTACTGGACAGTTGCCTTCAATTTATAGCACTTAAGATAAAGATTGAAGGGCGTCACAAGGTTTGACTTCAGCTCTTTTAATGACGTCATCTCATTGCACCTTCTTCTCCTGCTGTAGTTTAATGGAGAATTATCACCACCAACTGTTTATCTCAACTTTACCTCTTACTATTCGCATGATGAGGATTTCATGTGTATTTTCTTCTGTTGATTTTCTTGAAATTTGGTTGAAATTTGCTCGACATTTTTAAAAACCTAGCTCCTGTTGCTCCTGATATGCCACATTTCAGTGGCTCTGCAGACTTTATGAGAAAAGAGCTGATTCTTGTTTTTGTCTCGAGCAAACTGAGGGGGTTAAGAGACTTTTTGTTGTGCAGTCGAGATGTGATTTAATCCTTTTTTTAAAAAGACAGAGAAACATTGAAATGAAGAGTCACACTCAGGGCTGCTCCCTGTTGAATGTTTTGCTGACGTTCCTTCTCCAGATGAATTTATTCAAATCCAATTACACCCTCTGCAGCCTTTTGCTCTGTTAATTTCTGTTTGTGCTTTTTTCCCTCCTCTCTTTTGTCCTCTCAGCTGCTGATTTTCTCTTTCATTCAGACGCAGTTAGTTCATGATTCCCATGAATATATGCTCAAATTAATGGAGCATTGAGAATTAATTTGGACTTTGAAGGCTCCTTAGGTAAGCTTTCTACACCGCAGGCACAACAGTATGTCTGCTGCATAATAGGCTTGTTTCCAGGACCTAAATGAGCTTTATGAGCAAGCAGGAAAAAAAAGACAAAGAGTAACTTGGTAAACAGAAACCGTGAGGGGATTAAATTCAGTCTGCAGTTTGTGTTCATTAAAGCTTTTCACACTGAGCTGATCAATGAACAGATTCCACCTCCCAAAACTAATTCTTTAAAAGTTTACATTTGGATTTCTCAGTGCACGTTAACAGACACATGATGAACCACTTATCTGGTTTAATAAAGAGAGAAAAAGTTTTCACCTGTTAAATCTGATGTAATAGAAAAGTCTCTGCAGCATTGTAAGAAACCAGCTGTTTGAGCTCTGACTCATGAATTTCAATCAGCAGCTGCTTGATTTTATGATTTTCCTCCTTTTTTTCTGCAGCATCACTGATGATCTAAAACATCTGCATACCAACGAGGAGAGAGAGGAGAGTCAGAAGCAGCTGCCAAACAAAAACTGCTGAGTTTCTGCTTCAGACTCATAGAGCAGAAGGCCTTTTATTGTTTGTGTTGAACACCAGAGACTGAGAGGAGCTTTAAATCTCAGCCCGAATACAGTTTGTTACATGTCATCTGTTTGTCTTAACTTGCCAAAAACATAAATCCATCCAGAGTTTTTATTCCTTATGAAGTTGTTCCCTGTTGTACCAAACTAACATGAATGAAAAAGAAGACTGGTTCGAGCGATGGTGGATTCAGCAGGATGTTTGAGTCATAGGTTCAATGCTCACGTTGGTTTACTTCTCTGACTCAGCAGTTTTAGATCACCTCGCTAAAAAGGGATACACACTAAACAAGATAATCGAGCCCCATCTCATGATCAATGTCAGCAAAGGCCTGATTATCTGATGGTTCTAAAGATGATCTTGCTGGATTTTCCTGTAGTGTGAGGTGTGTTCAGAATGATTTTACCCTTCCCGATCTGCTCGGAAGACAATTGAAGCTGCCCTGATTCGAAATCGTAAATATCAACATTCGATATTTACGATGAACACCGAGGAAAGCCGAGCACGAACTCTGTGGATCATCATGATAGCCAATCAGGGAGCAAGCTGACTGAAGATGGAAGCACTCTCCTATATCAGCCATCTGTAACATTTGTGACAGTTTTTACTGCCACCAGCTCGTGCTGTAACATGAACAGCCCATGTTCACGCCGTCTCCATTACTTTTTCCACAAATTTTTCTTTTTTCTACATGAATTTTCCATCAAAAGAAGTCCACAAACCACCACCATCACTTCTTCCTGCTCATTGTCCACCATGTTTGTTTACTCTAAAGTCACATTTGACCACATGAGATTTTGAGTTTTGAGAGTCCAGACTCTGGTTGCTGGTGGTGAATCTCACACACTATAAGAAAAACATCTGTCAGTATTTGTCGTCATGTGTGTGGTTTCTCATATCTTTTTGCACTTTTCTTAACAATGTTTCATGCCTCGTGTTGACATCAGGCAAATACGTTGAGCCTGAATGTGTTGGTAAAATTCTCACAGATTCTCACTGATCTTGCAGCACAATATCCACTTGTAGTAACTACAGCATCCATCCATCCATCCCTCCATTTTCTTCCATCTATCCGTGGTCAGGTGGCGGTGGCTACACGCTAAGCAGGGTATCCCCCCAGCAATGTTTTCCAGCTCCTCCTGCTGCTGGGAGGATCCTGAGTTGTTCCCAGGCCTGATGGGATATGTAATCCCTCCAGAACAATGTTTATCGTTTGGCTGCTTTTTGTGTCAAAGCAGGCAGATCTTGAACACGTTAATGAATGAGACTGATAAGACTTGTAGTGCTCCAGTGATTCAATCTGTCCTTTCCATGAGGTTGTTTAGAAAGGTCAGTATCTGTGCAGCCGAGGCCGATATATCCTGACTTTTAGTCCAAATGTGGGTCAAGCTCTAAAAACACTGGATCCTACATTTCCCATGACACAACTTGATGCGGTCCTTCATAAGACCCTCCTTGCCTGGTAAATAGCTGTGTCTTTCCTCCACACAACATCATGTTTTCACAGTCTGAGTAGAACTACTGGACGTTTTAACATCAGCTTTTCCATTTTAAACAGGGCTGAAATGACGCAGCAACTGTCTTACACCTCTTTTTGGGAGGTCTTTATGTGTCAAATTGACCTTTAACTTAAAAAAAAATAATTTTTAATCCTAGAAATCTAACACCCTGCTGACTGAGAAACATCACCACCTACTTATCTCTTTTGGAAAAGAAATGGATGTTCAAACTGGAATACAGGGCAACTTGATTAATTGTTTTGGCCATAAAATGTCAGACAATAGTTAAAAATGCCAGAGATATCCAGTTCACAATCATATATAAGAAAGAAAAGCATCAAATCCTCACATTCAAGAAGCTGAGACCAGAGAATGTTTGGCTTTCTTGCTTAAAAAATAACTAAAACTATTATTAAATAATTAAAATAATTGCTAATTAATCTTCTGTCTTGATTAAGTGACTAATTGTTGCAGCTTTACCGGAGTGCAACTTGAAAAAAAAATAATTGCTTGTCGATGTGTTCTGATATCAAAACTAAGTGTGACTCAGCCTGTGTGTTTAATTCATTGTTTGTGCTCCAAACTGTGCTCTTCACTTTGCATTTTAAAATTTCTGAGGTTGTGAACGTTGCTGCTTTCCTGCGTCTCACTGAGATAAATTCAACATTACAGAAACCTCTGATAATGAGCTCTGCACAAACCAGCCCTGACAGTCAAAAACCATCACACAGGATCGTTACTGCTGCCGAGGAGGGAAGCAGGGGAACTGGTCTCATTTTATTCCATTCCCGTCCTCTTTGAGCTAAAGGCTGTGTGGATCTTCCACCGAGGAGTTTTACATTGATTCTGTTGATGGGGGTTAAAGCTCAAACATAGCTTTGCTCAGTTTAACAGAGAAAAAAAATTCAACAGGAGTCTTCTGAGCTTTAGGACAAAGAGCTGTAGCTTATAAAAACACACATCACTGAAGGCATCGATATAAGCCTCCAGGTGAAGATATAGGGTGCGATCAAAAAGTTCCAAGACTGGTGCGAACTGAGGGAGTGTAAAGAGGAAAAACCTAAGAAATGAGTGGCGAAACAAGATGACAATGCCTCCATGGCTGAGTATGAAAATGATGTGAATCACATGCTATAACCTTCACAGTCACCAGATCTCAACCCAGTGAAACACGTCTTGTACCGACGTGTTCGACAGCGCTCTCCACCACCATCATCAAAACACCAAATGAGGGATTATATTTTGGAAGAATGACATTTCATCCATTCAGTAGAGTCGAGAGACTCTGAGAACCAATGTCAAGGAACATTAAAGCTGTTCTGGCTGCTCATGATGACCCAACACCTTCCTAAGACCCTATATGTTGGTTTTTCCTTTAATTAAGCGTTTTTGACCATTTGTAGGCGTAGATTTGTGACTCCACCACAGACCAGAACAGCACCATGTCAAAGTCTGCAAGAATCTCTGTCAACAGGCCTGGGATGACCAAACCTTTGTGTTGAAGATGATCACAGCCATGACCCAGAGACCAGAGAACAGCAGTCTTAACAGAGGAAGAGCTCAGAGTCTCCAAGACCAAAGAAGGTGCATCAAGTCCAAGAGCATGCTCGTCATTTTCTTCCATATTTACAGGGTTGTACACTGTGGGTCTGTCCTCCAGGGTCAGACTGTCAACACTGAGTTCGACTACATCATTCTGAAGCGTCTAAGGGACGACATTCAGCACAAATGACCTGAACTGTGCGTCAGATCTGGCTTCCTGCGACTTCTTCCTCTAACCCTAAATAAATTTCAAGCTGAAGGGTTGCCATTTGACTCAGTGGAGAAGATCCAGGGTGAGTCGTAAAGGATGCTTGATGCAGACTTCCAGGGATCGCTCCAAGCTTGACAGCAGAACTGGGAGTGGTGTACCACAGCACAAGGCAACCACCTGGCAATCAGGTACAGTCTTTGCTTGTAATAGGGACAGTCTCTGAACTTTCTGATCGCACCTCGTCGATTCATGTTATCCATCGCTAGGACTTCCTGTAAAACCGACATAAGCATCCAAAATGAAAACTACTCGATCAATACTCAAAGAAAAAGAGTAACCAAGGGTGTAGGTTTGGTGGCTCCAACAGATGCCACCAAACTGGGAAAATGTAAAAGAAAACAAATCTCTTGGAAACATTTGACAGCATGACTGAACAGTTTATTAAAATAATTTTCTCAAGTTCATTTCAATGAACTCAGTTTTCAAAACCCACAAAAAGACGTGAACTAAATATCCAACCTAAATTCAGTTGTCTGACATTTTTAAAGCAGCGAGTTACCTTATATTTTTAAGTTGAACGAACCTGAAATGAGGTGACAGTGTACACTGCACGCTGTAGATCTGTGTCTTATGTTGCTGCATTTTTTCCCTCAGGTTCAGGTCTCGGTCCAGGTTTTAAATAAAAAAACACATTTTAAAAACCTACCTGCATAGATTGTGATTTTTATAACATGTTACTCCAATGATTTTATGTTGCTCTCTACATTTTATTTTATTTCTCTCTGTGTGTTTGGTCATTCCTACAATTCCTGTTCATGGTTTTGTGTTTTTCATGTGCATCTGTGAAGCAGCTACTTCTTTTTCTGTCTTTTCTTTCTCTTCTCCTCTTCTGTGATCTCAAGTTATATATATTTTTTATTTATATTATGTTCTGTATTTGTGGCTTATTGCTGTGTGCATTTTGATTTTATCTCTATTACTTGATGGATTATGAAAATGGATCAGATTTTGAAGATTTTAAGTAAAAACTTGTTTTTCTCTTTTATATCATAGAAATCTGAATATCTTTGGGTTTTAAACTGTTGGTTGGACAAAAAAAGACACGTGAAGACAGTTAATAAATAAATCTAAAAAATAATAATCAGCTGATGAATTAATAATGAAAATCATCATCATCATTTTGCTTGCAAATAGTTTGACCACCAGATTTCAAGTTTAATTTTTATGCATTACAGGATAATAAAGTTTGAATGATGGGAAGACTGCAGTGTGTGTGTGTGTGCGCGCGCGCGCGTGTGTGGCATGGTGAGAGAGTCAGGTAGAGAGAGGCAGAGTCACAGTGTTTCCTCTCCCTATCATCTTCTCTTTAAAGATTTCTCGATTCTTCCACTAAAAACCAGCCGAGCTTTGCAGGAGCTCACGCCGCCTGTAGAGCGCTACAGCCCGGCCACAAACCCTGGTCCGGCCCCGGTCCCGAACCACGGGACTGGTGTTACCGCCTCTGCTGCCTCATCTGTTCTCCACCTCTCACCACATCGTCCACGGCTGCACACGCTCGCGATGACAGGTGCGCAAGACGTGCACGAGCGCGCGCACATGTAGATTTTTTACATTGTCACCAAAATAATCTGAATAAAAATGTGTTATCTCTCATTTTTACACCTTTTCTGACCTGTTGAGGCGTATTTAACACTCAGTTTGACCTTCCACACACACACACACACACACACACACACCATCCAAAAGTCTGAGCGGACTACAGAGCTGTACCTTCTCTCAGGATCTGGTTGTGGAGGAGCAGGAGGAGCAGAAAGCAGACCGCAGAGGCAGCCAGAGCCCAGGCCAGCCGGAGGAGCTGCATGAGGGAGAGCCGCGAGCCGCACCGGGAGCCAAAAAAAAGTCCAAACTGGTGATTATCCGCAAGCTGATGCCTCCTCACGATGCCACATCCATCCCAGCCCGATCCAGAGGCGGACGGAGGCGAGAGACAGGTGGCATCTCCGGGATACGAAACCACACGCAAGCCCGAGGCGACAAATCCAGAGTGGAGGAGATTTTTAAGCAGGTTTTTCGTTTTCCCGGACTCTCCGGGTGAAGCTGCTCGGTGGGGGTCCCCGGCGCGTCACGGTGCGCAGCGGCGAGCGGCAGCAACAGCAGCGGCGGCAGTAGATGCCCGGGGTGATCCCCTCCACCGCAGCGCGTTCATCAAAACACAAAAAGCTGCTCCTGGTGGGAAGTTTTCCAGTTTTCCGCCTCCAACTTAGAGCTCTCTGCACTTCGGATCCATCAGGAGTCTCCCTCCGCTCGTCCGCGTAAATCCCCCCAGAGGTGGAAGAACCGACACCGGACCCGGCTGGAGCTGTTCAGCCGGCATGTTGCACGTTTGCCCCCCACCCGCCGTTGGGTAGAGTCGCCCCTGCTCGGTGCCCCGGGGGTGGTGAAGACTGGAGGAGGAGGACGAGATCCAGCTGCTGCCTCTGCGTCTGAGGATCCGCCGCGATCTGCAGCCTCCACACCGACTCTCTCTCTCTCTCTCTCTCTCTCTCTCTCTCCATCACGGGCTGACGTCACGCCGGTTACAATAACGTGTGTCTCGGGGCAAAACTATCCACAGGCTGAAAGACACCGGGACTGGTGCGGTACAACAGGGGCGTAAAAACCGAGATGTGAGGGGCACTGACAGGGGCACCCCGGTGCTCTGAGTTTTTAAATTCTGTTTTTATCCAGTTTTCACTTTTAATAAAAGTTAATAAGCTGTAATTAAAGGTTAATAAATTTTTAAAAAATTTAAAACTGGATAAAGAGTAAACGTTGATGCTTCTGGTGACCACAACGCGGACGCCATCGACAGGCGACCAAATGAAACCAACAGTTACCTTCAATAAAATTACAGATTTCTTTAGGTTTGAAAATTGCTGGAGACATTTGGGATAATCTGAGCACACAACAAAAAATATACAGCAATTTTCTGACTTCATGAACCGGCTTTCTGTCACTTTTAGTAACTTCTGCTAATCCCAGCAGCCTCAGTCGTCCTGCTGCTTCTCCCGTCGTCGACCGAACACATCTGAATTTAAATCAGAGATGTTTTGTCAGATCTAATCCTCCTCTGTGAGGATGTTTCTGTAAACAGTCTCTGCTGCCGTTCCTGAAGGAAAATCTAGATCCTCCTGTTGTTGGAGAGCAGCTCTGACAACATGAATTATTGCAGTAATCCACCAGCCAATGACTATTTTTATGTTTTCCCCGAACTCGCTTGTTATTGTGATCCAACTCTGCAATCTGCTGTTCTTTACTTTCTGCTCTAATTACTGTTGTTTACCATAAAGAAATAAATTATTCAGAGTTTCTATAGAAAGTGAAGCTGCAGTCGGCACACAGTCTGTACAGATATAAACATGTTAACAAGTAACATGTTGATGCACTTTTTTTCATCAGATTCATAATGTCTCTTGGAGTATTTCAACCTGTGTTTTTGTATATTTACCACTTATATTTTGGGTTGTGAGAAAAAGAAGTTGCATGTACGGAGTCATAATAACGACTATTTTTATTGTGTTTAATCATAAAAAATAATAAAATTATGTTTTTAAAAAAGCTGCAACAAATTATATTTGCATAAAATGATGTATTAATGAACTATAATACATAATAATTTAATAAAACCGATTAAATGAATAATCACAATTTTTATAAGAATAATAATTATAATAAAGTGTGGTTTCATCATAAAGTAAGTTGTTTTTATTCTTCTGTTTCTATATTTTTTTGGTTATAATAAAAATTATACTTTTAAGGAACTACGTAGTCTGCCTTGTGTTTGATAGTAAATGAATCAATTGATATATTGATTAATTTGCATTTAAATTATTATTTTAAAGCTAAAAAAACAGATGCAAGTGAATAAAAAAATGAAATAATAATAGTTATAATAATAGTTAAACAAGCTACTTGATAAACATGCTGCACTTATTCTGTCTTGAATTATGAATTCTGACATAGATCATGTAGTCATGTAGTTAATAATTAACAAATGTAATCATCTATTATCATTATTTTACCTTTAATTCATTTGTTGTCACAATGCATCATTTAACAAGGTCTTTAACATTAATTTTTACTTCTTAATTATCAGTTTAATGTATATAAAGTATTTTCTACTAGTTGGGTTCAGTAGAAAGATGCTCTGTCCATTAAAGTGATGAGTTGTCTGGAAACATTCGTCCAGCACACGATCTTTTCTCAGGCAGAAACATTTGTCGTCCATGTTGAGTGTTTGGAGAGGACTGATGGTTGGTTGTTGATGGAGACGTCTGACGATGACAGCAGCTCTGTAGCCTCCTGCTCCTCTTCTCTCCGAATGAATCCGTCCGGCTGATTGATCATTCGGCTTCAGAGGCTCCAGGTTACGCTCAGACTCTTATCAAAGCTCTCAGCGGCTCACCGTCTGTCAGACAGACTCCATCACCGCTGCCCTCCCTCCTCTGATCTGGATCCGTCTCTTCCCCACCCTCTCCGTCAGGTCGAGCTCTTTGGGCCTGCGGCGGTGGTGATTATTGCTGATGTTCTTCCTGCCATCGATTAGCTTTCTGCCGAGCCGTCAGTCACCGGGGCCGAGCGTGGGGGTGTCATACGAGACGGGTCCGGAGGGAGAGATCAACACAAACACTGTCAGGGCTCGTCTGGTGTCTGTAGCGGCGCAGGAAATGAAAACTGTCCGTCTGACAGGACGGAGAGTTTGGGAGGAGATGAAGACGGCTCAGGCCTGAAAGCAACACCTGACAAATAACTGTGACCGTGAACACTGTCAGCCCACATGTAGGAAGCTGCATCTAAAGATCACTTCATCTGTCTGAAGAGGGCTTAAAGGAAAAGGTCCAGAGTTTAGGATCAGTTTCCAGAGGCCTCCTGTTGGCTCGCTGTCACTGTCATGGCGTCCTGGGACACAAATTAATGTTCTTAGTAACAGTCTTGGCAAAAAGTGGATCCTCTTAGACTTTGAGATATATATGAACATGTTGGAGGCGTCAAGAGATGCTTCTTGTTCACTTTAAGCGGTAGAGAGCTGCAGGAATGAGTCCTGAAACCAGGAAGTAAGTTAGCACGTTAGCATGCTAGCACTTCCTGTTCCCTCATCCCAAAGTCAATTTGTTTTTGGTTAAATGTCTGAAATAAGGTCTGTGGTTTTAACACAAGCTCAAGACATTTTCATGTTTTATTCTCCGACATAAAATGGGTCAGTAAATCCCCCACTCCTGATGTTTGAAGCTTTTACGTGTCTTAAAAAAGGCGGTTGCTAACGAGTGTCTAAATGAGACTACAGAGGTTGTCGGGGACGTTAACATGAAAACCCATCTACTCACCAGTCCACCTTTACAGCCTCGTTGTGTTTCTACTCACGCTCTTTCAAACTATCACTAACTTTCTAAGAAGAAAGGCTTTTGTAGAAGAGCTCAGAGCTAAATGAAATGACCAGTTGGAAGCTTAGTGGTGGAGACGTTGACGTCATGTGACCGTGGTGTAGTTGGTTTATAGCCTAACATTAGCTTTTTACTTCTGGAGATTGGATTTAGGCTTCAAACATCAGAACAGTGGTGTTCATCTGTGAAGATCATCTGATCAACTAAACCTGGAAGGAGCAGAAACTTTAGTTGGTCACAGTTTATTTTCTGGAATAATCCAGAACGCTATGAAAAAATCCCATTGGCTTTTTGTGGAGGGAACCAAGCTGATGCTAACTTCAGGGCTGGACTACAGAAATCCGTCATCCCTGCAGTATATTAAAGTCTTTCCTTGTTGGTTTTGTGAACAAACTGACCAATCAGTTTTCCTCCTCATCCTGCAGTTTGCAGAACAAACACTGAAGTTTATTTTTCCCTAACATGTTTGAATGGAGAGTGTACACCCCATTAAAAACCCTCTGGGGTTTTTTGTGTGTTTATTTCATGGAAATCAGCTCCATGTGCACTTCGCCATCAAAACTCCTCCACGCTGTGTAACAATGATTTTCAGCAGGCGTGAAGGAGGCAGAGGAAACACTTCAGTCAGCATGAAACAAATGCAAATTCACAATAAAACTGCACACAATCAACAGGAACAACACAGCTGGCTTTAAAAACCGAGGAGAGTTTCTCCTGATTCTTTCGACGGAGAATCTTCTTTAACTCAGAGCGCAGGATCAGCGTCTGTTTCTTTGGTGTCTGGGTTTTATTTTGTTCCTTCAGGAGCCAAATTAGCAGCAGGGACAGATCCACTCTGACAAACGCTGTTTATTTGGTAATGAGCAGAAAACGCGTGGAGCCGGCAGAGAGATCGCACCTGAGACTAATGAGAGTCCTCGTTTTAACACTTCACAGCAAAACACAAAGACACGCTCACTCACACTTGTTCCTGTGCTACTTGGAAACCTCATTTAAAACTTCTTCGCCTTAAACCAAACATTAACGTCCTGATATTCTCCTCAGATGGAGGATCTGCCATCAGCCTCAGGGGTTTAAGGTGCAGGAGTTCAGCTGCACGTCACCCCCTCTCTCAGGTTCTGTATCAGCTGGTTTCATGTTTTACAGAGTCGTAAGGTCACATCGTCGAGTCTGATCCGACACAAAAGTTTTTTTGTTTTTTTTTAAATAACTGCAGCACAATCGGATATTAACTTTCTCACTGTGTGAATAAACAAGACTGACACCTCTTCCTAATTTAAAGTGAGCGATGAGATGTCTCTTTTTTCCTTCCAGTTTTAATTTCTCCCTCTACAAATGAGTAAGTTAGAGAGATTATTTTCTGACTATCTTCTGATTATTTGCAGACTGTTATATTTTATATAGGCTCATTATAAAGGTAATACTAAAGAGTTATTGTGAGTTAATGTCTTACAATCTAGCACCAGGTTTAAATTCACAGATTTAAATCTAAAACATGATATAACTCAGGTTGGACGTTGGGAAAGAGTGTGAGACCAGCAGATTTTCAAACAAGCAACAGCCCGTTCACTGACGTCTTCACTGGGAAACACTTAAACTATCTGATGTTCACTCATTCGTCTGCATCGCGTTCAGTCACAAATCTGTGTAAATCTACAGCCGTGCTAGCAGCTGTGTGTGTTTGGCAAACATGGTAACGTCAGGAATTAAATCACAAACCAAAGTAAAAAAACAAAACTACTGACATTTTTGACAATTCATGGCACTCCAGTTGAAAAATGTCACTTAAAAAAAAAAAATCAAGCTACAGTGGAGCTACAGAAAAAGTCAGAAGTCAGTAAGAACCATGAATTTCTGTCCATTATTTAATGTCAATCCATCAAATTACTGCTGTTAAGTAAACAACAGGCCAACGTTGCCATTAAGGATGGGTGTTTGAAGAAATTTCCTTGATTGATGATCTAGAAAATGAATGATTAATCACTGATTAATCGTTAATCGTAAAATGCCTGTGGTAGGAAATTAGGCTGCTAAAGAAAGTGTGTTTTTACTCAATGGAATTATAGTCCAGCAACAATCCTCTTAAACAAACTCTTTAAAGTTGAACTAAGGAGCTTGAGACTCTGAGTCAAACTGAACAAATTACCAACCCAAACCTACGACGCTCATCAGAAACACAACTGAGAGTCTGTAACACACAATACAAAAGAGTTATCACCGGCATCGCAATGTTTACAATGATCAGTGTTATGTTTTAGCTGGAAATGTTCCCACATCAAACTTCTCCTGCTCTTTTCGTGTTCACCTTTGATTTGAGTTAATAAACTGTTGTCAGACCATCTCCGGTCGATAAGGAGCATTATTACAGAGTTGTGCGACTCTATTTGTGAGTGTGGATGTGAAATATGAGTCTCTGACAGCAGCAGCCTGATTACACACAGCAGCAATAAAAACGTAAGTATCAGCGATTAAACATGACGGCAGAGCAACACATTTTATCAGCGCGCGACTTAGTGAATCACAGCGGACTGAAACCTGAGAAACACTCGGAGGAAACGATCTGCAGGTCAAATATTTAAGTTTCTGTTGGTTTCAAACACAAAGATGCAAGAAAATCACATCGTACAGCCACAACTAAACTCTGATTTTAACCTGTAACAGCATATTTCTACACTGTGGTAAATGCTGCCTAACAGATGTTGTCTTCACGTTTGTTTGTACTCCTCGTTTATCCATTTATCTATATTGCACAATAATTCTATCTTTCTATGAGTCTACTGAAGGTGTAACAACCAACAAAGTTAAAAACAGCCTTTAAAGTGAAACTTTTTATTCCTCTGACCTTCCTGTTTTCTGCACAGCTTCATATTTGCAGAGAAACTTAACAGCGCATGAAACGATTCATTCGCACTTCTGCCTGAAGTTAAAGATGAGCGATGGATTTTTTAACAAAGCGTCTTAAAAACAAGCAGGGAGAGAATTCAAAGAGCAGATATTACAGCTGTAAAACAACACAGGGACTCTGTATGAGAGTGAGATCATCGACTGGTTCAACTCTTCAGAGGAGAGAGCGAGCTGAAATAAGTTTAATGTTCCCATAAAAAGAGGAGGATGCAGTGAATGAAACTGGCCTCAGGTCAGCACCGAGCACATTTCATCCAAATTCAATCTGAAATTTACATTCTGTGTCTTGTCATTGCTATGCAGAGCACAGAGTTTCTCAAGGCAACAACGCATAAAATATTTGAGAGAGCTGCACTAAAACTCTGTCTGCATCTTTTCTCCCTTCATCTCTCACTTTGTGTTTCTCTGCAAACGTCTGTACAAATTTTCAGTATTTGATCAGGAATAAAGGAAGCATTTTTCTACCTCACAAGGAAAATCTTTTTCCTAAAAACAACAGTGCAACAGATCAAACAGCTAAATCATCGTCTGAAGAAGAGATATTTTGGACTAATCAGGAGGTTGTGCAGGTGCAGGTTGTTGAACACGACTTTGCATTAAAACGTCAATTTGTCGCTGTTTCACATAAACATTTTCATTGTGAAAAATAGGTTTTCGTTTACAGAATTAACACCAGTCACCTGACATCCTCCTTCATACTTGTCATAATCACTGTGGCCTCTAGAGGGCGCTGTCACTTTAACATAAACATGTTTAGGATTTTGTTAAGATGTTCCTTGACAAAATACGTAACTATGGGTCTTAATAAGCTGCATGAAATGACAAAAATTTACCCTGAAAAAAGTAGCTGGCATGACTTTATTAAGCCTTTATTCCTTTTAGGGTCGGTGAAGTTAGCATGAAGATCTTCTAGCCAGATGTTCTTAGTGCAGCCAAGGAGTAAACTGGCTGCTCCTAAACTGTGGAACAACTCACCACTCCATATTCACACTGCAGAGTCTGTACAATCATTTCAATCACGTCTTAAAACCCACTTCTTTACTTTGGCTTTTAATTCAAGCTCAGGTCATTTTATGTTGTGGTGTCTTTTTGTTTTCAGCTTGTTTTTAGTCTTTTATTTTTATTTGCTTGTCATATTTTATTGTACTCATTTTATTGATCTATGTTTTTATCTTGTTTGTTTTAAAAGTCATTTGCAAAGCACTTTGGTCAACCTTGTTGTTTTTAAATGTGCTATAGAAATAAAACTGACATTGACGTTGTATCTTTGTTTTGTTAAAGGCTTTGTTTAAGAGGATTGTTGTTGGACTATCATTTCCTCTTGGAGTGAAGATTTCATTGAGGAAAAACACACTTTTTCTAGCAGCCTGTTTTCTGCAATAGGCATTTTCAGCATAAAAAACAATGATTAAATGATAATTGATCAATTTTCCCGATGATCAATCAAGAACATTTCGCCAGTCCCTAGTCCAAACACCTGCACTAATAAGGCAAAGCAGGTTGTACATGCATCCACTTCTGCAGATTTTACAGGTCGACGACAGGATTTCAGGTGAGTTTCTCTGTCGCAGGTTGAACCTCAGAGCTGAGAGGAAGCCCCTCCCCTCTCCTCCTAACCCCGCCTTATCGTCTAATCGCCGCATTATTCAGCCAGCGTCTCTAAAGGTTTCGGCTGCTGCTGGATTTATGGTCTGGCTTTAAGTCAGAGGTAGAGCAGCACATTAGGCAGATCAGAGCGGCCTGTGTGGAATTATTACGCTCACTTTACTGCACAGGAGGAGGATTAATTAAAGAAAACACAGAGGTGATACATCACCCGGCCCGTCACTTCGTTTCCCACAGCAGACACACAGACTGCGGTTACACTGAATACACAACACAGTACATTTAAAGAATACTCTTCACTGCAGTACAAGGTTTCAAATATCAGGCTTCATATTTTAATTCACTCCCTCTGCATTCATGGAATATATCAGACAGAATCAACAGGAAATGTCAGGTTCAGGGGTTGTATTTTTGTCCATACAGACTCGACACACTCACATTTTGTTTATATAAACTATAGTGTGACATTAAATTTAATTAGCTGCACCTTTCAAGTCTTGTTACAGCTGCTGTAAAACCAGAGGCCACTTTGTTAAGTGTCACCTTCATCACACACCGAAGGTTTCTGAATGGAGCTGAACAATGAAGGGAGTTGAGACAAACTGAGTGTCCTTGTCGTTTTAGCACGTTTGAAATTTTGTTTCAGTTTTTAAAGGGCAGATTTGCCGGGTTTTCGACCAGCTTTCACCAGAACAACCAAAGATATTCAGTTTACAGTCACAGCAGATGAAGACAACCAGGAAATAGTCACATCCGGGAAGCCAGCACCAAATCTTCTTTTAGAATTTTCTTCTTTAAAATTCACTTAAACAACTAATTGTAAGTAAAAGTAAGTAATTACCTAATTGGCTATAAAGCCTAAATCTATTTGTGCTTTCTTGTGAAACAGGTGTTGGTGGAAGCTTGAGACCAAAGTTAAAGAAGCCAAAACATAGTCCCACCACTCGGCAGCCATCTTGGCAGTGCCATCGGGCAGTTATTTCAGGCTACCAAGACCAAGCTCCTATCTAAATGCATGTGGAGAGAGCCATAACTTCACTTTCAAACTGCATGTATCAAATCACTTGTCAAATCTGATTAAAAAATATCAATGTCATCCTGATGAAATGCAGTTGGTCTACGACGGAAGTTTTGCGGAAAGTGTCGAACAAAATGAACGCACACAAGTCACATAAATCCCAAAAATGTATTCACACTTTCTTGTGAAACAGGTGTTGCGGGAGGCTTGCTACTGCTAACATGCTAAAGCCACAGAAGCCAAAATATGGCTCTGATTTGTAAGGCTGCTAACTACCAAAAACTAATAAAGAAATAAAACTTGAAGCTAGCTAGCTTGCTAAGCTAGCTAAGTTTTGTTCCCTGCTATCTCTTTTGTTGAAGGTCAGCGCTGTCCTGATGAAAGGCAATCGGTCCATGACCGAAATGTTGCATAAAAACGAATGCACTCAAGTCGCAGAAATCAGTTTCAGAGTTTTGTTTTGTTTTTAAACCTCACCCACTCATCACAATCACACTGTGTCACATACCTCTGATTGTCCAGCTGGGATTCGATCCCTCGTCTCCATCCCCAAAGGACCATCTTCAGAGCTGACGAACAACCAGAAAGACAATCAGACTGACGGATGAATCCGCAGAAAATTTCACCTTCATCAACCTGCAGAGATACGTAAAGAGGATTTCAAGGCCTGACACCTGACTAACCAGCAGTGTGTAGCACAGAGGTTGTGTGTTCAAGGCCTGGTTGTCTCTACAATAGTCTAGAAACATGGTTTAAATGATGATGGGATTTATAGTTGAGACCCTCTTCCTGGCTCCATTGCCTCCCATTATTATATAAAGTCAGACTGGAGGTTTATTGTTCTGAGCACCTGATGTCCTCATCTCATCTTCAGCTTTGGATATTATTAATGTAACAGCAGACACAGATCTGAACGGCCTGACTGCTCAGGTTGGACTGGGTTTACATCTTGTTTGGAGATTTAAAACTAACTTTTGTTTTTCTTTTTTACAAGAGACATTTTTCTGCATTAGCTTCCAACCAAGAAATATTTATGCTCACGTTAGTGAGGTTGAGTATTTCCCTTATAGTTAGAAAATAAAGCTTCTTGCAACAAAGCCATGACTGCAAATGTGTTTTTGGGTCGTCCATCCATCCATCCTGTCTCAGGAACGCTGTGAGGGAATCTCTTCAAATTTGGCACAAACATTCACTTGGACTAGAATTTGGTGGTTAAAGGTCAAAGGTCAAGGTAACTGTGACCTCACAAAATGTATTGTTGGCCACAACTTAAGAATTCACACACTCATTAAAGGAGTATTGTGTAGGATTTAGTGACATCTAGTGGCGAGAACGCAGATTGCAACCAGCTGAATACCCGTCCCTTCACCTCTCCCTTTTCCAAGCATGTCGGAGAGTCTACGGTGGCTGTCAGGTGACAAAATGGCGTCAACTACCACATCAACTAGTCTGTCAAGAGGCATTTGTGTAGATATGTCTCATTCTACGCAAACGAAAACACTACTGTCAGTTTTAGGTGATTATACACTGATAAAAACTTATTTATACATGTATTATATTCCATTTCTTCCCATAGATTCCACTGGTCCTTTAACTGCAACTCTCTGTTGTATAACTGGACTTACAGGTAACATGTTCCTTTCTCATTCACACTCAACAGAAGGTCACGTCCAGGTCTGAATGTTAACACACACCTTCACTCTGCAGCTCTGTTTTCTGGCCCGTAGCAGTGGTTAAACCCAGCAGAGGAGCCTCTGCAGGATGTTTGATGACGCTCCACAGCGGCTCATTCATCTGCGAATGAGCAGTAAACAAAGGAGCAATAACAGCTCTGTTCTCATGAGACTTTGATTCATCCTGTTCTCTTATCACCTGCTTTTCAGAATCACCTGCAGGGCCTCATTTCCACCGACACACCGAAACCGATCCCGCCGCCATTTATCTGAGGAGTTAACACAGGAAGACAGCCTCCTCCTCTGTGTTACTGATGATGATGTTGACAAGGGGAAAAACCTACAACCACATGTGATGAACACGTCAAACGTGCTTCACATGTAAATAAAATACACATGTGATGTGTTCTGGTATCTCACCTGGTTAAATGTGTACCAATAAGGCTTCGACCTTACTGCAAGTCTTCCTCTCTTTCCCTTTCCTGTCTTGATATGCCCAAAAATATATTATATAAAACATTTTTCTTTATGTATAACGCCAGGATTTTTGAGCGTGAGCCTTGTTTTCCCACATTTTTGGGTGTAAGTGATTGATAAGGACAAAAATCTTTGCAATTGGTGCAGCCGTATTATTACTGCCACACTCCATTGCAGTCAGTCAACTATAGTTGAATAAAAATGTTTGTTTTTGTTACTGACAGGCTCAGATTGTTATTATAAGAGTCTGAAAACCTTATGGATAGGATTCCTACAGAGACAGAGCTTTTTATTAAAGAGTAAGATCCTTTTTGTTTAATCTGAAACAGATGTTTTATCACTACCAGACTCCACTGACAAAAACACAAATTTTACTGGACCGAACTTGCAAGTTATTAATCTGTCGCTGCCTAGATCTGTTTGTTAGTTTGTATTATTGTGTGGTACTTTTACTCAAATAAAGGATCTGAATACTTCTTCCACCACTGAAAGTCCCACAACAACACAAACTAATCCAGGCAGTGGTGTTCCAGCAGCTTCCATGTTCTGCTCAGTAAAATTTGTGTCTGGTCTGTCCCCGTCAATCATTTAAACCCAAAAACACAGGAAAATAAGGCCCAAGTTTAAAAATAATAAGTCCTAAAATTATGAGAATAAAGCCACAGACTGACTGATATCTGCAGTCACACCTTCATCGTCACAGAATCAATCTCTGGTCTTGTGGTTTGTGCCGACTGTGAGCCGACTGACAAACAGGAAACTGTAGCTTCAGACTAAACAAGAGACTTACTGTAAAATAACTATCAGCACACACTGCTGTGTTTCTGTTTACCTGGCTCAGTTTTCACCGAGTGAAACATGTCTGCAACAGAGCAGAAACATCTTATTCTCTCTCTGCACAGTGGGGAAAAGTCTTTCTGTGAAGCCAGACTGCAAACAAAACAGTCATGTTATTTCATGACCGTAAACACCCAGGGTCAGTCGTGTGCATCTGATTCAGAGAACTGCTGAAATGTGCACCAAGAGGATTAACAAAAAAAAAGTTCCCTCCAAACTTTCACCCTGAGCCCAAACTGTTCAGATTCCTGCTGTAATAAGGTATCAGGATAAACGTCAGCGTGGATTAACTCGTCTCCGTTCAGGATCGAAGGCAAAGTTTACGGCTTATCCTTGTTCTCTGCTCTGTCGAGGTGTTCAGTACAGTCAGTCAGTCAGTGTGGCTTCGACTACCTCCAGCTGCAGGTGGAGCTGCACTGCTCCTGTGCACAACTACTGCAAAACTGGTTAACTAGGAGCTGGTCCACTGCAGGGAAACGTGTTTTGTGAGGTCACAGTGAGCTTAACCTTTGACCTATGATCATCAAATTCTAATCAGGTCATTCTTGACTTTAAGTGAACGTTTGCACCAAATTTCAAGAAATCCCCTCAAGGCATTCACGGAAAGGGACGTACAAACATAATGCAGAGACATGAAAACGGCGAACTGCTCCTTTAATAGCTAAACACCTGCGCTACTCTACAGTGTTTGCGTGTTGTTACTACAAATTACGACTGTGACACAACATAATCTGAAAATAAACATGCAGCTGCACAAATATAAATAATCCACACGGGCATCAGCAGAGGATGAAAAACAAAGCAAAGGAAATATTAACAAATAATTTCTGTCGCTCGTATAACAGTAAACACGGGAGAACATTACTCACGGAGACCAGTTAACTTAATATTTCAGTTGCCGCTGTTAGCAGTAAGGTTTTCAGACCCGGAACAGTTACGGAATCATTTAAATTTACCTTTTAGAGTCGCAAACAAAACTTCCAGAGGTTTAAAACGGAGAAATTGAATAGTAAAAAGTCCGTTTACAGGTGTCGCAGTACTTCCGCCTCAGGCGTAGATGCGCTGACGCTTGTTGCTGATTGGTCGGGTGTCATCATGTGCTCGCTGATGCTTGCTGCTGATTGGTCAGGAATCATCATTCGCTCGCTGTCGCTTGCTGCTGATTGGTCAGGCGTATCATGCTCGGAAACAGAGTATATTTTTAGTCATTAAGATTTTTTTTATTATTTAAGGAAAAATACACCAGAAGTGGTTGATTCCAACTTCTCAAATGTAAATATTTGTTCTAATCTTATTGAATTAATATTTTAACGTTTAAATAAAATATATAAATGTGTCTCTGTCTCTGCCTTTTAGTAAGGTTAGCTCAAAGTTTTGTTTCTTTAACCCCATCATATGTCTTCTTTGTTTATTTTGATGTTTTTATAACATTTTGTTTGTGTTTTGGGCACTGTATTCTATTCCCTGCCTGTGCTCTTTGCTGGATTTTAATTAGTTGTGGTGGTGAATTGTTTTGATTTTGTTTTTCCCATGTGAAGCACTTTGAAATGTGCTTTATAAATAAAGTTTATTCTCATACATTTAATTGTACAGATAAGATTTGTACCACCAGACTCCAGTGTTACATAAATCTTTGTGTTATTCAGGTGAGCTATTTAATTGAATAAAATAAAATCAGGACAGAAAGAAAAATAATGTTCAAGGACAAAAATAAGTAGAGAAAAAAGATAAGGAACAAAAAGAGGAGGAGGAAGGCTTGGTAAGAACAGACTAATTTTTTATCTGTTATTTTCTGACTGAATCAGATTACAGACGAAATATTAAACGAGTGAAAAATGTTTAATTTCAAAAATAGAGTGGAGTGACTGTAATGAGCAGATATTAGGATGAGTGCACATCTGCTGCACAAGACTTAAATAGCTCCAGTCTTTAATAACTCCACCGCCACCAAACACCGTTACATGAGGGAGTCTCCAGCCTGATGAGTGAGTAGAGTACAGTAGAAGTCAGTGGAGTGCAGAGGCTCAGACAGACTGATGGTTGGACCATATCTCAGGATGAATGTGGTTGGTCTGCTGACGCTGATGTTGGATAGATCGAGGAGCCGGAAGCTTTTTCTTCTTCATCACATCTTTGTTGCACGGCCGATGTTTATAAAGTTGAGTATTTAGTTGAGTTGATTTTGTCACAGTTTCCGATTAAACCCAAAATAACCAATCACTGCAGAGCTGAAGAGGCAGGAAGCAACGTTACGTCTTGGCCAATGGTTCAGATGAAGCCCAGGAGATTGACAATTTGTGTATACATCACCCGTCCCTGTTTACAGACGGTTCCGCTGCCCCCTAGTGGCAGAAAATATGTTAATGCACATTTATGGATAAAACACTCCTCTTCTTCTGCCGTCCAACTTTTCCAATAAGTCCTCCACCCTAAACGACCATAAAGGTCGCTTGTTCCAACTCTTAACATTAGGACACGGTCTCTGTTTGGTTAGATTAAAGGTCTTCTCACATACAGCACAATACTAATAAAGTACGCGAAAGTGCGAAGTACTTGCCCGCAAATATCCAGGAGCTGAAGCCCCTCCTCAGCCAGGTGCAGACATATTTTAGGATGTTTGTTGGACAGTTTGAGGGCCTGTTGGGGATGCAACCACCACATTAAAGAGTCAGACGACCAACTACCAGGATCCTTTGACCTAGAAAATCAAAATAATAAATGACTTTGGGACGAAGGAACAGGAAGTGCTAACATGCTAACTTACTTCCTGGTTTTAGGACTCATTCCTGTATCACTTGTGGTCATTTTTCGCAGGAGGACAGTTTCCTTTGAGATGAAGCCTCCAGTTTTCATGCTGAGCAGCTACAGGAGCCTCTCGAATCACCTGCAGAGAAACAAAAACCTCAACCCCAAAGTACTTAGACAGGAAATAGAGACACAGACAACTTCGGATGAATGAGAGAGGCAGCGAATGAGCCTGTTTTAACATTTAAACTTGATAAAATGGCTGAAATGCAATGTGTTAGTATAAAAGACAAGCATATCTGTGATCATCATCTGGTTTCATGTTAACAAACTGACAGATGCTCCTGTGTGTGATCAGTCTGATGGTCTGACTGCAGCTGCACCAACACTAATGTTAACCAGCAGGAGCTCCATAAATCCATCACTGATACTGACTGATGGGGTCTGCCATGTCGCCTCCCGGAGCTCTTAACAGCAGCTTCCAGCAGTCAGATAACAACCATCATCGTCTCAGCAGCAGCAGCAGCAGAAATAGCAGAGCCATTATCCTGCTGCGTGTTATCAGGGACGGATGAGGAGGCAGGATATCAGGGCCTAATCTCCCCCCACCGCCGCTGTCTGCTGCTCCCACCGCTGCCGCTGCTGCAGCAGGCTGTGGAAAATGGATTCTTAATGCTCACCGCCAAAACACTCCTCCTCCTCCTCCTCCTCCTCCTCCTGGCCAACAGTGGGGTGAGAAATGAAACCCTGGCAGCGGAGAGAAGGAGTGGAAGCTCCCCGATCACAAACAAACATCAGTCTGACTTTTAATTAAAGAGAGACAAACTTCTCTGTTTCAAGAGAGCGAGGGGAGTTTTAAATGATGTACACAAACAGAGTCACTTACTATAGAGTGAATTCAATCTAACTATATCTGCTGCTACAGACGACAACTTCTGCCAGAAGAAGGGAATACTGGATGAAATGTTTTAAAATAAATGATAAATAAACTCAGAAATAAATAATAAATAATAAAAATATTCAGTGAGCGTCAAGATTGCATGTTTTTAAATCAAAATTATGAAAAGCTAAACTGACTTTTTATATAAACATTTTATGAAACAAAACCAGAATTACAGTGCTACATTATGAGATATATGTTAATAATGATAGTTATATATACATTTGTATATCATTCTTTATATAGCAAGTATAGCAGTGCTTGATAGGCATAAAAACAGGAAATAAATATAACATTGTCGTCAAACTACACAGAGCAGAATTAAGAAAGGAATTCAGAAAAGAACAGGAATAAAGATAAATAAGAACTGATTAAAAGTTAAGTTAGAAAAATTAGTTTTTAAAAGAAAATGTATAAAAATAAATCAGAATTTTGACTTTCTAAGTCAAAATTGAAATATTTATGCACAGACAGTAAATCTCCTTTATTCTTTATATATAGTACTATTTATATAGCACTTTTCAAAAACAAGCTTCAAGTGTTTAACAAACACAACAACAGTAAAAAAAACAAAAAAAATTAAAATCATCATCAAAATAAATGAGAAAGTAGAATTTACAATAAATAATTTTAAAAATACAGGAATAAAATAAATAAATAAATAAAGGTCAGGATTTTAAAAAAGTCTTTAAAACAATATTTTTAATAATATATAAAAATGTAAAAAGTCATAACTGAGAAACTTTGTATAAATATATTTATAGCGTATTTCAGTTTATAAATATATATATTTATGTTACACAGACACAGTAAATCAAAATTAGACAATAAGTCTGACTTATGACTTTAAAAGTCAGTGAGTGAATCTTTCTGATTTATTCCATTTTATTTACCATGTATTGTTATTTTAATAAAAGCAGGTTTCCGTAGATGCCAAGTATTAAATGACTGAAACAGAATTTATTGGTCTGTGAAATATTTAGTCGTCCTGCAGCTTCTTCATAAATGCTGAGAAGTGGAGAAAAGAAAAACAAAAGCAAAGAGCAGAGAGTGTGAGGAGGCGAGGAATCCTCCAGAGAGGTTTATAAAAATGTCAAAGAGGACGAGGAGACGCAAGAGGTGAAGATAACTAACAATGACACAGACGGTAGCAGGTTTCTGACCTTTGAACGCATCACAGAACTTCACAATGAAGAGGTGTGAAATTCTGAGAGGACGTCTGCTGTTACCAGAAAACGGTGAAAAATTAAAGGTTTTTCACATCCAGAGGAGCCAGAGTCGTCTTAAATACGCTCGAAACACTCGCTGGAACCAACAAGTCCTGTGAATTACACAGGTAAAGGTATGTTGTACGATCCTCCAGAACAACACAGATGCATTTTCTGATCAATGTTGAAAAATGAATCTGTATTATCTGTTTTTGTGGGAACATGCTTTCAACACAACTACAACTTCCTCTTGTCAGATTTAAAACAGCCAAAATACCTCCATGCTACCGAATTCCTCTGACCCTTCTTTCAACAATCTCCTCATCTTTTGAGCCTCGGCCTGTGTCCGTTGGGGCGTCTTCCTCGTTAACACCATCGCTCGAGTTTTCGTTAACATTTTCTGTAACATTTTCTGACGTTACTGCCGTTCAGTGCCCAAACATTAGCAGGTGTGCTGCTGCCAGCTGCTACTCCTTCACTCTGTGACTATTGTCTGTCAAAAAACATGGACGGAACGAGTTCTATCGACATCGTATTGACCATGTCTTATATCTCTATCAAGGAAAAGTTATTTTGCAATAATTATTGTTATCATTTTATCTCCCAGCCCCACAGAGGAGGCTACAGGAATAAGGAGACATGGATAAGACATGGATACCTCTCTCAATCTCTTTAGTTCGTGCTCTTCTGAATCATTTCTGTTAACACCTGATGTATGAATAAAGATTTGATTGCTGTAGTTGACACTTTTAAGTGGTGATTCTGATTCTCTTTATGCATGATTAATGCTGCCAAACACCTGAAAACTGCATTTACTGTCAGCCTGTTGGATCCCAGCATTAGATGATTCATAGAAATAAAGTACCGTATCATAAATAGCTTTTTATTTCATGAAAATCTTTATTAAATCTCTGAATTTCTGTCTCCTGCTGTTCAGCTGCAGTCATTTCATCCTTCATTTAACGCTGAACAAGCTCAGAACATCTATTTATTTTTGGTTCAGTTGAATATTAAACATTTCTCTCATCACTTCCTCCATCTTTAAACAGTTTCTCTGAAATGTGAGACTGTGTTAATATTGCATAATAATAATGCTGTCCAGTGAAAAACCACGTATCTCCAGGGTGTGAGAGTTCCCAGTCCTGTTAAAGAAGAAATTAAAGATGCACAGTTTGGCCCTGAATCAAATGGTTTTATCTTGTTTAGTTCTCAGGTGGGAGCTGGTGTTCTTCAGGAGGAAAGTTGATCTGGGTGAAGTGGAAAGTGAATTATGATTTATGATTTAAGACACACGTCATTTTCATTTTATGTGGATGTGAATCTGTGTGTGTGTGTGTGTGGCCGAGGCCTCTGACTTTTTACAGCTTTGATGATTTTATTTATGACATTTGAAGTCGAGGAGAGAACATGAAAATCAATAGATCAAAGGTGCGTGTGTGTGTGCTGCAGTTTTTTATCATTTATATTTTCAGAGACTGAACACACACACACAGAGTTTTCCTCCCTCCAGTTTATCAACCTCAGTGTTTTCCCATCAATACAAACACACCCCTCTTCTTTAAAGACACACACACACTGTCCCAGGACGGACGAGCAATAACAGAGATTTCAAGTCAAATCCAAATCTCCATCGTCCTTCCTCTTCACTCTGCTTTACTGTGGTTATAATAAAGCAAAGAGTCTGAGGAGAGGATGATGGGTCCATGAAGCCATGGACAGATTATTAACCCTGACCCTTTATGCGCCTGGTTTTCATTTGAAAAATGTTCCAGAAAGAGATGCAAGACGACCGAAATGAGACAAAAAACGACCACAAACAGACGCAAAACAACTGCAAAGAGACGCAAACTGTCAGAGTAAGGTCGTCTTCCTCCCCCGGCTGAACCAATCAATGCTACAGTCGACCTCAGTATATCTGCCTTTGCTCACCATCCAGTCTTCGCTGGATCGTTCCCTCTGCCTGTCTGGAACAAGGGTGGCGTTTTTGAAGGATTACACTCTGGAACCTTGTTTCAAAAAAAAAAGGGCCTTAGATCCTTTTACCTGCTCCACCTGCCACTCGCCACCTTCGACTCTAGTCGACAGCTCCTGTTTGATGCTACGCCCTGCCTTAAAGTTAGTTAGTTAGTTACTTTATTGTCCCATGGGGAAATTCATTTTCACAGCTGTACAGGCAGGGAGACACCATAGCACACACCCACACATATAACACACTACAGTAATTTGTGACAAAGTACAGATATCAATTTCAGACCATTATCACATATTGTTCAGAGTATTAATGGTTGTGGGGATTAAACTGTTTTTAAAACGTACTCTGTTGTATCTGATGGACCTGTATCGTCGACCAGAGGGTAACAGGGAGAAGCAATGGTGCAGTGGGTGAGTGTGGTCCTGTGTTATTGCCTGAGCGATGCGTGTAATGGCCTTAGTGTTTAACTGTGAGAGGTTGGGAGTGGGAAGACCAATGATTTTAGCTGCTATGGAGGTTATTTTAGTGAACATGTTCCGGTTTTTGACTGTGAGTATTGTCATGAAACAAGGAGAACAGTATAGGAGGATTGGCTGGATGATACTTTTATACAACATTAACAGAAGGTGTGGGGAAACATGAAGTCCTTTAAGTTTACGGATAACTGAGAGTCTTTGGTTGCATCTTTTATGAATGTCCATTGTGTGTGAGTCAAAACTGAGTTTATTGTCAAGTGTGACTCCCAAATATTTGAAATGTTCAACCATATCAATTGTGGTATTGTCAATGATGATGGGATGAGGTGTTGTGATACCAACAGTCATTTCTTGGGTTTTCTTGAGGTTGAGTTGAAGATGGTTATGTTGACACCACTTGGTGAAGTGTCCTATTGAGTTCTGATAATGTGCAAGGGAGGTGTTGTCCTTAAGAAGTCCCAGTATGGCGGTGTCATCTGCATATTTGATGTACACTGTAGTGGGTGATGGGCTGGTGCAGTCATTTGTATAAAGTGTATACAGGAAAGGACTTAACACACATCCCTGGGGGGCTCCAGTGTTGGAAATAAGTGGAGCTGTTGTGGTACTGCCGGTCCGAATTGTCTGCTGTCTGTTGGATAAGAAGTCATGGATTAGGAGTCGGTGTAATTTAGGTATCAGAATGTGCCGTTGT
Organism: Lates japonicus; assembly: GCA_033238685.1. Lineage (NCBI taxonomy): Eukaryota > Metazoa > Chordata > Actinopteri > Centropomidae > Lates > Lates japonicus. The sequence goes on along the minus strand of BRZM01000047.1, from coordinate 2,559,962 downwards.
ATGGTGTTGAAAGCCGAGCTGAAATCTGCAAAGAGTATCCGAGCTGACGTGCCAGGAGTGTCCAGATGTTCCAGGAGGAGATGTAGCAGGCAGGCCACAGCGTCCTCTGTCCCCCTCCTGGCCTTGTAGGCGAACTGAAAAGGATCCAGTTGCTCTTGGACGATTGGTAAAATGGTTCTGAGCAGCAGATGCTCAAGGCATTTCATAATTAAAGATGTTAATGCAATTGGTCTGAAGTCATTGAGTTCTTTTGGTCGGGATCTCTTGGGTATTGGGATGATAGTAGCATTTTTCCAGAGAGCAGGAATCTTACAGGTCCGATATGTCTCACAGAAGAGGGGATGAATTACAGGTGCCAGTTCAGATGCGCAGGTCTTCAGTACCCTGGCAGGGATACCATCTGGGCCCGGGGCTTTTCCGGGCTTGCACCGTTTCAGCTGGGACTGCACTTCCTCCATTGTGAAGGGAGCTGTGATACAGGACTCCACTGGAGGTAGATCATTCAGTTCTTTAAGGCACTCTTTGGTGAAATCTTGAGTGTCAAATCTGTTGAAAAATGTGTTTAAGTTATTTCCCAGCTCCACTGATATTACTTGTTGAGGCCTGGTGTTACCTCCTGTTAGTGTTTTAACCCTCTGAAAGGCCTGTCTGGTGTTCATGTTGCTAAATTCCTGCTCCATCTTTTTCCGGTATGTTTGCTTTGCCTTCAGCCGTGAGCCAAAATAGGCACCTAAACTCACCTTCAGCTGCAGGAAAACTGCTTTAAAACTGCTACCTGGGTCCTAAATCGAACATAAATTGGGCACAAAGACACTCAAAACAACTAAAATATGATCAAATTTAACTGTGAAACATCCTAAATTAGAAATAAAAGCTTGTCCCTGATATGAGCCTGCTCCAGATCTTGGTGAGTTTAACTAACTGAAAGACTTTGTACAAATTTCCACTTTGTTTTGGGGTGAACTGTCCCTTTAAACCAGCCAGACAGGACACTGAAAACATCCATCATCCTCCTCTGATGCCGAGCTGAGGTTTTTCATTTCTTCAGCGAGTTTCCTTGAAATAATCGAAGAGTTTGTTTTGGGAAGTGGAGCGATGCAGCCGCTGGACGATACTGTTTCCTGAGAACTCACAGTTGTTAAAAATTAAACACTCATCAAAAATGAAACAGCTCCACTGTGTGTGTGTGATCATTCAGAGTTTTTGACCCGTTGCTGCCATTTTGGATTTTAAGGTCCGGGTTTGTCTGATTTTCTAAGTCAGAAATTCATCTTCAGAGGGCATTCCTGAGCTCTGAAATTCCCACTTCCAACCAGAGGCAGACATTTTTTCACGAATCCTGGGGGTCACATTGGGAATCAGTTTCAACACCGGGAATAAAAGTGAATGGGAGCAAGTGGGACCGGGAATAACAATAATCATAATCACAATAATAAACGTGAAGACGGCACAAGGGAGAGTAAATGAGAATAATCTGCAGACGAAAAACACAACATGGGATCGGGACTGAGGTGAAATTCCACTCGTGTATCACCATTAGCCTGGTCACACTGGTCACATGACCCTCAGTGAAGAGAGATAATAACTTGTCTACGTCAGCACTTTAACATCATGTTCACTGTTTCATTTCAAATCTATATGTCTTTCCTTTTCAAGGGTAACCCCTGCCCGCAGCCTCCCTCTCCTCTTCCTCTTCCTCTTCTTCTTCTTGTAGTCGATCTCACACAGGCAGGCAGGGTCAAAGGTCACAGCAGCTGGAGTGCTTTTAAAAGGATTACATGTGTGTATCCAGTAGCAGGATGTCACTCCTGACCTCCAACAGAGACGAACTCTTATTTTCCCTCTATGACCTGAAAAACTGTCTCAGAGCTCCTCACCACCGCCGCCGCCTGGAGAAAAGGCCGCCACCGCCGCCACTCGCCCACAGAGAGCTGTCAGCACCGGTGGTAATTGGATCGTGGTCTTCCTCTGCTCTCAGCCTCGCTCCTCTCTGTTCTCTCTGCTGGAGGTGTCATCGCCGGCGCTCTAATATGGCGAAGGCCACGAGCGCCTTCAGCGAGTCATTATTCACAGTAATGACTTCTCGCTCGGCTCTGAACACACTCGGGCCCCTCGCGTACGGGGGACGGGTTGTATCTGCACACACACGGAGCTCGGCTGCAGTTTAAAGACTCGGGTCATCAGATGCTAAAACACAAACCGAAAATAGATCAGTTCTGCTGTTCAACAAGGAAACACAGTCACAGTTTGACTGATTCTGCAGAGGATTACAGACATGTTTCATCACACAGTACACCTGTTACACTGTGGACAGGTAAAACTGAGCTGTGTGGCAGCAAAGTTAAAGGTGTAATATGTCACTTTTCTGCCTAAAAGTATTACATTTTTCTTGTATATATTTTTTTAAATCTCAAATATTTATAGCAATTCTCAAATTCATTTTAATCAAGGTAACACTGTTTCATTTGATCGCCTGTCAGTGGCGTCATTTTTATGACATACTTTTTATACATTGGTCATTTCTAACTATATATTTTTACTAGATGAAGGATTTTAATCATCAGACATCTATATCTTAAGTTATCATAGAAACAAGCTGAGAAAATGTTAGCAGCAGCTCAGCTCAGATGTCTTGTATCCACCAAACCGCATTGGAAAAATACAGATTTTTAACATGAAACTGCTTTATTCTGTGTTTTTACCAGTTTCAATCACCTGGTCTGTTTGTTTTGGAGAGAAGGAAACCTCTGTGGATAATTCGGCTCTGGGTAAAAACCCCCTGACTGAGTAACAGTGAAGGAATCCTTACACAAAGACAACAACTCCCATGATCCCACGCTACCATCTGTTGGTATTGTTTTGATTTACAGACAGAAAATGACATACTGTGTGTTTTTATAAACCCACCTCACACAAAAGCTGCTGCTAGAATCCAAACACATTAACCCTCTGAGAATAAAATCTCTCTGTTTGTTGTTTTCAGTTTGACATCCAGGTAGAAAAACAGACAATCATTCTGAAAACTGTTCCATTGCACTTTGAACCTCAGAGATCATTTGTGCAGCTTCATCAGTAACTTAATCACCGCCACTGCAGCGAAGAAGAAAACAGATTCCTCGACTGCAGCTGGTTACTTTGCACGATCGTCAGTGTGTTTGTCTGCTCCTTTGAATCTGATGATGTGGTGTCCTCAGAAAACCAAGCGCATGTTTTATTCATCGCTTCATCAGTTTTCTGCCTCTGAAGAAGTCGATTCCTTCAGTTAACGGGACAAAAAGAAAAAAAAAACCAGCACGATAACTCTTCAAACAGCCTTTATATTTAAGTTTATTCTCTTTTCCTTTCCTCCCTCTGTTGAATTACTGTTTTATTTATTATTAGTATTTCTGCAGCAGAACAATGTTGTCACTGGGTTTGAAAAGCAGTTTCACCCACTGGAAGAACAGAAGTGATGATAATTTAAGGTGGAATTTCTTTGATTTTAAGGCAAATGACTGATTGATCATTAAAGACCTTTAAGTTAAGGGGTTAAGGGATTTTTATTTCCTATGGTTTTGGGTGTAAATGATTGATAGGGACAGACCAGACTCCATTGACAAAAATGCTGATTTTACAGAGCAGAACGCAGGAGCTGCCAATCTATTGCTGCCTCCATCTGTTAGTGTGTTTGTATTATTGTGTGACTTTCAGTGGTGGAAGAAGTAATCAGATCAATTACATAAGTAAAAATACCACTCAACAACACAAACAAACTAACAGATTGAGAAAGCAGTAGATAAGCAACTCCCAAGTTCTGCTCGGTAAAATTACTGTTTTTGTCAGTGGAGTCTGGTATTGATATATAGCGATGCTTCTGGTTCAACAAAATGGATTTCAGAAAGGACCTTAACAAGAAATATCTTTTTACCATGTTTTTTTTAATTTAAAAAAATAAATTTTTCATTATGCATCACACAAACCTTTAATGCAGGTAACTGCAATTTATAGAAAATACTCATACCAGGTATTTTCTTCAAATCATTCAGGCCTCGTTTCTGTCGTAGAGGTGGTTTAAGTTCATTCTTGTATTTCATATTCTCACAGTGTATTTATTTTATGTCCTCAGTGTATAAATCGAGTCTGGGTCTGATGTTGTGAACCACAATCTCTCTCCTCCATCACCATCACGCCATCCAGCTCAAACAGCTCCAGGCGCTCTGTCGGTTAAAAATGCTGCTGTCGTTTGAAACAAACTGCTCTCCTCTGCGGTAACTGAAGTCTGCTGAGTGTTTCCTCTGACACACAGCGAACGGCAGCGCTGCATGAATATAAAGAGAAGAAGAAGAAGAAGAGGAGTCAGTGATGTCTTAAAGAGCAGAAGCAGCGGTGAGAGAGGAGAGGCGCAGCAGGAGGCCGAGGACTCTCTGGAGGCCGAGAAATATCTTCAGAAACAAAAAGAGGAGAACTCAGCATGTTGAAGTGTTTAGGTGTTTAACACGTCGCTGTGACAAAGGAGTCTGAGGTTGACTGATGCAAGGCTGTTTGGAAAATGACTCATTTCTTCTTCTTTTTTTTTAATATTAGAGTTTTTTCACTGGGAGGAGACGAGTTTTAAAACAGTCTCATGTTGTGAAGAGACAAAACTGAGCTTCTAAAACATAGATCTTCAAAATGTAAATCTTAGAAAATTGGCAAAAGAAAATGAATGTGTGTTTCCACCCTCTACTATTATATGAGTATTAGGAGTTAAACAGCTGGTGACACTGATAAAGTGCTGCAGGGACGATTTCTGCAGTTCAAACCTGAGGTTAACATCAGCCTGGTTTCCTCCACAAAAAGTCAATGGGATTTTTTCCTTGGGTTTTGGATTATTCCAGAAAATAAACTGAGCCCATGATACTTAAACATTTAGTTCATCAGATAATCTTCACAGATGAACTGATGGAAATGTTTTTGGCCGTTGCGGCACATTTGTCCTCGTCAGCCACCGTAGTGTTCAGACTGGTGCAGTCAGGTTTTTCACTCAAGTTGAAATGTTTTCAACTTTACACCAGCTAGGGCTGAAACTGTCTGTATTTTCATCCTTCATTACAGAAATTGTTTGATTTTTGTGGATCATTGTGATGCATCATCATACACAGGCAACATGTTGACAGTAGAGTCTTCACCGTGTCCAGAAACTTTGTTGTAGCCTCTATCAAGAGTCTGACAGAGTCTCACAACATGAGGGACTGTCTTCCCCCTCCTCGTCCTCTCTGCACTCGTGTCCTTGCTCGTCCATGTTTGCTGTCAGGAGGATGTATGTGTTTTAAAGGAGCAGAGACCATTCATTATCTCGGCCCGTCGTCTCTAATTGGCTGTCGCTCTCCTCTCCCCTTCCTCAGCACCGGCTGACCGACACCAATTCACCTCATTCACCTTGTTTATTCTCTGCTCTCTTGATCTGTGTAAAGCTGTGTTCAACTGTGAAGAACTCTATCTAGATTTGTCAGATTTTCTTGTTTTTTAAAGTCCTGGATTTGTTAGAAATTCTTCAGAGTTTTAGCCACAGATTCCTCTTATTGTCTCTGGTGTTTTGTTGAATATTCTCTGTTTTTAGTCTCAGTGTTGTTTGATTTCCTCTGGTGTTGTAGCCACAGTTCTGTTAAATTTTCTCTGTTTCATAGCCACAGTTTAACTCAATATTTGATGGTGTTACAGCATCAGTTTTGTTCAATATTCTCTTGTGTTTTTCCAAATATTCTGTTTGTTTTTTTTTGCCTCCGTTTTGCTCAGTGTTTTCGCTCCTGACTTGTCCAATATTCTCTTTCTTGACCCTCCTTCCTCAGTCCACTGATTTATCGGCAGCTCCTCCTCCGTGCTCGTCTCTCTGACCCTTCTTCATTTGCAGCACTTGACCTTTGACCTCTGGATGGTTCATTTTGTCCTCATTGAGAGTACGTATTGACCTCTCATACCAGAGAACGTCAGCTCCCAAGATCCAGACACTCAGAGGTCGGGGGTTAACGGGATCAGGAGCTGATCAGTGATATCAGTTTATCAGATTAACTGTGGGGGTATTGATCGCTGCAGATGTGATCGGTTGTAAAAACATGGTTGGAGAAGACACAGACAAACAGCTGACTCCGTCTCTGGAGACAAATCAACCCTAAAATGTCAATGCAGGCTCAGTTTGTCCTGGATTATCTCCTGGTCACCGTGATCGATATTTTAAGATGATGTTGGTCCACTTTAAAGGCTGCAGCAAGCTCTGCTGTTGATTCAACATGTTTCTGTCTCATTTCTCTGCTGAACGGTTGTTTTTATCTCCTCCTGTGAGACTTTAGTGGGTTAGCTGCCACTCTGCGCTCACAGGACGACATCGAGATTCAGTCTCGACACAATAATCAAACCATCAAAAACATCTAACAGATGCACTCACTGTCACTGCTGGAAGCTGTGGCCTTTTTCTTTGTTCTTTGGTTTGTCTGGTAGCTCCTTAAACTTTCAGCTGGGGTGATGCTCTCACATCAGGTTGAATACAAAATCATATTTTCTCAGACTTGAACTACAGCACAATAATGCAACCAAATGCACTCAAGCAAAAACAACTAAAAGAGTTTTTATCAGTGCTTTTGGAGTGTCGATCATCATGAGTTCGTCAACCAAATCTGTCAGATTCAGGCTCTGGCTGAGGCTGTCTGAGGCTGGCATTTAAAATGAATTAAACCAGGGTTTCAGATAGAAAACGCCCCAGAGGAAGGTTGAGCTATTTCCTCCTCTCTGCTCCCTGGATGTATGTTTCATGTTTATAAGGCCACACCAGTGATTCAGTCAACCTCTTAAAGTTGTCGGACTTTTACAGATTTAAAAAAGAGCGAGGCCAAGACATCCTGACTTCAAGTCCTCGTATGGGTCAAACTCCAAAAACACTGGATCCTACATTTCCCACAACAACAAGTCTGGGTCAGCCTCTGTTACATTAGTCTCTGTAATCTAAGAATGAAAAAAATGAAGCATGTTCCCGGGGTTTACTTTCCATATTCTACGGCCCAATTCAGACTCCATGAATTCAGTTGTGGCCGACTAATTTCCAGCATCAGGCCTTAAGGCTGTCACTTTTGAATGAAACATTTGTTCAAACATGGGGTGAAAAGTTCATATTCGAGAAGGGTGCATTCAAATGAATTCCAACATTTTGAATTAGTTCGATTTAGATTTTTTTTTTAAAGTGACAGCCTTATCAGGCCTGAATACGAACATCAGGAACAACAGAAGGGTCTTGTAGTGTGATATGATTGAAGAACAGCAACGCTGTATCTGGGGCGACCCCTAATGAAAGGTCTAACGTCTGAATTTTTCTTTTGATATTTTCCTGTTTAGTGCGACATCTGCTGCTACAGAAAACGATGAGTGCTTATGGCAATGTCGACTGGTTTCATCCACATCCCTAAAACTCTGGTTGTAATCTTTTCTTCTACAGTGATCAGTCTTCTCTGTGCTCTCAAACTGTAGTTGGACTGCACACTGCCTCTGCAATTACATTTCCTGTACTTTATTATGATAAATCTGCAGGTTGAAATCCTGGAGATTTATCCATGAACAATCAGGTGGAAAATCTCCATCCTCTGCAGCAGCAGTGGCGGCTCAGGATGAATGCAGGATATGAAGTTGTGTGTATTCAAGCATCTCGCCGTCTCCACCTTACTGCTCTCGAGCTGCGACACCTCGTCATCACACAGCAGTGTTTCTAACGTACAGAGTGTGTGTTTAATCACACACGGTGCATTTTCTGCTTCACGTCACACAGAGGATGTCTGAGCGGCTGAACACACAGCGGTGGTGTCTGTTTATAATGTGTCCTCGCCGTCTGTTTGAGCATTCATGTCAGCTCATTTCACTATCACAGGTCAAAGGCCAAGGTCGACCAATCAGCTCCCATTACTCATATATTTGTAAGGAGGAAAGCGTCCGTTCGTCAACAGAACAGATTCCCACTGAGCTTGAGGCAACAACCGAAGGATTTAGAGAGAAGAGATGCTCAGTTTTTATACCTGGATGTCTGAGCAGTTTGATAAAAATCTGTTCAGCTGCTGATCTGATAAAACAGAAAACTGCAGCTCAGGATTTAAACAAAGTTTCATCAAGGTTCCAGCTCCTTTAAAGACACAAGGGTTGGCTGATCAGTGCATTTATCCTCCTGAGACTCTGCATCCTCATACAGGGACCTTACATTTTGGGTTTGCTGCACCTTTGGACTTTGGAATCAGTATTATTAACATTAACAAAAACAGTCTCTTCTTTCAGCCTTTGTACAAATGTTTTCTCCTCCTTTCCTGATGCTGCTGTTTCCTGTCACATGCTGTATATTCATTACACCGGTCTTCCCTCTTTAAAAAGAAAAAGGAAGAAAGAAAACAGCTTTTCCTCATTAGCGGCTTCATACAGAAGTCTTGTTGACAAGGTCACCATCACCCCGGCAACGCCTCAGCAGCAGGACGATGCTGTGGATAATGACGAGGCCTATCAGAGCAACATCAGCAGCACCAGGAGATTTAAAAAAAAATCCACAGAGGGAGAAAACAACTTTATTTTCAGGAGATTACAGCCTGAAGGAGAGGAGGAGGAGAGCGGGGGGTTTAGTGTGGGGGGAGAGGAGGTGTGTTCAGGTCCAGGTTCTGTTGTGTCTGTATCAGCAGTTTGAGTCTGAACTTGTGTCACAGTGTGTGTCTCTCTGCAGCTGGAGAACGAAGTGTGTTGATGTTACAGAGCCTCAAAACCTCTGACGGAGGATCGACGATCGCTGTGATTGATCGTCGTCTTCTATCAATAATCAACGCTGGTTTCTTTTAACTATAACCTCACGGTTTAGGAGGGACTGTCACAGACCCAACCCAACAAAACAATCCACAACTAAATGGGGGGAGACAAGACTAAATAGACACAGAGTATAATTACAAATGCAACACAGGTGGGACTGAAAAAAGGAGGGAAACACACAAAGACTGGAAGTAGAAACACCAGAGACAAAACAGGGAGGAAACTACAAAATAAAACAGGAAGACAAAAAACCACAAGAGACACAAGGGAAGGTGAAAACCAAAATAAGTAAAGGAGAGACACATTTCCAAAATAAAACAGGAACCTAACTCCACAGGGACAGGTCGGGACAGGGAGGTGAATGTTAATCTACTGACTTTTTGTCTCTTTTAGGTTTAGAAAACATGGGAAAATAAGGCCTACTATTCCTCCTACTTAAAACATGTTATAATTTCCATAAAGGTCATCGTGTACTCTAAAGCATACTGAGCATCCTTTTTTCTTTGTTCCTCGGTTTTCTAAAGAAACTGGGCGACGCGCCTTTAAATTTAAAGCTCCATCAGACTGGAACATTCTGCACAGTTAGATCTACAACCTCTTTTCATCACTTTAAATCATCTCCTTTTACTCGCCTTTACAAAATAATTTATTTTTAACACGTAGGTGCACGTATGTAGCTCTGAATGAGTATGAGCTTTGTAGAGGAACTAGAGGAAGTGGTTATGTGTTTTTTTCTTCTTCGTATATTTGCATTAAGGACCCTCTCTAGGGGCTTATCCTACAAATAAAAAGTGACAGTACTCGGACACAGAAGCAGCTACCTCTGTAATTCTTTCATTTATCAGCGCCTTCATTTGTCTGACTGATTGATAGGCTTTGTTTTCTGTGCATGAACTGTTAACCTCTAAGCTTCCATAAACTTTAACCGTTCAGACTCAGAGCCTAACAAGTCAATACACCAGTGTCCTGTAATTACCACTTGTGGCTGCAGAAGGCGCTGTTGCTGCTGCAAAAATTACATAGTCATGCTTTAATCTGTGATTCTGATCTGATTCTGTTGGCTTCTTTGTCTCTACTGCTACAGGGTCCTACAACAGAAATGCTTCATCATTTGCCAACCAAGAAGTGGATATCGTGTACAGGTTCCACTTATTTAACTTAACAGAAGGAAAAATCAGAATTGGATAAACTCAAAGAAACTGATAATTGATGAAAACTTCTCAAATGTTTTGGTGTAGTCCAGTTACAGAAGACTGAAATGTGCACACATTTGTCAAATCAATGACAATCAGATCAGACTGTCTGCATTTATTCGTTCAGAGATGGTTTTGTTCATTACAGCGTCTCTCTTTCCCACAAGGCCGAAACAAGGTTTTTGGTTTGTGTGTGGTTTCTGGCTGTGGTTTCCCTCAGGTTTCTCTATTTTATCTTATTCCTCTGAAGGTCTTTTTGTCTTTGAGGTTAGTCTCTGTAACGTCTCTCCGTCTGCTCTGATTTCTGTAGGCCCGGGTCGATTGATTCATTATTGATCAGTAAGATCCGGGCAGGTTTGCTCTGTGTAAACTGCTTTGAAACTGATAACTTTACTTTCTGCAGTGAGAATAGACCATACCTCTGCAGCACGTGATGTGTGTTTCCTGAGAACAGGGGATGCCCTCAAAGGAAAGTACATCACCTGATGCAGACATTACAGCAGTTTGGAGCTCAACGACGACTGTTTATGTTGTTCAGGTCCCATTCCTGCTCCCCAGAGGACGAACCCTTTCTTTAAGTGACTTTTTAATGACCTTCTGACCTTTCTTCTATCACCACCCTCAGGATAAACTCATTTTATATCTTATCTCTTTCTGTTTTGCATCCCTTTGTACATTGTCATCATTTTTGTCTCTTTGAGGTCATTTTGTGTTTTTTGGTAGTTTTGCATTTCTTTAAAATCATTTTATGTCTTTGTAGATGTTTTGTGTCACTTTGAGGTCTTTTAGTTGTTTTGTGTCTTTCTGGAGTAGTTTTCTTTATTGTTTGGTCGTTTTGCACTTTTTCATTTATTTTCTGTCTAGTTTTTTCCTTGTGTTTCTCTGTTTTCCCATGTGTCACGTCCTTCATTGTCTGTTTTTATGTGTGCATGTGTCGTGGGCAGGGCTTCACTCACCTGGCCTACTAGCTCAACTCCTCACCTGCTCATGATAATCTCATATAGCCACAGTTCAAGAACCCCAGCCCACCGCCCATAAGTTTTTTAAGTCTTCACAGTGAGCACGATAAACCCACAGAAACTGAATAACTTTTGTGTATTTACAATGATTGTAGTTAATATTCTCCTCACTCTGGCTCACAGGATCTTCTCTTCACTCTGTGAGTTCTTCTGTGTGTAATTAACCATGCCATCATTCATCATTTATCACACCACTGATACATCAGCTCCTGTTTTGATCTGCCGATTTGCCTGAGTCAACTCTGCTAACAGCCCTTCACAAACTCCAACACAACTTCTGAATTATTGATCAGGACTTGGCGTTTCCTCCCATAAGCTGTGGTTTCCTCTGATATCAGATCAATATGTTTCAAACCACACAGTCGCTCAGTAGCAGCAGCAGTGTTCAAACTCTTTTTATTGCAGGGTTCTACCTCTGAAGGTTGCAGCAGGTAGTTTTTATATTTCAGATGTTTTTTCGGTTAACATGGCTGCAGATCTACACCTACATCGCTATAATCCTGCTTTGATGTAACGTGTCCATCAGGGTTCATGTCTTTTAACTAATTTTAACAGGAAAACAGTTTCAATTTACTCTTTGCTAAGTCCCACCCCTCGAACACAGACTAGCCAATAACAGTGTACCATCCACCAGCCCCAACCATGGTCGGACAACTATATGCCTTTGAGTTCATTTTTAGGCTGGTTTTGTGGATTTCAAGCTGGTCATGGACTCAAGCTGAAGCTAGCATTAGCACATCAGTCACTAACTAGCACCTAGCTAGCTGCGCTACGCTAGCTACTGAAGATTGAGTGTATACACATGCTGCTTTTGCTTTCTAATGACTTAAACAGTGAATACATGGTGTAAATGGAATAAATTTCCAAGTTCCTAGTTGGAAGTTTCAACTTGAACACCCCCTGAAGTTGGAATTCCAACTCTGAAAGTCAGAGCAATCCCAACATAAGAATTCAAGATGGCGGCTACTCACATCAATAGTAGAGAACACTCTGCAAATTTCACAGTTTATAGCAGTAACGTCATCAGATCAGAAGCTGTGAGGTTAACATCTGCAGGAGCTACTCTCCCCACATCTCAGCCAATCACAGGCGTCCTGCTGACAGGTCATCAGCCTTCGTCATGCCGGCAGCCGAGCAGGGACGGCCACCTGCCGCCACAGTTTGAGACATCAGGACATGGAGTCATTTTGCTTCGGGCAAAGTCAGGACCAGAAGACGCAGAAGAGAGGGTACAATGACGACGTCAGAGCTGAGACAAAAGCTGCTGTGAAACACAGAACACAGAAACTGTCCTTGCAAGAAGAATAACATCATCTTTTGTTTCTGCAGCGGCCCCAAAACAACATCTGTTTACGCTCAATTGACAGCATAATCACTCTTAATTTAAATCCTAAGTGAGTGTGTGATAAGCACAAGAAACATCTCATTGCTCACAAAACACAAACAGCACTAGGAAAATACTACTTCTCCACACCTTTGTCACATTTCACAGTAAAATATAAATACCAGGCAAGCACCAAATTAAGTAGTGCAACTAGGAGATAGTAAAATGTTAGCAAATCTGATATCTAGACTGTTCTTTGTTGGGTGTTTCCTCGTCATTCTCCATTGACGGTTTGTTGGATGAAGCGATCAGCCTGACAGCGGGCCACAGATATTTATGATCCTCGTCATCCAGTCAGCAGCAGGAAACACATCATTTTTATGGAGGGGGGCATTAATACGACTGTTATTCAGGGATTTATGGGTCCATCCTGCAGTGGCCATTTGTGCCAGCAGGTAGTAAAACGCACCACGGTGTAATAACCTGCATAAGATGTTTAACAGCGGACTGTAAAAGTCTGGACATGTTTGGGACACCATTCTTTCAGTCGTCCATCTTGTGAACGCCTGATGGTTTAAAGTTTTTGTCCATACAGCTGTCTACATGTAACAGCTCATGTTTGACTTAGAGGAATATTTTCATGCTTTGATTACAAATTTTCCTCCAAAACACACATACAGGTTAAAACATACATATATATAATACGTCCTTAGAATGAAGTCAATACCTGATTTTACAATTGGATATGGTTGGAATGGTTTCAAAACAGGATATGCTAGTTTTAGGTTTTGTCTGACAGTTTATGCTGAGACAACAAAGGGAGTTTTGTGGATGGGGAGACTTCTGTAAACATGTCAAGCGCTATCTGTGACGCACTCTGGATCTCCTCCACTGTGTCAAAACACTAACCCTTACAGCTTGAACTTCTTTTTGTGGAAGAGAAGGAAGTTGCATCATAAATTAAGGACATCACGATCACAGTCTGCCAGAGGCTGCTTTGGGTCGAAGGATCCCGGTAGTTGGCCGTCTGCCTCCTCAGATGCAGTACTACCGTTCCAAGCAGGACCTTGTACTGTCCCACCGACATCCGAACATATGTCCTGAACCAGCCGTGGTGAAGTTTCAGCTCCTGTTTATTCACATCGTACTGTATATGAAAAGAACTTGAGGGATAAATTCACGGTGCAGAATCCTACAAATTTCTCAGAAAATGATGAGCACGTATGCATCCTGTTGTGCTGCTGACCTTCTTCGGTCTAGGAGATTGCAGGTTCCACTGCAAAGGCTGCTGTTTGGTCTTAGCTTTGTCTTGTCACTGGTGATGATTCGTGACATGAAGGTTGGGCCATCCCAGGCCTGTTAGAGATGGACCAATGCAAGTGGTTACAAAAATAACACAGGTCCTGATGTTGATTATGCAACGCAACAAGGAATACTGACTCATGAAAGTTTAGGCTTGCACCTGCTGCATGGACAGTACCATGGCATGCTCTGTTCATTTGTAACAGGAACTTTTCAATTGCACCTTGCATCTCTTTTCTGACACTTTCTCCTTCTGTTATTAAAGACCAGCTGCAGGTTTTTTTACTTCCCCAAGACAACAGACCTCCAGCATTTGTGTTTCAGCCATGGCTGGATTAACCTTGACTGTTGATTCAGACAACAAAGAAGCAACACTATACTATACTCACATTTTACACACTGAACAATCAATGAAAATAATTGTCAGACTTATAATGGGGTAATACGACCTTGGCCAAGGTTTTCTCTGTGTTAATTACTTGACAGAAAGAAAATATGGAAACAACTTCATAAGAAACAACTTCACAACAAATGAGCTGAATATAAATAAACAACTAGATTTTGACAGATGGTCTCTCTATAAGACTGGGATATAAGATGGAGAAACAGAAAGTCATAGTTAATATTATACTTCAGTGGTGCAAATGTGTGATTGATCAAATTATGTAGACCCGTATAGTATGGAATAAACCTGGGGGCAGTTTGTAATCTGGCACAGGAGCTGTTTTCTGTGACTCAGGTAAATATTTGAGTGTTGTACAGAGACTGAGTGAGGTGACTTGGATCTGATTCGTGGAGGCCCTCTGAGGATTCGATGCAGAGACTCTCCTGAGCTCATTTACAGCTGGAGATGTCTGCAGGGTCCAACTGCAGCACAGATCGATAAGTCATAGTTAGATGGAAGACGCTCACAGATGGGTCTGTGTATTGATTCACAGGAGCCACTTTTCTCATCATCTTCTCTCTGTTTTCATGACATTCCCTCCCACGTCTGAATATAAACCTGTAAGAACGATCGTCATCAGATCTGAGCCAAGACAAAGCTGAAGACACTGCAGGAGACAATTTACCAAACCAGACTAAGAGTCAGATTAGCTGCTCCGTGAGGCTGTGTTTAGGGTACAACACTGTTTAGACCGGTTAGACTGGATTTAGACTGGATTAGAGTGGGCTCTGGCTAGTTTGGATTTGGTTTTGACCCCCAGAGACTGGATTAAGCAGGGTTTAGGCCACATTAGACCCAGTTTAAGCTATTTTAGACAGGGTTTAGGCCACATTAGACTGGGTTAAGGCAAGATTAGACAGGGTTTAGGCCACATTAGACTCAGCCACCGTAGGCTGGGTTTAGGCTAGATTATACTTTCTTTAGACCAATTTTATGTAGGTTTAGACCACATTCACCAGGGAGTAGGCCATATTAGACTGAGTTTAGTTCTATTTTTGCCTGCTGTGAGAGGTTTGTTGCTGAAAAAATGAAAATTGTCCAACGCTGTACATATTCTGATCTGAGTTGCAGGAAATCTCCAGAAAAGTTTCAATAACTGCAGTTTGTCTCTGTGAAACCAAGTCTGAGTGTTTTTGAAAAGTTTGAGGAGACAGAAGGAGTTTGGAGGAGTTTGACTTTTCTGAGTGGATGGATCGATATTTATTATAAAATCAGATTCTGTAGAAGTCTGTAGGTGAGTCCGTCAACTCAAATGAGTTTATATCTCCAGCAGAGTGAGACTCACCCACTCACTGTCTGACTGGTTTCTAACTTTGGCAACACACACACATATACATCGAGGTGTAGGACAGATCCTCAATACAAGTCCATCCAAAATAAAACACTTACAACTCTCCTTCACCAGGCTCTATTTACCAAATGTTTTCAGCTACCTGTGCTTCGTCATGGTCTGATGAAACACAGGTAGGTGATCTGAATATTAATCATCTCACTAATTAAGTGAAGACTCGTGAAATTCACTGACAGAATAGAGAGAAGACTGAACACACTTCACATCTTGTTTGTTTGTTCATCTCTGGAATCGTTGCTTGGTATTCGCAGGCCTTTTGTAAGTGTGTTTGCTGGAAGCTGCCAAACACGTCCTGTGTGTCAGCCGTCACACAGGAGCATCATGGGAAGCGCCAGTCTGAATAATGAACTCCGACAGATGTTGTTTGGGGTTTTGGAGGTTTGTGCTGTTGTCAAACATTCATTCATCTGTCTGTTGACACTGGTGTGTGTTTACATATCTATGCTGTCAGAGGTAATATGTGTTACTTCACATGTTCACTGTCCAACTGTCACAATTAGTTGGGTGTAAATTAACTTTGCTCTTTCCACTCAATGTTGAATGTAAGATTGTCTTTACAACAGGGAATTTCCAAAATTTTAAATGTGAATTATCATAAAATACTGAGCCTATAGGTGAAGTTTCCATGTATAAAACTGGCTGTTAAATTCAGGTGTGCTTCTTCTTTCTTGTTATAGTGTTTGTTCTGCAGCTGGTGTTTGAGTAACTGGAGTTACTTCCACAAAACAGACCCAGAGGACGTTCTCTAAACTTTTATCTTGGAAACACAATGGCTGAAGCTCTTGGCTAAGTAAAGAGCTGTTAATGCTAACGTTGGCTATGTAGCGATAGCAAAGACGTGTATAGCATGTTTAACACTGGCCTGACACCTCAAGGCAATCAGCTGCCAAGAACTCCAGGAACTGCCCAGATCAGAGTATATGTACATTGTGGACATTTTAAGAAACCTTTAGATGGAAGACCTAATGTCCACCAGCTCATAGCCAAGAGCTTTATCTCTTAAACTCTAGATATCGTCTTTTAAAACCAAACTTTGTATGTTTCTCGAGGAGTTTAGAAAACGTGGCTTCTGACTTTGCTCCCCTAAGTTGTCGAGCTCTGAGCCAGAGACAATCAATTTTTAAGGTGAAACGCAGATCCAATAAATCATGGTGTGGATGAACCTCAAGTGTTTCTTGTGAGAATTTTTTTAACAAGCGATGGCCTTGAAGAAAACTTTCTGGAGGTGTTTTATTGCGGGTGGACAGCGCGGCGTCTCCAGGCAGCTCAGATGTCACTGTGCACAGACTCCTGATGGAAATGTCAACATCGGGTCTTGGCCACTCCAACCTTCAATCTCTGTTTGGACGCCATGCCGCTGTCACCGCCTCACCTCGGCTGTCCATCACACACCTGGCAGGAATATTATTGTTCTGACACAGGTGGAAAGTGGTCGTTCCGGTGACGGATGTGCCGCTACCGATCAGAAAACACCACAGGAAAAAAATTAAATAAAAAATCCAGCTGTGGACAAATGAAAAATTGGCGAGTCTGTCTGCTGTCAGAAACTTTACAACGTCTGAGAGGAAGGTGCAAAAACACAACATGAACCATCATCATCATCAGATCAGCCGACATTAAACCTGCCTTTTCACCCCAGAAACACAGTGGAGGGTAAACAGGTGCCTCAGTCTGAAATCAAACAGTTTCTGATTAGTTTTGGGACCGAGGAGACGCAGTGGCTGAGGAGGGCTCAAGCTCTTTAATAAGCAGCAGATTTCTAATAAATTAGTGCTAATAGCTCACTATTTATATCAGACTAATGTGGTATAATGAGCTACGCCCTCAATTACAGCATGTTTCATTATATAATTGAATGTTCATCCTCGTTTCATTTCATTCAGAGACACAGAGTAAGTAGAGCTCAGTCTGCAGGATGAAAAATGATTAAAGTTTAAAGAATCGCCTGAAGAAATCCAAGTTTCACCGAGAAAGAGAGAGAGAGAGAAGTCTCACTCTGCTCTTAAAACTGTAACACAAACATGGATCCATGTTGGTCCATGTTTGCAGTTTAATGTATTTTTTAAGTGGAGGTAGTTTCCTCCACAAATTGCAAACCAGAAAGAGCTTTATTAACCGTTTTATGGTTCTGTTTAGACTCTGTCAGCGCTTGGTTAAGGTTAGAGAAAGATACCAGTCTGGTTTAATACAGAAAAACTTCAGACACTCTCTATTTATTGACATTTAACCACAACCAATATCTTTCCGGAATCTAGTCTAAAAATAACCATAAAAGGGTTTAAAAGTGTCCTCCATTTGAACCCTTTTCTTGGTCTCCCTGCTCTCTAAATGCTTGAGATTTACATAGCCATTCATCTGCTAATGTATGTTGTGTTTAATGCCTGTGTTGCCTGATGTCAGGACATATTTATATCTTCCTGATGTGGTTCGGACATAGGATGCAGTTCTTATTATGCTATGTGCCTCGTGATTATCATCTCACGTGTACTTTAAGTTATTCCTTAGCCTATTTAAGTACTATACTCTCTCTGTTCCTTTGTCAGTCCCTCTGGTAGGATGAGCAGATTGTATTTGACCCAGCGCTGCTAATAAAGTGCCTTCATTGAGAACCAATCGACCCCTGAACATCCTTGATAGATCTTTTTAACAAGTCTTCTCCTGTAAGTGGATATTGTGCTGCAAGATCAGATATTTTAGTGGGAAATAAAAACAAAGTGAAACCCTTGACGGTCCAAAGTGAGGTGGTGAATCTGGTCTTTGATTAGCCTAAAGGGTCGCATGAGGCTCCACTGCTTGATGACCTCCACTGTCTACCTATGGCCGCCCAAATCAAATTCAACTCACTAATGAGTCTGAGTCTGCACCATCTACCTGAACTCAATTATCGAGGCTTATGCTCCTTCTCAGCCACCTTCCTGTAAGGATCGTTGTCCCTGCACACAAGACGTTCTAAGTCCAGACTGTTATGGTTTGTGGTTCCTCGATGGTGGAACCAGCTGCCAAATACCATCAGAGCAGGAGCGTCCCTCTCTGTCTTCAGGAATCTCTTGAAGACTCACCACTGCCGAGAGCACGTCCTCTCCTGATACCTTTAACACTCTAACATGTCGAACTAACGCTTTGCCTTATTGACCAGATTTAGTTCTAAGTGTTTACTTCAAGGTCTCCTACTGCTCTGAAGCTTTAGTCTTGTCTTTCACTATATTCACGTTGCGCTGTTTGTGAAAAGGTCTTAAGTCGCTTTGGATAAAAGCATCTGCCAATTTCAAACACATCAGAGAACACAGACGTTCCCATATGAATGAATGGACGACCTAAACGAGGCGTGAAGGTCCAGGCAGCTCTTCTTACAACCATAAAGTCAGTTTACACCATCCAGTACATCGCGATACAGCACAGTAACTGTTGACAAACTGAAAATGATTCAGCAGTAAACAGCAGAAAGATGCACTGTGGGGTTTATTCTGTCAGCAACATTTCCACTGTCAGACTTTAATCTGCACTAAACCAACAACAGAGAAACACTCCTCACACTTGATCTCACTGACCGGCCCAAAAACCCTCACCCACAATCCCTCTGCAGCTTCTCAGAGCAGGCCAGACTGAGATCAGCAGCTCCGTCAGATCTTCTTCCAGCTGACATAAGATGCCAAGAAAGATCAGACAGAGGAGACGGAGGAGCGTAGGTCTGAGTCCGGAACCTCCAAAATCTGGATTCACTGGTCTGGGCCTGAAATCCCTTGGGCAACTCAAGAGGCAGTACAGAATTTCCAGCTGTCAGTCTCCGCTGTGATGTGATTATCACCCTTATTATCAGCTGGTAATGCTCCACGAGCTGCAGGTGAACAGGCCGTGTCGTAACACATATATGAATAGATGAGGTTTATAGGAATTAATACGGAGGGTATTTACATAAGAGATTAAACAGAGTGTGGAAGGCTGATGAAGCCTGAGCCTTACTCAGGAGGAAAAACAAACAGTCTCTAACAGATCCTGAAAATTCTGTAGTGCTATGAATACATTTATTATTGTTGCTGTTGGTCTTTTATCTATCTTTTAAGTTTTTCATTTATATCACTCTTTGTCTCTTTGCATGAGCAAACTGTGCTTGTAGCGTCTCGGTAAGCCTAAAACTCTCTCCTCATCAAGGTCGTCCCCACTTCCAGCTTGTATCATCATTAGCAAGCTGCTTGGTTTTCGAGAAACCCCAAAAAAAACAAAAAAACAGCCACGTCTGCGTAAAAATAACACGCCATTAAACCTAAACGACTGAACCTTTTACACACACACACCTTTTTCCTCCTGGCTGTTAGCAGTTAATAAATAAAGGAAATGAGCAGAGAGAGCTCATTAATATCAGTGAAGGTGAGCAGCTAACAGCCCCAGGAGGCTGCTGCTGTTTGTACAGGAAATGAATGGAGAGGGATGACCACAGCTGACGCTACTGCTAACACTCACGCGCACACACTCTTATTTCAATATATCCACAATAAAATAGCCTATATATGTTTACATGTATGAATCAACAATATATTATAGATTATTGGGCGCTTCCGCCTCCTTGATTTCCTCGTCATCTTTTCTTCTCTTCCCTCCCACGACCTCCATGACCAGGAAACCATTGTGTGTCTGTGTGCGTGTGTGTTATGGTGTGTTAGTGTGACATTGGCTGGACTAATTATTTATATGGAGGACACAGAGGTAGAGCACGTTTTTCTGCCTCTAATGATTCATAAACAATTTTAAGAGGATGAACTCCATCAGCACCTTAATTAGTCTGTGACCCCCCCCCACACACACACACACACACACACACAGATTTGTTACATGGCTGTATATTGTAGTGGAAGATCACAGAGGACGTTTACATCCAACACAGAAATTACCGTTGTGCGATGCCACCTGTTGTCTCCTGATTACATTTGAGGTCCACTCTTGTGGTCACTGCAGGGAAGACAGTGAGATGTAATTAAACTCTGGATAAAAGCTGGTAGTGTACCTTTAATAGTTCACTGAACAATGATTTGATGTTTGCTGATATCACAAAAGTCTGCCGTTGAGTTGATTTACTCTGCTGGCACTTTTGAGATCATTTTTAATGAAAATATGAAATAATTCATTATTATTATTATTACAATATGATTCGATTGAGGAGCCAGTGATACCATCTGCTGATTTAAGACAATGTTCCATTCACTTATCAAAATCCAGAAGCAACTAAAACGCATCTGACATTTTATTCCTGTAGTCAACCAGACATTTAAATGAAAAACAATCTTCTTTTTCACAGTCTGTGTAGCAGCATTAATATTTTAGAGTTAGTCACACCACGGAGAAATGTGCTGTAACCTGGCCAGTTGATTGAATGGTTAAAAAAAAAAATCAGCAAACATATAAAATCGGGTTACAAAATCAAGTAAATAGGCTGCTCTGCTGCTGAGGCGTGTCCGGTGAAAGGTGATAAACCCGCCCCACTCTGGCGCTGCAACACAGTGACTGTTAGCAACAACCTGTTAACGTCTTATTAGCATCCGTTAGCACCCTGCTAGCGGCGGATCGGTAATTCCGTCGTCTCTGATGGAGTTGTAAAACTAACCTGGTGATGTTCCTCAGCTCTCCATCAGTCTGGCTCCTCTCTGAGTAAATCTTTTCCTACCAGTGCCTTTGGTGAAATGAGGCGGCGACCGGTTGTCGTCTGCTACTTATAACGGTTACTGTGTTGAGGGGCGGGGGTTATGATGTGTGGTGGCTCCAGGCGTCATCGAACCACCGTTTAGACCGCCATAAAATCCTGAGAGAATGAAACTGATGATAAACGCTAGCAAACTAACTCCCACAGTGCTGTGACACGGTTTCTAACATAAATAATATTTAGAGACAAATCTCTGAATTAGCTTTACACAGATTTTATTAAAAACACGAACCTTTTTCACTAAAAGAGCCACATTCTGATAAAAGAAACTAAAGAACATTCAATTCCTATATAGGGCATACATTAAAGCAGTGTGTGTAAACCTGACTATTTGGAGTCTCAAACTAAATATTTTTAGAACTTAATAATAATAACAAAAGTAGTACCGTCTTCCTGTGCATAGCTACCTACACCTTCAAATGTGACCGTAACTCAGCAAATCTGTTGGAGGTGTGTGTGTCCAAGAGTGGAGAAAGGTGTACCAAGCGGTTCAAAATAAAGGTGTGTCTTACCATTATTATAGTGTGACAGACTGACCCCACAGAGGTCTCAGATACAGAACACCTTCTGGGTCTCAGGGTGCTGATCCACACTGAGCAGGCTGATCCAGGATAGAGTCTGGATGTAACGTTGGTGCTTCAACTTTGATCCTCCCCTCTCCCCTGTCCGGGCGTTTAAATTTGGAGCCACATTTGTTTGTGTGTTGGGAGCAATGTAGTTCTTTCTGCCTTCACAAAGTAATCATTGTTTAACTTTTGTTAAATCTCAGAGGTTTCAGTAGCTAATGAGGAATATTGTTCCAATAGATGAAGATTTTTCTGGTATGGAAGAAGTAGGCTGCAACTCAGACTGCTTCAAGCCATGCTAGTGGCAAAAAACCTCCTGAACCTCCTGAGTCTGGATGTGACTCTTCTTACCTGTAACAACACCTCCTAGATTTTATTTTTGAGTGGAAATTCAAAATATGAAAGAAATGTTCTGTCAAAATCTAAATATGTGACACTCCTGTCGATGAGGGCGAGCAGTGGCTTGTCAAACCTGCTGGGAGTTTGATTTAGTTTTGTGTTTCTGTTGTTGTGTGGTACTGAAACACTGTGTCATGTATCACTACCGGACTCCACTGACAAAAACAGGAATTTTACCTCACAGAACACAGGAGCTGCTGGGATATCGCTGCCTGGATCTGTTGTATGTTTGTGTTATTGTGTGGTACCTTTACTTAAGATACAGACCTGAATACTTCCCTATATACCACAGAAAGTCACACACTAACACAAACAAACTAATATTTAGAAGCAGTGGTATTCCAGCAGCTCCTGCATTCTGCACAGTAAAATCCCTGTTTTTGTCAATGGAGTCTGGTATTGATATATAGTGATGTTTCTGGTTAAACAGAAAGGATTTTACTCTTTAAAAGGTGACAGGTTTGAGATTGTTAGAAACTAGGGTGTAAACTAAAGTTGTATGTGTGTGAATGAAGCTCAGGTGAGTCTCAGCAGATTGGAGCAGGTGAACGAGGCCCAGCTGGAGAACCATCAGGTCAATCAGACGGTGGGGGCAGAGCCAAACCTCAGCTCTACAAAACCACCTGCTGCACAGGTGAGCGTGTTTCAAACAGAGGAAACACACAGTGAACACATGAACATGTTGTCGAACATCAGAGTATTTTTCTGCCTGGTCTGTGGAGCTGTAGCAGCAGCTCAGGAGTTAAACTGGAACATTCAGGCTGGAGACCAGAGACCAGATCAACCCCAAGTCCAGGAACCAGCAGGTAGACCTGATCCACATCACAGGGATCAATACAACTATGATCATTTTCTGTCTTCTTATTAATGGGGTCGATTTTACATTTAAATGTGATCAGATGTTAATGTCAACATCTGAGTTTAAGCTTTAGATTGAATGTTTGTCTAGAAAACTTGATCCTTTTCTTTTTTTCCATCCAAAATTCAGGTTCTACTGTTAAATTCTTAACTTTCTGTCCTGATTTGTCATTTGTAGAATAAAAAATCATTTAAAGTGGCTGCAAAAATGGAATTAAACAGGATAACAAACAGATCAGAGGAAAGAAAATCTCAGCTAAAATATAAAAACAAAACTCATTTACTCAAGTAAATCACAAGTAAATCAAACCTGAGTATTTCCATCTACTGCTACTAAATACGTCCTACGTCCTAAATGCATTTGTAGGTAATGTTTATGTTGATTATAAAGGTCCAAGGTCAAGAGTCAGAGCTCCACTTTATTCATATCTCTCATGATGATCAACAAAATAGATCACATTGATGGATATTATCACCCCTCCTTCTCAGCCGTCCAACAGGAAAAACAATCTTTCCATGAACCGTTAGCTTGGAAGTTTCCGGAACCGCCTGCTGTGGAGAAACCTCCCCTCGCTCCAGATTTTGAGCTGAAGACTCCGACGCCAGCCAACAGCATCAGTGCCGTCTGCGGGGAGAACTCTGTCCGGGTGGAGGCCAAGAAAGACCTGCTGGGGATCGGTAAACCTGTCCAGGCTGCAGACGTCACTCTGGGAGGATGTCCTGCCTCCAGGGAGGATCCTGACAATCAGGTCCTGGTGTTTGAGTCGGAGCTGCACGGATGTGGCAGCCAACTGCTGGTGAGGGTTTATTAGATGCTCTACATCTACTAAACTAGCTAGGTTAAGCTCACGTTGGTGGTTGGAAACAGTAATGGTGCCATAACACCAAAACTAGGACTAATTAAGGCTGAAAGAGCTGCAGAGTTGGAGGGAATTTGCTGTGGGTCCATTACTACAAACACACTTCTCCTGTAGTCATTTGATTCAGTGTCACCCCTGATACTTAAGATGTCCAATAAACTGTGTTTCAGATGTCCGAGGACTCCCTCGTCTACGTTTTCACGCTGATCTACTCCCCGACTCCTCTGGGTGGCACTCCCATCGTCCGAACCAGAGAAGTCTCTGTCAACATCCAATGTCACTACCAGAGGTCAGACTTTATACAACCCAACCGTTTGCCATTCTCTATTAGAAAACATTAAAGATTTTTTGATTTGAATGTGTGTGTGTGTTTTAGGAACCATGAAGTGAGCAGTGGGGTGTTGAAGCCGACCTGGAATCCGTTCAGCGTCACCAAAGCATCAGAGGAGAGTCTTTACTTCTCCCTCAGACTCATGACTGGTGGGTGTTTGTTCTAACTTCATAAATTATATCTCTGAAATCAAAAGTTTAATATCCCAAACCTCTTATCGTCCTGACCAGTCTTGACTTTTTCTCTTTTTCTTTTTTTTATTCTGTCTCTCAGACAACTGGCAGTTTGTTCGTCCGTCTGCTGAGTTCCTGCTGGGAGACGTGATGAAGTTTGAAGCTTCGGTCAAACAGTTTCATCACGTCCCTCTTAGGGTGACGGTGGACGGCTGCGTGGCCACCGTGGTCCCCAACATCGACACTGTCCCTCGATACGTCTTTCTGGAAAACAACGGGTCAGTTCACTGCACCGGTGACAGTAGTTTTAAATTTTATTTTCTCCTTAACTCATGATGGACCTTTGTGTTGTGTTCAGGTGTCTGTTTGACAGTCAGCTGACGGATTCCAGCTCTCGGTTCCTGCCTCGGTCTCAGGATGACAGGCTGCAGTTTGAGATGGAGGCATTCAGGTTCCAGCAGGACGACAGCGGCGTGGTCAGACTCAAAACCAACACAAAATTCAGACTATTTGAAATCAAACTTTAAATAAAACCCTATTTGTGTTTCTTCAGATCTATATCACCTGCAGTCTGAGAGCCACAGCAGCTGCTGCTGCTGTTGATGCCACCAACAAGGCCTGTTCATTTTCAAACGGGTGAGACTACATTTCCCATCAGCCTCAGTGGGATTAAATGATTTCGATTTTTAACTCTGACATTGTGTTTTAGTGCTGAAATACTAGAACGACAAAGCAAAGGCTTCATCAAGTTGAATTCTCTTTAAATATTTTAGCTTTTATTCATTTTTAGATTTTCCGTCTGGCAGAATCATAAACATGTTTTGTATCTGTAGACGGTGGACGGAGGCCAGTGGCAAGCATGACGCCTGTTCCTGCTGTGATACAAACTGTAAGACAGGAGGACAGAGTCACCTGACTGGAACAGGTAAGGGGGGCGGGTGCACTCGAAAACTCGACCAATTTGTATGGGTTGTGTGCTGAATTCATATCACATACGCTGACCTGAATCGACTTTCTGTGTGCTGCTGTTCGGATTATCAGATGATATTTTATGGAAATCTTTCAGTTTATGTAAGAGGCTCAGATTACATCATTGGCCATCCCTGTGTTCATAGATATATTTAAAAAAAACAATATAAACACCTGCTGAGACTCACATTGACACTGAGGATAAGGTTGGTGATAATCTTCCTCAAACCAACACTGAATACAATAACAAATATTGTGTGTGTCAAAGCCTGATATGATATGCCTGTGTTGCACAGAGCTCCGTTGTTGTTGTACAAAAACTATTAATAACACGTCAGATAGTCACACTGTTGTTCAGGGTACACAATAAAGTTACAGTAAAGAAACATCAGAGATAAGAAAGTGAAGGAAATTTACCATTTATTGTAACACGAGACTGATAATCACACCAAAGGTACTAAACATGACAAACATTCAGGGGATGGTGGATAGGGGAGGACACACAAACAACAACAACAATAATAACAAAAACTAAGGAAAGGGTTAGGGGAATAAAGGGAAAAGAATGTCTTTAAGTCACATGAAATGACTTGGAGAAATTGTCAGAGAGGAAGTGAAACAGACTGTTCTCAGTGGGCTGCTCATCTCTTCCCTCTGGTCTTGAACTGAGGAGAAATGATCCTTCTGTTCCAGCCGGAAATCCTCCTTTTTCTCAGTTGCTTGATTTTCTTCTGCAGAACCTCCACCACCTCGACAGCCTCCAGTTCGTAGGTCTCCACCTGGAACCTCAGCTCCATTTCTCTGTCGAGCATCTGAGTGAGCTCCGTGATGTCTCGAACCAGAGCATTGTGCTTCTTCTCCTCCTGTTTCAGTTTGTCAGCGAGCGCCTGGCTTTCAGCTGACAGCTTCTCCGTCACCACTCGGACCTCCTCCAGTGTTTGGAAAAGTGCTTCGCTTTGTTTGACGGCCTCCTGTCTGCTCCTCTCTGCCTCCGCCCTCAGGGTCCTCTCTGTCTGGAGCTCGTGGCGGAGTCTTTTACAGAAGGACTTCTCGATCCAGAAGTCTGTGGCACTGTCGGCCTCTGCACGGGTCCTCAGGTCTTTCTCTTTTTGGAGCATCTGCTGCAGCTCCAGGATCTCACGATGAAGCAGATCCTGTATCATTTCCTCCTCATTTCGCTCCTCAGAGACCTTCTGCAGATTTTCTACTTCTTTGAAGAGAGCGTCTGCGATCTCCACAGCCTCCTGTTTCTCGCTCTCAGTCTGGACCCTCAGGAGTTTCTCTCTCTGGAGTTCTTTGCTGAGATCGTCCAGCTGCTGTTTGGCTGTGGTGAGCTCGGTGGAGAGCATCAGCTTCTCCGCTGCATGCTGCCTTTTCACTTCTTCGAGTTGCTGAAGAAGTTCCTCCACTGTTGGAGAGCAGGCCCCCTTCTCTCTGAGCTCACAGTTTACAGTTTCAGCTCTCTGAAGCTCAGTCTTCAGCTCCTCTATCTGTAGCAGCATGGCCTCCTGGTCCTTCCTCTGAGCTGCAATCACACCTCTGTAGTATAGGTTCAGCTCCGTGTAATCCAGATCAGACTCCATGTTGCTGGTGGTCTGCTGGTAGATGCTAGAGGGCTCTTTGTGTCTCTATTGTTCTCTTGAACGTTGTTCTGAAAATGTCTCGACAGTAATGCACAGGGACGAGAGTGTTTGTGTGAAATGACAAATGGCTCCTCTCTGCCTAAGTTCTGCTGTGGAACTCAGTGTTAGTTTTCTTTGACGCCCGTGGTTCTAGAATGTTACAACATTCTACAGTGACATCAGACGGAATGCTGGAATTCTGGCTGTTCTAAGATCAGATTCATGGTGATGGATGAGATTTAAAGATGTCAGTTCTGAAACATGAGTACAAATCTTGTGATACTTCACATGTTCCTTGTCATCAAATCCAAAGGGCAGATCCAAGGTAACACTGAATGTCTCCTAGTACTAGTGCTGTGTATCAGATATAACAAATGGCCCACCCCAGTAGAAGTTCATGCAGGGCTTATTGATTGACCCAGTCACTGGTCTGTCCTGGCTACTGTAAATCTGCCCATGACCCAAAACACGACAAAATAAATCATGATGTTACGACTGACTGCCATCAGGTGATGTTGCTACTTTCTAAACACATGGAGAGACTTGCCCTGACATTATTTCATATAATCATGAGGGGGACTTATAGATCTATAAACATAAGGTTAGACATACATGTAAGTAACTTGGTGTGGTTACATAGTTTTATCCTTTTTAACACTGCAAATCAACAGGTTCCTGTAATGTTTTAACCTTTTAATGAGCTGGTGTCATGTTTCTGTGTTTCAGATGCTCAATGGGAACAGGAAGCAGCTGTTGGACCAATCACAGTGAGGGAGAGACCTCTGAGCTGAAAAACACACAAACAAATAACTTAAATGCAATGAAATTAAAGCTGTTATGTTGAGATGAGATGCTGGTGCATGTGGTTCGTTCTTCTTGTTTGGTGAAATCAGAGGAAACTAAAACAACTTTATTGAAAGTACAATGAGTTTCCATGATGTTAAGCTCAGTGTGTCCATTCTCTATGATCAGTAGTTTGGTTTGACTTAAGTTTCATGTAAATTGTACATGAAAAATGGTGCATCAAAGCAGAAACACTGAACAATTTTACAAACACATAAATTTCCTCTTTACATTAGTAGGTAGTAAACGTAATCTGGTCACAATTATTTTCTTCCTGTGAGTAAATTTAACCTGTTACTGTGTTGGCGCCATATTGACCCAACGCTGTGGAGTTTATCTCTGATCAGTGCAGGGACAGCTGCTCTGCACCTCCACCATCGTCTGTTTCCGTTGATAACACCTGAGTGGACACAGCTGGAGAGGCAGCGTCACCATGCATCATAGACTGTTTTCTATATATAACCCTGACCTCCACCCTCCTCCTCCTCTTTGCCATCAAGCCGTGGCCTGAGAGTCTGAGGCAGCAGCATCCATCACGGGCCGGAGAGGAGCTTCCTGTCGGACTCATCCGTCTCTGCTCTCGGTCTCTCAGGGGAGGAGAGGACGACCTTAAACTGAGAGGTCACGGGGTCAAACTCAACAACAAAGTCTCCAAAATAAAAGTCTTTTTGATCAGAACATGTTGATGGACTTGGTGGTGATGTTTGTTTTTTTCACAGGTTAGTTCACATTATTTTGTCCCACGTTTAAAGACACTTTTCCTCCTCAGCAAATACTTGATTAACTACGACTCCTTGGTTTTTGTCTCATTTGGTGTCAAGAACTGCAGCAAGTTTAACTACAGACACAGTGAAGCTGAGAAAAGACTTTATATAGTTTCCAGGTTGGCTGAGAAACTGTGTAGTTTCCTGAAGACCCTTACAGACATTAACACATACACTCTGCTTGAAATAATAATTTGTGCCTGATAAAGTTTTTCCACAAAAAAAAGTTATATCACCTTGTTGAAAAATCCAGTTTCCATGAAATATTAATTTCAAAAAGGCTCCAGAAAAGATGCCTCCTACTTCACTTTGCTCTGGAGTTTCCACATCACATCTGTTTAAGGCTTAATAGCGTTATTATCTGACTGACAAAACAGAGTTTCTGTTTTCTGATTTCCTGTCATCAAACACCCCGCCACAATAAAACAGCAGAGTCCTCATCACCTCCACCTCATCCTCTGCTTTCAATCAGCCTCAACTCCTCTGTTTAGAAACCTGAACAGCATCAGGAATTCAAAAAGGAGACCCAGACACAGGCTGAATGTCGAGAGTTTTATTTTGTCAGTGAAGACAGGAAATTACATTTCTGCCAACACAGAGACACAGAGAGTCTCAGCCTCCCGAGAGTCTGTGGGTAAATTAATTTATTTTAGAGAGAATCCAGTTTTAATTATCTGTCTCCACCTAATCACCATCAACAAGTTTAAAATAAAAATATTCAGCTTTTATTCTGAGCCTGGATTCTCAAGCATCATATAAACTTTCATACAGTTGGATGTAAATAAATAGGAGGCTGGTGTGCAGGTAAATCAGGAACAGTTTAAAGTTTTATTGGTTCAAATTAAACTGTTTGAAGGAATTAAGAAAACATCTGAAATCTCCTCTCACACACACACATACACAGAGCAGTGTGTGCAGCAGCAGCTCCCCCTGCTGTCTCTGAATGAAATGACATGAAAGGAGAATAGAAGAGCTGGAAAACACAACAAAATACAGCCTGGAAAACCTGGAACTATCTCTCTAGTCACTGAAACATCCTGGAAAATGTCAGAACAAACAGGCCCATTAAACTAAAGGAGGCTCAAACAGAGCTGTAAAAAGACGGAGCTTGGGATTGGATTTAAAGGATGAATGTTTGTGGAGCTACAAGAAAATTATTCATCCTCTGGAGAACACACAAAGAAATAAAATAAACAAAATGCATAGCAACACACCTGATAGTTATTTCTGTGCAAAAGTGGAGGACCAACAGAAAAAGTACCAAAGAGAAATCTGTATTTATCAAATTATAAAAGTTACATTTCTGATTTAAGTAACAGATAAAAATATAAAAACTATTTATCAAACTCATTTTGACTAGGTTTTAGTTGGTTACTCATAATAACATAATAATGATGATGATAATGAGAATAATAATAAAGATACATTGGCTGAAGCAGTATGTTGAGAATAATGTATTGTTGTTCATCCCTGTTTATATATTTACACTTATACAATACTAATACAGTAGATTGTTGATCATTTTTAAAAACTAAGTTCTAAATGTTCCTGCAGAATAACTACTGATTAAAGACGTGATGACGTGAGGACGTCAGACGCAACAGATTTCTGATGCTTCCTAGTGCTCGAGGAAATATTGGAATTCAGAACTTTGAGTATGAAATGAGGAATATAAAGATGAAAAGACAAAAAAATCATACTGTTGATCATTTTGAATATTTTCTTCTTTTTTTTTAATCCCTCTCTTTGTGAAACATGTGGATACTCTCCCCTCTTTCAGTCTGAAACTGTTATTTAAATGAAAATTTGAAGAAGTTTGAATTTATATTTGGATAATTTGAGTACTTAAGTAAATTTACTTAGTTACCTCCCACCACTGACGGTCAATAACGTTATTAATATCAAAACTGTACAATACCCAGGTAGGTGCATACGAAGCGTTTTAATAATCCGAGTGTTCTGGTCGAACCTGAACGCACCATCTGGCCCCTCCTACATCCGGTAAGAAACCGCTATCTGTCAGAAAAAAGCACCCCGAGCTGGGAACCGCTACACGGACACACTTTACCGTCACCACCGCCGCTTAATCCGCGTTTATTTTCGGGGTTTAGAGCCTCTCCGGACACACAGAGAGAACATGCCCGGTCGGAGGTAACCGTCCCCGGGCTGCTGCTGCCTCCTCAGCCGGCTGAAGGACAGGGGCAGGACGGACAGACGCAGATGGAGAGGCCGGGCAGGCTGCTGCTGCTGTCCGAGCTCCGCGTCAGAAACGCCGCGTACGATGTGAGCCTGAGCCGGGTCCTGCTCACCTGGAAAAGACGGGTCTCCAGCCCGGTGTACCACCCGTTCAGACCCAGTAAGACCCGGATAAACAACACGTCTGTCTCTCTGCGTCTTTGTGTCTCTACCTCCTCTTGTTTGTGTGTCGGCCTTTAACATCCTGTGTGATAAACAAAGGGCAGGGAGGACACTGAGGAGGGGGGGACATGTTGGACTTAGAGACGGTGTTTGGACCCGTAGATAATATTTAATTAACACACAGACCAGGACATGATGTGGTCAGGACTGTGACAATAAGTGAGACATGATATATCCGGTTACATAACACACAACATCCAGTCTGACACACAATCTGTAGAGGTCACAGTGAGGACAGGAACCACACACACATTTTACACTGAAGTCTTTAAAGTCCTCAACAAGTTTAACAAAGGAGCTGAAGATTGTTCTTTACCTGCTGTAGAGTCAGTGTGATGAAGTTCAATGACTCAGTCTCAATTATTAATTATTGACTATATACTATTATTATTTTTCTCTCTATCTGGCACCAGGTTACTAGAAAAGATGCAACCACGTTGTTTATCCCTGTGGTAGTTTAGTGTCTCTTTGTGGTTGTTTTGTGTCTCTTTTTGGTTGTTTTGCATCTTTGTGTGGTTGTTTTGTGTCTCTTTGTAGCTGTTTTGTGTCTCTTTGTGGCTGTTTTGTGTCTCTTTGTGGTTGTTATGTTCCCCCTTGTAGTGGTTTTGTGTCTCTTTGTGGTCTTGTGTCACTCTGTAGTCATGTTGTGTTTCTGTGGTTGCTGTAGAGTCTCTTTGTGGCTGTTATCTGTCTCTTTGTGGTCTTATTGTGTCTCTGTGGTGGTCTTGTCTCACTGTGTGTGCCTCTGTAGGTGCTGTAGAGTCTCTTTGTGTCTTTGTAGTGTCTGACTGCTGATTTGTCAAAGCCTGGTGTGTGTGTTGTTGTTGGGAGGGGGGTGATACCTGATGATGAACAGACTGTCAGGATCTCAGGCATCTCTCTGAGAGGATTAACTAACATGAGAGCAGCAGGAGTCAAAGACGACTCAGTAAAATGTGTCTGTCTCTGCAGATCAAACACTCAGGTGAGCTGTGGCAGGTAAACCGACAATTTGAATATTCAAAGCAGAGCGAGGTGGTTTCAGATCAGACTGAGGCTGCTTAAAGGTTTAATAGTGTGTGTACCTGAAACAGACTGCGCTGTGTTTTGTTGTGTAATTTTTAATATCCGATCTGCTGCTGCTGTTAAAGTACTGTAAACAGAGGTGGATGAAGTACTCTGATCATTTACTTAAGTAAAAGTAGCAATACATTCATATCAAAATACTCCATTACAAGTAAAGGTACAGAAGCATCACCAGCAACGACTTAAACATTATTATACATGATATTATTGATCTTGGACCTTTTTGTTAAAGATAAAGATCCTTTTTTTAACCAGAAACAGCTGTTTTATCGCTCTGTTCACAGCCACCAGACTCCATTGACAAAAACAGTAATTTAACACTGGAGCTGCCGTTCTATTTCTGCCTTAATCGGTTAGTTTGTTTGTGTTATTGTGTGGTACTTTTACTTAAATAAAATATCTGAATACGTCTTCCACAGCTGAAAGTCACCAAAAAGCTTTAGTAGCTAATGAGATTGAGGCAAGTGATTAGCAACTCCAGTGTTCTCAAGGTAAGTGCTGTTTATTTGAATCGTGATGATATATATATCTTGGTTAAAAGGATATTATATATGAATAAAAGGTCTGTCTCCTCTCCATAATGTGGGCACTGTTAGACAACATGTTACTATATCTGTTGGTTTGGGGGGGGTTCACACTGGGCGGTGATGTTATAAAACCTAGCGTCTCTGTAGTTTCCACCTGTCTCCTGGTTGACCTCTGCTCTGTGGAGTCATCCTGTCGCCATGTGGTTCTCCTGCAGGGTTTTGTGTTCCCTCGTTCACTCGATAGGCCAGACCAGGTAGGGGATTTCTCCCAGGTTGCAGTGGGGCCACCTCCGCCTGCCGACTGCTGTTTTAGTGACTTCGTTGCTTGTTGTTAGAACCTTGTTTTGCTAGAAAGGCTGAGCGTTCCCCAGTAAACCCTGTCTCTGATACCAGTATGTTCATTCCCCAACAACACATACGTTTTGTGAGGAAATGTATGTGCTGAATTACCAGACTGATGGATGTCAGACTTAATGAGCAGTTTGTTCCAAAATATGAAAATTTAAAGTTAAAACCATAAAGCAAGTTGGACTAAGCTTGGAAATTCCAGGCTGCTGTCAAACCTCTGTCTTTACTTTCACTTTCATGAGTTTGTCTTGATTTTGAGTCATGTTTTGGATAAAAACTCAGTTTTGCTGCTGTGTCCATCAGCATCAAATCCAGCAAAACATGTCGCTGCTCCTGGTTCAGTGTTTGATGTGTTGTTTGGCTGGTACTTTAGCTCTCATACACTGCATCAGTCTCCGGGTAATGCTGCTTTCATCAAGTGACCTTTAAAGGGGCAGACAGAACATTTGGGCTGTTCGGAAATGGATCAGTCAGGCTGTGGTTAGTCAGCACAGGAACCTGTGTTCAGCGTTCTGAGTCAGTAGAACCTCAAAACCTTTATTTAATCAATCAATTGGTAAAATAATTGCCAATTAATTCCTGTTAATTGATAATTATTGGGTTTTGTCTGCAAAAAGGCTCAGATTGTTATTATAAATGTCTGACAACATTATGGATGAAAACACCAGGTAACATCCTTTTTAACCAGGAACAGCTGTTTTATCGCTGCAAACTCCACTGACAAAAACAGGAATTTTACTGAGCAGAACACAGGAGCTGCTGAAATACCACTGCCTCCATCTGTTAGTTTGTTTGTGTCATTCTGTGACTTTCAGTGGTGGAGGAAGTATTCAGATCCTTTACAAAAGTAAACACATGCTGATAATTAACAGATTGAGTGCAACTGCGTATTTCTGCTCAGTAAGTATAATTTTGTCAATGAGTCTGGTAGTTATACTGATGTTTCTGGTTAAACAAAAAGGAACTTCCTCTTTAATAAAAAGCTCTCTGTAGGAATCCTATCCATGATGTTGTCAGACACTTATAATAACAATATGAGGAGTTATCCTTTAAGAACAGTTGAATATTAAAGCGTTTTAAAGGTAAGTGTCGATGATTGATGGTTCGCGTTTCCTGGAACCATCTCCGTTTCTAAGTTTTCACTCGTTGTGAAACAGTTCTGAAATCGATCCATTCTTCCCTCCCACCGAAGTTTAACATTATATAACATGTACATGCAAACGTCTATGAACAGATCATTCAGATATGAGTCATGTGACCGACAGGGACAGGTAACAGAGGGCCTCAGGTGATCGGTTATCAGCATCTGGAGTTTTTATCTCAGTGTGGCCTGAAGGCGCTGCTCATATAACGTCCAAATAAACTTTAAAGATACAGGTGTTATCCTTTAAGTTACCAACAGGGGGAGCTGTGTTCGTTAGCAGCTTTAGCTGTAGCCTGTTTTCTTCTCATTTGGTTCTAGATTGTTTTCTTATTATCCAGGCAACTGCTGGTTTCAGTTCACGTCTTTTAAAAACTGTGAAATTCGCTGCATCACAGGAAACATGATTTTATTTTGGTCACAGTGACCTCGATCCTGAAACTGAAACTGGAGGTTAACCCGAAATCTGAGGTATGAGAGACAGCAACTGGATTATAAAAGCTAACAAACTGTGTGTGTGTCTGTGTGTGTGTTCAGGTGTGTATCGCGTCTCAGTGTCAGAGATGATCGCCGTCAGAGAGGAGGAGAACAGCAGCAGACGAAGAGACGATGGCAGCTGGAAGAAGATTAAAGAGAGAGAGGGAAAGGACTGCAGGCAGGCCTTCACAGGTAAACACACCTGAAAAAGACAGGAAACACACCTGAAGATACAGGAAACACACCTGAAGATACAGGACCTGAATGCACAGAATGTACAGGAGACACACCTCGAAACACAGGAAACACCTGGAAATACAGGAAACAACGCCTGAAAAATATAGGAAACACACCTGGAAATGCA
Source organism: Lates japonicus (assembly GCA_033238685.1). Lineage (NCBI taxonomy): Eukaryota > Metazoa > Chordata > Actinopteri > Centropomidae > Lates > Lates japonicus. The sequence goes on along the minus strand of BRZM01000047.1, from coordinate 2,525,133 downwards.
CCTGATAATACAGGAAAGATACCTGGAAAATATAAAAAATATTTGGAAACACATTAAACACATCTGGAAATACAGAAAACATGCTTGGAGATGCACCTGAAAATACACAAAGCACACCTGGAAACGCAGATATAATACCCGGAAATATATTTCAAACATCTGGAACACACCTGGAAATGCCTCTGGCAACACATTAATCATACCTGGAAACACATATTCATACAGTTAACACAAAAAACATCTGGAGACACACCTTTAAGTGCAATAAACAAACCTGGAAACACATTAAACACACCTGTAAAACATCTGAAAACACATCTTTAGACTTACTTTGGTTTCTAAATCTGGACGTCCTGTAGTTCTTCACAATAAAAGCTTGGTGTGTTGGTTTCAGTGTTGTACGTGGAGAGGGGTCGGCAGCAGCACATCGTGATAGTCATATTAAGAGAGCGCTGTGTCAACGCTGGGTCAGCAGCATCAGAGAGCAGCTCGCCGCTAACAGTACGACTTTACACCAACACACACTGACTAACACACGCTGGATAAGACAGATCAGAAACTGTCAGTAATGTTGTTGTTGTTTACAGCGAGCAGACCCAATACCGCGTAAACTTCACGTCACGGCGGGAAGCGACAGGGCAAACGCATTTACGAGCAGAAGGTTGCCCCACTGTTTGCAGAGGCCGGCATCTCCACGGACGTCATCGGTATGTCCTGTCTGCTTCACAACGACTCTACGACTTCCTGTGTCATGGATTTATACGTGTAAACATGTCGTATCTTTGCGTTTGTTGTCATAGTGACGGAGTACGCCAACCATGCGAGGGATCACCTGAGGACGGAGGCGGAACTGAAGAAGTTTGACGGGTGAGTTTCATCTAATCTTTGACCCTGAAATGGAGGTGCGTTTAACACTGATGACTCCTGCTGACGTTAAACTTTCTTTGACCTCTGACCCCGGCTCAGCGTGGTGTGCGTCGGAGGCGACGGCATGTTCAGCGAGATCATCCACGGGCTGATCTGGAGGACGCAGATCGACAGCGGCGTGGATCCAAACTGTCCGGATGAAACGCTGCTTCCCTGCTCGCTTCGCATTGGGATCATTCCTGCAGGTCGGAAACACGGATAAAAATAAAATATACTGCTTTTATTTTTTAATGACTCGTGGTTCATGTCCTTGAGGAGGTTGTAGAGGTCATTGAAGAGGCTCCTGGGATCCTTGAGTGAAGTAAGGTAGCCTGTAGCATCATCTGTGTTGCTATGGTTACCTGCAGTTAAAACCTCTGGAGTCTGGGTTAATTTTAATCAAGTCAAGTTCATTTTCGACGACTTTCTGTGCAGTAATTTCCATTTTACGCCTCATGCATGGTATTATTCTTTTCAGCACAAACTCAGCTATAAGTCTGACTCCTCATTTTGTCAATTTAACAGATTATAAAGCTGCAGGGAACCTGGAAAATACAAGAAAAATTAAACAGATTATAAAGTTTATAAAGATTAAATCTGTAGTGATAATCACTGAGCAGTTGTAGAGTAGTTCAAGGTTGTAAAAAATATTGTTTCACTGTTTATAAACACAAATACAGCTGGAAAATACATAAAATACAATTATAATACACTTTATTTACATGAAAAGTGATTTATTTCAACTCGTTTTTCATTAAAAGGCTGTTGCAAATGATGGAATATATAAATATTCACAGCTTTAAAAAATTCTTTAGTCTCCAGACATAAATGAGACACTGACAGCCTTACATCACATTTTCCCAGCTTGTCTCTACATAATATATAAATAGTTACGTTACCATTAATAAAAACAAGCTCTGAGTACTCACTGTGTTTAAGGTGAACACTGATGTGACTTTAGTGGACAGGTGACAGCCAATCAGAGAGCTGGTTTCTCTGTCAGTGGGATATAAATGCAGGTACTGACTGTGGCCTCGTTCCTCTGTTTGTTTGTGTCCTTTGTGTTTTCTGTTGTTCTGCCTAAGTGCTCTATAAATACTCACAGTCATGAGGGAGACATTAATTCTCTCTGCAGCAGCAGAGGAGAGGCAGCTCACCTGGTTAATTAATGGCTGCTGTGATTGGTGCAGGTGTGTGTGTCTGTCTGCGTGTGTCTTAATGCAGCAGTGTAAAATGTGCAGAACTTTGAATTTAAAATCAGCACCATCACTCCTGTGTTTTTCCTCTGACAGACGATCTGTTTGTCTGTTTGTTTCAGGTTCAACAGACTGTATCTGCTTTGCCACCGTCGGCACCAACGACCCCGTGACCTCTGCCCTGCACATCATAGTGGGTCAGTCACAACATCAACTTTTATATGAATGGTTTCAGCACCACACAGGTTATTACTGGACATGCTACACACAGGACAAACGTGTGAATAAAATCTGAAATGATGAGAAATCAGAAGAGGGAATTTAACAGGAGGAAGGAGGTAAAAATAAAAAAGATCATCATAAGCAGGGCACTAAAATAAATCTGTGAAATTTCAAAAATACTCATCACAGCTTTACAGGGCCAAACCAGACAACTTCAGATGTCACGTTCTGTTTGACCAGAAGTACAAATACTGAAAAATATTTAGTTTACAGTGATAAATAACAAAGAAAAGCAGGAAATCCTCTCATCTCAGAGGCTAAAATCAGAAGATATTTGGTGCTCATTAACTGTTTTCTCTTGAATAATTACTTATTTGATAAATTGATTATCAAAATTGTTGCAAATTATTTTTGGTGTGATTGATGATCATAAGCAAAAACTAATTTTTAAGCCGTAGTCAAACACACTCGTCTTGCGCAGCAGTAAACTAAAGATCTTCAGGGCTGTTTGTCAGACAAAACAACACATCAGAAGATGTCACCCTGGACTGGGTGTTTTATAAGCCAAATTATTCATCAAATAATCAAGAACAGTCGATTTAAAAGTAGATTTCTGTGTCTATATAAATGTCTCAAGATTACTAATGTACTAATGTCAAATTGTCATCCAGATCAGTTCCTCCTTCAATACAGTCACACCAACTTCGATGAAAATTTTTGGATGTTATATATAAAAATACTTTGCTTTCCATGGTCTTATAATAAAGTTATGTTTTCCATTGGTCTTGTGCTGCCATCTAGTGGTCTCTCAGAGAACAAGCTCTGTTTGAGCCTTATTCATTATCACTCTTAACTGGTTTTTAAAGAATTGTGTTTCTTCTCTGTGTGTGTTCAGGAGACTCTCAGCCGATGGACGTCTGCTCGGTTCACCACAACACCACCTTCCTGCGGTACTCTGTCTCCCTGTTGGGATACGGTTTCTACGGCGACGTGCTAACTGACAGTGAGAGGAAGAGATGGATGGGACCGGCCAGATACGACTTCTCAGGTAGAAATACAACTTAGGTGAAGTGTTTAGAGGGCCACATGAACAGACTGTGTGCTACTCTGGTTCATTTAATTTAACGTGTAAGTTTCATGTTGACTCCTGCAGGTCTGAAAATGTTCCTGACTCATCATTATTACGAAGGAACAGTGTCCTACCTGCCGGCCAGAGGCATCATAGGAACGCCGCGAGACACCACCAGGTGTCGATCAGGGTGAGAGAGCTGTTATACTGTTATTCAGCTCATGGTTGGACTCTTTCACAACTCAAGCTAACAGCTAACAGTTCAGTTTTGCAGTTAAAAAAGTCTGGTTAACGTTTGTGTGTCTGTAAATCTCCAGCTGTGTGGTTTGTCAGCACAACGGGCAGCTACTTTCAGAGAGATCTGAGAGGTACGAGATGGATGAAGCGTCAGAGAGTGGTGAGTCCAACCGATCCCTCATCCAAAGCTGCTAAAACTTATTTTAAATAAAGATGGATTCTTGTCTGAATCTCCACCTGTTCCTTTCATACTGGTATCTGATTCTATGAGTTCTGGCAGCCATTTTAGATGATACTGACTTGTTGACAATGATTTGAATATCAGCGTTTTGGGGGCTGTTTGTTCCAGAGAGTGACGGCGAGTGGAGGACGATCCGAGGAAAGTTCCTGGCTATAAATGCTGCAAGTATGAGCTGTGCATGTCCACGCAGCCCCAAAGGCCTCTCGCCTGCTGCTCACCTGGCCGACGGAACCACTGACCTCATCCTGGTCCGAAAGTGTTCCCGCTTCAATTTCCTCAGACATCTCCTCCGACACACCAGCAAAGACGACCAGGTACAACTCAGGGCGAGATAATAACCCACCTAACGTAGTCTCACCTGTCCCTTCACCTCACGTCTCCTCCCTTGTTTCTCACAGTTTGACATGACCTTCGTCGAGGTCCACCGGGTGCGGCGTTTCCGCTTCACGCCTCGTCACTGCCAGAGCGACTCAGACCTGGAGCTTGACCTACAGGAGAGTGGCAAACATCAGATCTTCAGCCAGATCTGCCGAGACCACCCGGCTTGTGGCTGCGCTCCCGCCTACAGCAGCTGGAACTGCGATGGCGAGATCCTGACCCACACGGCCATCGACGTCAGGTACCACGACCCTCTGAGCATCATCTGAATTAACCCTGTTTAGATTCCCCTTAAAAACACCTTTTCCTTTCTTTTTTCCTCCTCAGAGCGCACTGCCAGTTGATCAAGCTGTTTGCACGAGGGATTGAAGAACAAGCAGTGTTCGAGGATCTCACCAACCCCTGTGCAATATAGACCCAAGCCCCCATTATTCCCCGTCAGACACTGGAGTCTTCTCTCTGTTTGCTGCCGCCGTCGTCATGCAACGCTCATCGCATCCTTCACCAGGAGACTCAACAGGATCTGCTGTGACAGAACTTTACTTTCTGGGTCTTGAAGTCCAAAATGAGTTTCCTTAAATCGCCCTGAACAGCTTTAAATCTATTCCTTGACGAGTCAGCTTGAATGGCTGCTCGGTGTCTGGCACCAGATTTATTTTTAATATTGCACTCCATTCCTGAAAGTTAGATCTGCTCTGTTTGACAGAAGTTTTCTTCCATTATCCTCAGATCTTGACTTAATCTTGGGGTCTTTAGGTCACAAATGTGTAACCAGACTACAACTGCTATAGTTGGAAACAGGTCAAAGCAACATGGACTCGTTGCGTATCTGTGTTGGACTGTGTCTCACTGCCTGTAGAATGGGCTTCAGTCCAGTTTTAACCTCAAGTCTGGTCTGTTGTCGTCTTGTGGCAGTTTGGACTTTGGTTTTGTTGGTGCTTTGACTTGCACTTGTTTTGACTCAGACTGGTCTGGTTTTTATCTGGACTCGTGACTTCCCACTGCCTTTTTGTGTGGACTCAAAACTTTTCATCAAGCTGACTTGACTCTGACAGTCTCCATCTTGTGGATGTTTTTACCTGGACTTGTCTTGGTCTCAGGTGTCTGGATTCAGATTTGTCTTAGTCTTGTGGATAGTTTGAGCTGGACTTTGGCTCCATCCCATAGGTACTGTCTCGTGTCCATTTTGACTCAGACTTGTAATCTTGTGACTCTGACTTGTCTTGATGCTGTAAGACTTGTCTTGAGTCTCCTGGGTTTTGAACTCAGTCCTGTTTTTTGGCTGTGGGGACACTCTGTAACTCTGTTACAGACTCCAGACTGGTCTTGGCTTTGACTTGATCACAAAACTGGTCAGACTTGGACGTGTCTACGACTCAATTTAGAGAGATTTTTTCTGTTTTCTCAGACTCATCTTGGACTTGTGATTGTTTCGACTCTGACTTTGGCTACCAGTTGCTCTAAACTGTAACTGTAGTCTTGACATGATCTCGATCCTTATTTGGACTTGAAACTGAAACTGGTTTGACCTGGACTTGACTTACATTGTCTGTTGATTTATGTTTAGATTTATTTTATTTGTAATGTTATTTTTTGACATTCTTTAGTAGTGCTGTAGTACTTAAGTTGGGTCTCGGTCTCAATTGCAATCTTGTTTATTCTCTCATCTCAGACTGACTTGTCTCAAACTCAACTTACGAGGCCTTGACTGCAGCCCTCCATAAGCAGATTAGAAACTGTTTCATAATTGTTAGCTTATTTGCACTTTTAGATAGTTTTAATTATTTTAAATACTCAGAAAAACTCTGGATTTGGAATTATCTGTTACAGGTCTTAAGGATGCCAGACACCTGCCAGTCATTCCCAGGGTCATGTGGTAACTAGGGGTCATGGGTTGATTCACATTCACGAAAAGTAGAGAGTAAATCTCACGAACATGGTCAGTACTTGAAGGGAAAAATAACACTGACAGGTGATTTATTTTCCACTGCTGACTTTTCCTTTTAACGATCACTGTCTATGTTCCTCAGCTTTGTGAAATTTTCTGTTACATTCTGCTTCCCAAACACATCCATCAGAAGTTATCTCCACGTTTCTCAGGAAAACCTGAGCTCAATCGTAGCTATGAAATTGTATTTTTACATATATTAATTCCCAGCAATTTAGAAAAAAAGTTTTAATTTTAGTCAAGAAAATGTTGTGTCAGTCAAGCTGGTTGTGGCTGAGTAAGCTCAACAGCGCACACGTGAATGTTTTTAATCTTCCATTTCTGCTTGATATGCAAATGAACTCAAAGAAAACCATCTGAAAAATTACAGCTTTAACACGAAACAAACTGTGCAGATATTCTGTCTTTAAAATGAGCTGAAGTTGTAGCTGTAACTTCAATTTACTTTCAGTGTACTTTCAGTGTGATGTTTTCAACTGGTCTTTTGGGTTAATTTCAAGATAATAACCTCAAGATAATAATCTGAACCTTCCACAAAAAAAAAATAAATCAAATATGTACTGGATGTTTCTGATCTTCCTCACAACGAGATACACTACATGGCTAATGATAGTTGGATATCTTATTCCAAAACAATAGGCATTAATTTGCAGCTATAGCAGCAGCAACTCTTCTGGTTTCAGGCCTTCCAGACTAGTCAGCCTGCTGCAGGGATTTGCTCCCGTTAAGCCACAAAACACATTAATGAGATCCAACAAACCTGAGTCACAGTCAGTGTTCCAGTTCATCCCAAAGGTGTTGGAAGGTTGTTTGAGGTCAGGGCTGTGTGCAGACCAATCAAGTTCTGGGAAATTGTCTCTTAATGGATCTGGCTTTGTACACGATGCCATTGTCGTGTTGAAGCAAGAAAGGTTGGAGGAACACTCTGTTGTTTCCATTCACTGGAACTAAGGGCCCCAAACCAGGAAAAATGTGTCCAGACCAAAAGAACACTAAAGCAGTGATTCCCAATCTTGAGGTCTTGTCTTACAAACCTTTGGAAGTCACAAACCAAAAAGGTCTATAGCTTTTAAAAAATTGTATCAATGGAAGGTTCACGTTATTGATTTAGAAGTTTTGTGAAACCTGATTGTTTTTAAAAAGCTGCTCTGTAAAGTCCAGTGTTTATATTCAACCATCTGCTCACGCCAATACGTTCACTGTTGCATCGCCTCCATGTTTGAGTCCCTGTAGTTTTTTACATTTTAAATGTTCGAATTGGACAGCTCTGAGCATGTTGTAGCCTGATGTCTGTAGCTGCTGCTCACGGTGTCCACAGGCTAAATGTTTTTTATAAAATCCAGTCTACAGGTAGCAGAATTAACCTGATGATACTCTACATTTAGATTAACATTTATCTGTTCTTCAGATCATCAGAGAATTTTAGGTCCACTGCTGTTACGGCCCTAAATCATCAGGATACCGTTTGCAATTTCCATTTAATCTATCTGGAGTTTTGGAAAAGCAGGAAGTCGAGTATCAGCACTGGACTGTCAGACTGTAGATGCTGTCAGTTTGTTTGTTTTTCTGTTGTTAGTTGGCTAGCAGTCCTGTTTCCTCCCTGCTGACGTCGAGCTGGACTCAGACTGATGGAGGAGGGAACCAGTAGCAGCTCACGGTGCTTTCTAAACACCGATCAATCACCTTTCAACTTTCTCCTGATTTTAATCTGACCAAATACCAGCCGGGGTTTCGTGACTTAGCTGTTTGTCCGTGACAGTTGTAGCTTGGCCAACCGGTCTTCACGGGTCCAAAATGTTGGACCCAGTCTGAAGCAGACCCATGGAAAACCTACATACGTTTGACCTTAGCCAAAAGAAACTTCAGGACAGTCCGAACTGGTCTGAAGTAGATCAGAAGATAATTAGACTTGATTTAAAATGTGGTGGATCTAACCAGACACAAACCGAGCAAACACCAGCACTGGCAGCAGCACAATGCTCAACTAAAACATAACAGGACTACAACAATACAGCAGGACCCTTTACAGACCTGATTAGCCAGACTTGGGTCTCAATTAGAGCCTTGGTTACTGGTTAACAAGTGGATCTGTGAAGACCTTTAGCTCAGCCGTCTGTCTCATGTCTCTTAACGCTGTGTAATGATTTACAATCAGAGTCTGGATGTTTGCTGTAAAACCCCCAAACAACAAACCAAATGTGTGCACACAGAGGTCGACTGAACGGATGACTGAAGTGGATTTTTAATTAGGAGAGGACAGAAAATATTTACATTTAGCCTGTGCAACTATAAATGTCTTTGTGCTTTACTGCTATCATTATCTTAGTGTCCAATTTAGCGTCAAACCAGGAATTGATACATTCGTTTGCATGTTTTTGTGAAGTATTCAGTGCTGGAAGCTTGGAGAGGTTGTAAAAACTTACTGTTTAGACAGGAACATGCTGGCCCTAGTTAGCCATAGTTGACCACCTAGCTAGCTAACAGGCAGTAGCTAAATTATCCAGCCAGAATAACTAGCTAGCTTGCTACTAACTAGTGTCTGTCACGCCTGTCTTCATGAAAAAAGGCGGGACTACACGCTTGGTGACATAGTTGTTATATTTGGTAAGCTACCACCTAACTTCCTGCTGACATTTTAGTCTCGGAATTGTAAATTCATGCAGATGTAATGATTTAATTTTCCCTGTTGGCCTTATTTACCAGTAGCTTCAGACTTGGTTAGTTTCAAGTTGGAGATACCAGGAAGTACGATATGATGCTGCAATATCTCTCGTCGCTCCTCATTTTCTTGTTCTTGACATTTTGCCAACACACTTGTTACTTGTTAGAAGCTAACACTCCAGCTCCGTCACTAACCAGACAATATCACACAGTCAATGAAGGGAACCCATTAGTATTATGGACTTTTGGGTGACAACTGACTGCATGATTGACTGATAACTATGCTGTACCTCTTTGTGAAGTTTATATAGTAATAAACTGCATAACTAGCACAGCAGGGTTATATAAGACTTGTTCCATCAAGATGGTTTGAACGTTTACATGCACAAACTTATTCTGAAAAAAGACAATATTCCTACTAAGGCTAATGGCTAATGACAATTAATATTCTACTAATATTCCTGTTTACCTGCAGCTGTGCATACACCGATTGACGTTAAAACATTTCGCGTCTCAACCCCAGTCTTACAAATGTTGTATTATTGGTTTGTGTACAACGAACAGCTGAACGCAAAATGCTGTAAAATATTATTATTTTTATTAAATATATAATATTCTGAATTTTCTTTTTACGTGTCCAAGGAATTCTCCTAAAACCTGAATAGTATTCGTGTATCCCACGTTTTAACTCAAAAATGCTAACTTTGAAATAAGGCAAAATTTGGTTTACATGATTCGTATCAAATTCTGAATATTGTTGTATTCAGAGTAATTAGTGTGCATGTAAACATACCGAATGTTGGGAGTTGAACTCGAAGGTTTCTTACAAAGTCGATTCACTCCCATCAGTGAATCCACAGATCGCAGAGAGAACAAAATTAACTGATTTTATCACGAAATCTAGAAAATGTAAATTCTGTCGTGATCGAGAAGAGAGTTAAATATGTAAAAACTTAGATTTTAACTGAACAGGTAGAACTGCAGATGTAACCGAATCATGAGAACATCTCTTTGCATTTTGCTAACGACACGTAGAACGAAGTAATTATTATCATTATTTTTAGCACTGATTAATCTTATTTATTTTTCTGATTAATCGTGTAGTCTCTAGATCAAACGTCATTTAAAGAAGAAATAACTGAATTTCAAAGCCTCTCCTGTTAACAGGGTTTTTTTTTTCATTTTCAACACTGTAGTTTATTCTGACACTGAAAACTATTTTGATTTAATCAGTCGACCTCTAGCTGTTATCTGAGCTGTAACTGATCTTTACTTTCTGCTGTAGCCGTTTCATTATCAGGAATTAAAAACATATTCAACTCTTTCTCTGTGTACTGTAGTAAAATATCATCTCTGATAGGGCCTCTATTTATAGAGAGACCCTATTTCAAAAGCGAAGACCGTAACAGTTTTAGTTTATAGCTTGTTGTAAAGTTGTGTTTTATCAAATTACTTCTATTTTTTGTGTGTCACGTAATTAACACACAATTCTACCTTGTTCAATGTAACTGTCAGAAAGTTGTGTTAAATGCCTCAATATTCCCTGAAGCCCAAGTTAACATATTTAAAAAGCAGTCAAAAACCCTAAAAATGTGGAGTTTACTGTCATAGAAAACCAAGTAAATGGAAAATATTCATATTTGAAAAGCTGGTACATGTGAATTTTTGGCATTTTTCCTTTTTAAAAAACTTAGTCTCAATCACAAATGGATTTAATTTGACTTTGAATCTTATTAGTAGGTCTTATTGAACTTATTGATCTCTTATTATCTGTAGAAAGTAGGGTGTAACTACACAACTTTATAGAGATATGAGCTAACCTGCTGACCTGTAAAGGTAGATCCTCCTCCTCTTCCTCCCCTGCTGCCATCTAGTGGTCACCTGTCTGTGCTGCACCTCCACCATCCTGATGGTGTGTGTCTACAGTATCACCTGCTGCAGGAAAACAGGTAGAAACACACAAACACAGACACACAGGCAGGTTGTAAACATTCACAGAGGTTATGTTCTTTATCTAATTATTTCCCTGTATTCTACTCATTTATTAATTTTGGTCAAATTTACACTTTTGATTAATCACGCACACAGAAAATTATGTCTTTTAACTGAGCTCTGTAACTTTCAAACCTTTTACTTACTTTTCTGAAAGTAATCAGATTCCTAACTTTTCTTTAAGTAAACTTATTAGAATCTACAGTTGAGGCACACTCAGGTTTTTAATGCACAAATTGAAAATTGTGGATGGAAACACACTTATTGTCATTTAAGATTATATTAAAGAGACTCGCACAAAAAAATTGTGGCATATGAGTTCAGCAATCAGTAAAATCTGAACCCAAAAAGAAGCAAATACCTTCTAATAGGTCAAACAGTCGTGATGGAGCAAACAGAAGCACAAATCACAGCAATAAAATAATATAAATGTGAGTTTGAGGATCAATACCAAGCACTGACGTGAGGATGATTTAATGCGAACAAACATCAGGCAGCGCTCGCAGGTGATTAGAGCTCATTAAGGAAGTCAGATCCAATAACTTCATTAAGGTTTCAGGAAGTGAACAAACCGGAATATCTGAGTCCAAACTCGGCGTGTTGACACGGTAAATGATCAGATCAATAAAATCAGAGGGGGACATCCGTCGGGGTCGATACCTGAGGGGATACAAAAGGAGGCAGCGTGGACCTGGACACCCAGTCTGCAGGTCTGATCTGGTCTCTGACAGGAGCTGTCCAGGTGAGTCTCTGAGACATTATTTTAGCAGGTGTTTGTCTGTTTGGAAGTTTGAAAAATCTACTGGTCTCCTCAGGAAATTCTCATCTTCATCCTCATGATGCCGTCCATCACCGTGACTCAGGTGTTCCTGCTATCGGCCCTCCTCCACTTCTCCACATCACTTCCTGTCAGGTAAACCGTCACCTGAACACACCTCACAGACGACCTCTTTTTGTTCTTGTCTGAAAAGAGGGAGTTTTATTTTTGCTGATATTTCCTTTCTTTATATCCGTCTCAAATCTGCTATACAAATAATCCTGCCTGTCGTGTGACCTCAGGGATGAAGATGAAGTGGATAGTTTCCTGACTGAGATCAGACACCTGAACGCACCGTGGTCTCTGTCAGGGATGAATGCTGTAGACTCTCTGCTTGAGGCCAGACTCAGGTAAATTTACACTGAATAAAAGATAAATAAATAATAAAACTTTTACACTTTTTTTGTGAAGAGATGAATCTTCACTTCCCTTTTGGTGTGACTGTGTTTCAGGCAGCTGTTGTCTTCAGGCCTTGACCGCAGGAGGCAGCTGGGAGACATCGAGTTCTCCAACAGATACGCAGAGTTCCTGCGATCTAAAGCCAAACACAGCTCCATCTGCGCCTTCCTGCGCCGCATGCAGGGCGTCAAGAAGAGGTGTGAGACTTTCAGATGTTTTCACAACAGTTATACCAGGATGTCCCTCTAACTTTAAATATTTCAGTTTGATTTACTCACTAAAATCTCTCTCCTGTCTAGGGCGTTTTCAAGTATTACTGTTCAGGAATGAGTCCCTAAAATCCAGAAATAAGTTTTAGCATTGCCAGTTCCCCTCAGGTTTTTGGTCTAATGTCTGAAATAAGGTCTGTGAAAACCCATCTACTCACCAGTCCACCTTTACAGCCTCGTTGTGTTTCTACTCACGCTCTTTCAAACTATCACTAACTTTCTAAGAAGAAAGGCTTTTGTAGAAGAGCTCAGAGCTAAATGAAATGACAAGTTGGAAGCTTAGTGGTGGAGACGTTGACGTCATGTGACCGTGGTGTAGTTGGTTTATAGCCTAACATTAGCTTTTTACTTCTGGAGATTGGATTTAGGCTTCAAACATCAGAACAGTGGTGTTCATCTACATGTTTTTCCAGTAAAGAAAAATGGTGTTTTAATGTAATATGTTATTTACAATCAAGGCATCAAAGGACAGCGCTCTTTGTAGTATTAGATCTCTATTGAGAAAAAAATATTAAAGTAGAGTTAATGCATTAAATTATTTTTTAGATTACTATTAATAACCAATTCCATTATAACATGTCATTTAATTAAATCTTATTTATAAATATATGAATGCAGGAACTAGCATTCACATGTGTTTTTGTCCACAGTGGTGTGGGAGGAGACGTGGAGAGGGTGAACCTGCTGCTGAAACAGTACATGTGTCCATCCGTCTACAACAACTGGCCAACTGACCTGTAGATAACACACAGCAGAAATCTGATGTGCGCAGGACAAACATATTACTGATGTTCTGAATAAAGCTCTTTGTATGCAGCTGTTATCATATTTAATATGGATATCTTTGTTATTAAAGAGAAGTTTTATGAAGTACTGTAGATTTTTAGTGTGTTTAATTAACGTTTATGTGGATACTAACAAGGACTGTATAAAAAGGACCAACAAAATCTGCCCTGAAGGTGGTGCTAGATTAAAGGTTATAAAAGGTTCATCCTCTGGAGCCGTTTGCATATCAGTTTTGCACAACACTACATTAAAGTGACAATAGAAATTCTTAAAAAGGTTGTGTTATTTTAGATCATCAAACAGACAGTAAATCATCTGTTTTTTTCTGGTTGTTAGTGTAAGCATTAGCAACAGGTCTGCTGCTATCAGTCTGGCTACTATCCAAAGCAAGAAAGAACCATAAGAATCCCAGTTTGAAGTAGAAACCCTGATCTCAGAGCTGTGATAAAGGCAGAGAAAAACTGACTGTTGGGTTTGAACCCTCTCAAGTCACAGAGGTCTCTCCATAGTCGGACTGGTCACAGGGACAACCAGGGCAAACCCGGTTTTCTGGCGGACCAAAGTCAGTCCCAGAGTTACTACAGTTTCTATCACTCTCCCTCTTCACCTTCTTTGCCTCCTTTGACAGCAGAGCTCCTTTTCTTTGGTTGGGTAGAGCGTCCACAGTTTCCACCGCCGTTTCCACTACCTGGGGAAAGCTACCGATAGCTACCGGGGTAAACTAAGTGCTGTCCTCTTTCTGTTTTGGGTTTTTTTTGTTCTTTTTAGACACGAAGGAAATCCTGAATGAGAGATTTCACTGAGTAAAAGAAGCTGGTGAAACAGAGGCTAGCCTGCACCTAATGCTATGACTTTAGCTCTCTATACATTCATTCATTCATTTATTCAGTTTGAGACGACTTTTGCTTTGGGACATGGAGCATTGTAATGCTGGAAGTAGCCATTAGAGGATGATAAACTGTGGCCATAAAGGGTCAGTAACAATGTGGCATTCAAACCATGATTGATTGGTGTTAAGGTGTCCAAAGTGTTGCCAAGAAAACATTTCCCACACCGTTCACCACCAGCAGCCTGGACTGTTGACACAAAGGTTGAGTCCACAGATTCGTGCTGTTGATGCTAAGTTCTGATCCGACCAATTGCTATCTCAAAAGAAATCCAGATTCATCAGACCAGGCCATGTTTTTCCAGTCTTCAGTTGTCCAGTTTTGAGTCTGTGCCCACTGCAGCTTCAGATTTTTGGTCTTCTGCTGTTGTAGTCCATCCATCTGGAGGCTGGGTGTGTTGTGGATTCTTAGATGCTTCTCTGCTCACCACAGTTGTAGATAGTGGTTATCTGAGTTACTGTCTCTGCAGTTTCTTCGTCTGGCACAACAACCATGTCACGATCAAAGTCACTGAGATATTTTTTCCTCATTCTGATGCTTGATGTGAACATTAACTGAGGCTCCTGACCCTGTATCTGCAGGATTTTAGTTGCATGAATACGCAGGTGTACAGGTGTTCCTAACGATAACATGCTCTGTGAGTGTGTTTGTGTTATGTTTGTTCCGTCGTTGTCAACCATAAATGCAAATCAGGACACAATTATATGAAGACTTTAGACGATACTAAACTTAATTAATCCTATAATTAATTCTTTCCATTTTAATTGTATTGTGTAAACGTGTAATCATGATCATGTCTCTAGTTAAGAGATTCTTAAGTTAAAACAATTCCTTGCAACAAAAAAAAAAGCTCATATATGACTTCCCAGCAAATAGACATGTTTGTTATGTTTTTATGACAGGGAAAAGTCCACCGCAGCCATAAAGCTGAGCAGATAAGCAGAGAACAGAAACGGATCAGAGGATCAGTTCAGACAGGACGGACGGACGGAGACATGGATGGGGTTCATCCACACTTCACTGTAAGGATGTCTCTCAGCTTTCTACTTCTGATCCTGCTTCAGACGTCCACCGTGGTCACGAACAGTGAGTACTGAACTCTGCTGCCTCAGCTTGTTTTGTCTGATTGTTGGTGTCACTTGACAGAAAGTAGTGGGCTCAATAAGCGTCTGCTAACAAGTCTATGGGGTAAAAAACAACCAGTTCTGACTAGTCACGATGAGTAAATGCAGATAAGTATCATAAAAGTGGAATTAAAGCACAGGAAGAGCTCAGGTGAATGAAAAAGCAAGTAGTTCGACATTGAAACAGCGCAATGGAAAGTGTGTGCGTGGAGGCGGGAGAGACGACGGGTGGAGACAGTTATTATAATGTCTGACGTTCAATTCAGAAGAGCAAATTATGATTATTTATCAGTTAATCTATGGATTTATTTTGTCAGTTTCAAAATGCTCAAACACTGGGCAGACGGTGGATAGTAAATATAATTGTTGGGAAGTACTGCAAAGTAATAAACACTTTAAAATGTCCTTAAATGTGTTTAGAGCTACATTATGGTGAGTTATAAACCTTTTACTCCATGTTTACTTATAAATGCAAAATGGTGGAGGCTTAGAGTTAAAGTGTTACCACCTCACCTGTAGAGAGAACACTCAGCTTGTTGCAGCACCTGATTGTCAACACTAACTGATAACTAGTTACTTCGCCATTTTGTTTAGTTGCACCATCTGTACTGACTTTACAACTGAAATAACCTGATAACACTTAATACAGCCTGTGATTACCTGTGTAATTTTGCTGTGTGAGTCAGGGACCAATAAAATACTCACTAGTTCTTCCTGGGACTTATATGTAGTACAGAATGTCAGAAAATGTCTGGGCAGGCAACGGTTTTAGAATCTAAATAAATCTCCTCTTGTTGACTAATCTGGATTAGATTTTCTAAATCTTTAACCTTATCTTTGATTGTTCTTTCTTTCCCGACAGTCTGCTCTGCTCCTCCATCTGTGCAGATTCCAGAAAACAACACAGTGGGTGCTGTTGTAGCAACAATCACTGTCCAACCAGGGGTGACCCTTGTGCTCAATCCTCCCATTGATGGCTCCGACAACCCATTCAGACTCGAAGGAAACAATCTGGCAGCTACACGCGTGTTTGACTATGAGGTACTGTAGGTCATGACTATTTCAGTTTATATCGTAAAACCTGTTTGATTGTTTTTTGTTTTTTTGTTTTTTGCAGACTAATAAAAACTTTGTGGCAAGGATCACCTGCAAACCTGCAGCAGGATCAGCAGGATCCAATGTAAGACTTATACTACTACAGTGTTTCACTCTGTAATGTGTTCACACTGATAAAAATAACTGAATGAGGTTTTGTCTTGAAAGGTTTGAGGTTCACAAGGTTCTCTAGGGGCTTGAGGAGATTTTAAAGGGTGTAGAAGAAATTGTACATCTTCTGGGATGTTGGCAGGTCTTGGAAGCGGTTCCTGAGGTTGCCATGGTTCCTTCTGAGGTTTTACAGGATGAGGACTGAGGAGGTTATAGAAGTTCTTGAGAGGATGGTGCACAGAGAGGTTGTACAGGTGCTTGAGGAACGTGTAAAGGCTTTTTTTAAATGGTCGTCCAGGTGCATGAGGAGATTACAGATACAGGTTTATGAGGTTGAGAAGAGGTTGTGCTTAAGAAAGTCCTCCACCGAGGTTGTCCAAGCTCTTGTTAAGGTTCTGCATGTGCCTCAGGAGAGTTTATGGGTTCTTCAGAAGACATTGTAAAGGATGCTTATGAAGGTCCTCCAGGGACTTGAGGAGGTTGTACTGGTTCCCGAGGAAGTTGTAAGTGTGCTTGGAAAGGTTGTATAAGTTCTTTTTGAGGTTCTCCAGGAATTTGTAAAGGCCGTTTGAAATGGTTCTTAGGGAGGTTGGTTATCCTCTTATACAGGTTTTCATGTTCTTGAGGAAGTTCTCCAGGTGCTTGGGGAGGTTCTAGAGATGCTTGAGGGGTGTTTACAGGTTTTTGAAAGAGGTTATTCTGGTGAGTGTCAGGATTTCTCTTTCCTGGATCATGAGACATTATTTCTCAGAGTCGGGTTTTTGATGCAGCGTAAAAAATGAACATCAGAATCCTGTGTCTTTGATTTATTTCATATTCTTAACACTTAATATTATAAAAAATGTAATGAACAGTAAGGTAAAATCATCTGTAAGATGAACTGTTCAAACAAGGACTGTGTCTCTTTGTTTCCAGTTGAACATCACTATTGTTGTAGTTCTGACCAATGTGAATGATAACCCTCCAGTCTTTGCCGAGAACCCCTACCGTGTCAGTGTCAGTGAGGTAAGACTGTGAC
This sequence comes from Lates japonicus, assembly GCA_033238685.1. Taxonomy (NCBI): domain Eukaryota; kingdom Metazoa; phylum Chordata; class Actinopteri; family Centropomidae; genus Lates; species Lates japonicus. The sequence goes on along the minus strand of BRZM01000047.1, from coordinate 2,507,777 downwards.
AAATACCATTAACTAACCACCATTTTTGGTTCGTTTGTGTTTTCTCTGTTATTTGGTCAGTTCAAGCTAAATTAACGCTTTTAAAAATCTTATTGTATTTTTTATCTGTATTTTACCTAACAGAAGAAACATATTTTTGTACCTTTTTGTTCCAGATGTCTCCTGTAGGTTCAGTCGTGGGAAACTTCAAGGCCACAGACTTAGACCTACACAGTCAGCTCTTCTACACATTGACATCTGAATCTGTAAGACCTCGTGTTTTTTTTCCGTCTCTCATTAGGTCTAACATTTAGATAAATCCTCTTGTATTTTGTTTTCTCCAGGAATAAGATGATGATAATAAGATGATGGATATTAGTTCATAGGATGTGTTTAGCTTAGTTTAGCACAAAGACTGGAAGTAGGGGGACACTGCTAGCTCAGGATGCAGTTCTTAACAGTTTCTACTGTCCTGTTTGATTTCTGCAGACCGACTTTAAACTTAGGTCATCCACTGTCCCTGATGTCCTCGTTGATAAGACTCTAGACTACGACAAAGTCAAAAATGTCCAACTGGTCCTGACCGTTCAGGTGAGTACTGCTGGTTCTGTTGGTTCTATACACTGATTTCTTTAATCACTCTCAATCAGGGCCTTTTCTAGCTTTGTGAGGGCCCTATGCAAGAGTCCTATAAAATACACACTAAACTTAATAAATTAATCATAAGTAACGCTAAAGTAATGTCTGAGAAACATCTTCCACTGGAAGATGACATAGCAGACATCTGCACCACAACAACAACGACGACGACAACACACCCCCACCGCCATAATCTGACAAAACGGGTCTAAAGTCACTTCAGTCAGTCAGTCAGTCCGTCCCATGGCAGCACCGTCCATTCAAATGTGACATGTTAATTTTATTTTAGCCAACTTTCATGAAGCAAACACTAAAGCTGGTTTATGAGCGTACAAATCTTAGCCAGCTAACTAGCATTTATCCGAGGCTAGTTGAGCTAGCTAGCAGGACAAATAACAAACTTGCTAAAAACTCAACGTCACATCACAAACAAATGCCTTACCTTTATCTTTTCACTGTCTTTCTTCCTCGGTTTTCTTCTTCTTACATTTTCTGCCCCGCTAAGATAACTTCTTTTTGATGCCATATCGCCGTTTGCCATTCATATCCTCACTACCGGGAATGATGGCTACCTGTCAATCATTCCCATCGTACCTGTCGGCGGACGTCACTCACTACGCGACAGTGGAGTCCAACGATTTTGACTTAATCATGTCACAAAAACACTAGCCACAGCTTATCATTGCGGCTTATTTTATTCTTATATCCCACATTTATTTTTAAGCATATAAAGGATAAAGACAGGTAATTTTAATTCTCGTCAGATGAGGATGAACATTCGGCTTTGGGGCCCCCTAGTGGCTTGTGGGCACCTATGCATTTGCATCGTCCGCAGGATCGTCTGGATCCCAGGGTTTGATTTTAATGTAATAATCTCAAAACATCTGGGGAATAAAGTGTGGGTACTTGGGGAATAGCTGTGCAACATTCTGATGAACCTCAAAGACCCTGAGCACATACTTTATCAGCTTCTTATTGTGAGTGAATGGTTCCTAGATGAACACAAAAATTGGAGTTGAAAAGTTAGAGTACTTTGTTTTACAGTTTCTCAGACCTCTGCCCGACCATATCCGTACCTTTTTTTTTTTCAGGACGCACCACTGACAGCAACAGATGTCAGGTTCACCACCACCACCACCATCATGGTCACCATCGTAGACGGGGACAACAGGCCACCGTGGTTCCAGCCCTGCACCAAGCACGAGGTGGGGGGGGCTTTGATCTGCCAGAACGATGGCTACACCAGCAGGGTCAATTTAAATGAGCAAGAGGTGCGTATCTACAAAGTCCAGGGCAGATACTGAACCATATCAAAGAGCTCCCCTGACTATATGCTTCTGCTGGACTGTCCTGTGGTCAACCACGTCTAAACCAATGACTGCAGATGGACGATGTATCTCCACTTTCTCCCACTGTATAAAAATGAAGTGACGTGTTTTCTCCTCTGCAGGCTGGAGTGTTACCGCTGAAACCAGGACCACTTTACGCCATTGATGGAGACTCTGGGATAAATGGGGAGATAACATACTCCTTTCTGAGTGGTAAGCAGCTCGGACTGTACCAAACAACAAGTGGTTTGTTTTTCACGTCTGAGTTGTTGATCACTGGCAGGTAGAAGCAGCTCAGTCTGTGTGTGCTTTAGGAAACGAGGATCGTCTGTTTGACATCAACGCGAACACGGGGAACATCACCATGCTGAAAGTGGCTGACGTGCTGGGGACAATCAGTCTGACAGTGCTGGTAAAAACTTAACTTTCAAATGCTTTTAGTCAATGCATTCAAGCATTGTGTGTTCAAATAGGGCAGTATCTCACAATTCTTTTCATTACTGATCGACCTGTTATTATTTTCTAGACTGACTGATTAATTGTTTGTACAAAATGCCCGACTAACAGTCAAAAATCTAAAAATGTTCAGCAAATATTTGTATTTAAGAAGCTCACACCAATGACTTTTGGGCAGTTTAACTTTATACAGTTTAATTTCTGGCAATCCACTAATCAATTAACCATCTACTCATTTCAGTGCTACAAACAATGTATTTAAAAGACGTAATTTTTTGCAGTCAGTTATTTTCAACTGCAAATCTGGACCTTTCAAAGGGTTGTAAGATAAATCTGAGGGGTCATGAGATGATTAATGGGAGAGATTCTGATGCAGTTACAGTTATTTTAATGAAACCATGAAACCACCACCAAAGTTTACTGGGGAAATCACCCTTTGGTGAAAGTACCAACAATTTGTAGACATCCGAAGGGGTCACAAGCCAAAACACAGCTTTAATCTTTAAGAGTACATTGTTTTTACAGAATTGGTGCAGTAAACAGTCCCAATATTTCCCTCTGAAATGTATAAAGTGGCACAAAACAGAAATACTCCAGTAAATTACAAGTACCTCAGAATTGTACAGTAGTTGTATAAATGTACTTAATTATTCCACAGCTGTTTTTACATTGAAGTCTTCCAATAATGGATGTGTTTTTCTCTCCTAGGCTGCCCAGAAGGTGAACAGTTTTCAGTTTGCCACCACCACCGTCACCATCAGTGTTCAGGTGAAGAGCCTCCACCCTCCACAGTTTCAGAAGCCTCGGTACGAAGGCGTCATCACCTCAGTGGGCTCTATGGCTATGGACCCGACAAACAAGGATGAGCCACTGAGGATCCTCGCTACAGACGACGACTACACTGCCACTGGGGTAAAACACTGACTCCAGACTCTGTATACCGCTATAATTAAGTCAAAGTTTTCCATTTGCACTTTTAAAAAAAAAGAGTTGAAATACAACAAAACGTTTTTATACTTGGCTGAGGTGGAAACACTGATGTATCTGTAAAAGTAAGAATACGGCCAAGTGCAACGGAAAAAGACTTATACATCATGAGACGAATTATTGGAACAGTTGAAAACACCCATTTTGTTTAAGTTATATGAGACCAACAAAAATTTACATCACGTTTTCCACATTATTTTTGCTCATTTGAGATTTGACTTGTTGTGTTGTTGTCTTCTGTGATGATTTAGACTTAGTGCCGCATTTGGACAGAAACTTTACTTGAGACATCCAGGTGCTGTTAAAAGGGAAATTCAAGTTTATAAAACCTTGTATCTTGTATAATGATAATAACACAGTACTCACCAAGTAAGTTAGCTGAGATCTGGGAACACACTGACGTGCCAAGAAACACTCAGTCGATCAGAAAAGCTGTAAACAAACAAAAAACACTTTATCTGGAGGTCAAACTGAGAGTAAGAGCAGCTGAAATGTCACCTAACCTCTTTACTTCAGCTAAATGCGCCGGCTGCTTCATGTGACCTGAACGTGGTTAGCTGCTGTCACACTGCATATTTAATGTACCAGTTCTGTGTGTTTGATGACTGAGGAAGACTTTCTTTCTGTTCAAATAGGGTTTAAATCCCCACATCTCCTACTCTGTCAGCGGGAGCAGTGATTTCTCCATCATTGACGGCTACTTATTCATGATGAAGGATCTCCCGGAGGGCACATTATCTCTGCAGGTGAGTTTATAAATCTAATAAAAGTTAAAGTGGACTTATTGAAAGGTTTATTTTCTTATTAAGCACTTGACTTCATCTTCGCACATCCAGGTGGTGGCAATAGACACGACTAACGATGAAACAGCTACAGCTCAGCTCTCCGTGGAGGTGACATCAGGTAGGACCCAAACCTTCAGAGAGGGTTTCATCTACAGCTAATTGTGCTAATTAGCTTGTAGGCTCTCCAGACCGAAAGATCCACTGATGCCATTTGGTTTTGATCAATTTCAAGTTTACAATTGGCCCGGTTTTCAAGGAACCCAAGAACATTTATATGAATTTTATCGACACTGAGTCATGTTTTCTGTGGTTGGTCTGCTTGGATGTCAACACAAACCTCAACAGAGTTCATTTAGACGTGGACAAAGACCTTTTCACGCAGTCTGGCAGCACTTTCATCAGCTTGACTAAACCAGAACAAACGGACAAACTGAACTTAAACTAAAAGAAAAATGTGATAAACTCATGGAAGATAATGGCACAATTGAAGTTCCTGATATGTTTTAAGATCAGTTCAGAGGCAAAGAGCTGTCTCTAATCATGGAAAGCAACGCCAATGTCAACGCTTGTTTTGCTTCTATTTCTGTCGCTTCTCTTCTTTGCTGCCGAACGTGGTTTCCTTCCAGGAGCGGGTGGTGGTGATAATAGTTGCTTGCCAAGAGCTTCAGCTGGTTTTGCGTTTACTGTTCTGTTTCTTGACTACCTAAGATGGGGCAGGCCGCGGTTAGCTAGTTATCATGCTAACTTCAGTAGCTATAGAGTGGTGTAGGGATGATGTATTTTTGTAGTCCAGCCCTGAAGTTAGCATCACCCTTGTTCCCTCGACAAAAAGCCAATGGGATTTTTTCATTGGGTTTCGGATTATTACAGAAGAACTCTGAAGAAACTCTGTGACCAACAAAAGATAAACCAACTACACCATGGTCACATGACGTCAACGTCTCCACCACTAAGCTTCCAACTGGTCATTTCATTTAGCTCTGAGCTCTTTCTTCTTAGAAAGTTAGTGATAGTTTGAAAGAGCGTGAGTAGAAACACAACAAGGCTGTAAAGGTGGACTGGTGAGTAGATGGGTTTTCATGTTAACGTCCCCGACAACCTCTGTAGTCTCATTTAGACTCTTGAAACATCAGGAGTGGGGGATTTACTGACGGATTTTATGTTGGAGAATAAAACCTGAAAATGTCTTGAGCTTGTGTTAAAACCACAGACCTTATTTAACCAAAAACACACCGACTTTGTGACGAGGGAACCAGGAAAGCTAAATGCTAACCTACTTCCTGGTTTAAGGACTCATTCCTGCACCACTTTATTGCTGCAACATAAACGCTTTAAGCTAAAATGTGCGTTAAAGATTGGGAGAAAATGAGGGCCTAGCATAGAACCATTAAGCTTGAAGGTGTGCTCTCCTCCCAGGTCTCACCTCCACCAGTTTGCCTCTGAGCACTACAGACATTACGGCCACAACCTCCATGGTGGAATCCACCACCGACATCAAGACCACTGAGGAAATCCTGCCCACCACCACCATCAACCCCACTACGACCAGTGAAAGCAGCGTCTCCACAGCGCCCCCAGGTGGTCTCACGTTTCTCGCAGCAGCTTCTTCTCTTTCGTCATATAAAATACTTTAAAATCGAGTAAAAGTAGTTCACAGTGTTCTTTAAGAACTGCCCACTTTGACCAGAAAAGGTTTCTTGTTGACATTCAAACTGACTAATCACAGAGCAGTGCTTTGTTGTGCCATTTGTTTTCTCCCTACAGTGATTTATTTGTGACCATCACATCACTAACATTGATCACCAGATACTGATTTACTTCTGCTCTCTCTCACTCTTTTTTGCTCTCCCCCTCCCCCTCTCTCTTCCCCTCTCCCCCTCTCTCTCACTCTCTCTCCGACACCTTCATGTACTGACCTTCCTTCTTGCAGTGGTCGTACCATCGGGCGGCTTCAGTGTGGTGGACATGGCGGTGCTCGGTGCGACCCTGGGCGCCCTGCTGTTCGTGTGCCTGGTGGTCATCGGGGTGCTCGTCCATCGCATGCAGAGGGGGAAAGCCGACTGGAGGAAGATCTACGAAGCCAACGTGTTTCGGAGCTCTGTGAGTTCAAATAATATTTTAAAGTTAGCCACAGTCGTGAAGATAAACTCTGACTCTTCCTAAGGCCGTTTTACTTACTCTTTGATTGTATCGTCCGTCCACAGCTGGGTCAAGGTTCAGGCGGTCCTAAGGAGGGCATCCAGTACACCAACGAGACCTTCCACAACGATGAAGATGGAGGAAGCGTGGGCTCTGGCAGCCAAGATGGCGGAAGTGCAATGGCCATCAGAGAGCCACGAAAAGTGGTGGAGGATGTTTCCCTCCAAGAATCCATTGCAAAGTCTTCTGTTCCGCTCCACGCCCTCCTGCCCGACAACATCAGCGAGGCGGGTTCATCGGACAAGGCCGACAGCGAGAAGGAGGTGAAACCCATCCTGACCAAGGAGAGGCGCATGGAGGAGGGGTACAAGTCGGTCTGGTTCAAGGAGGACATTGACCCCAACGCCAAGGAGGAGGTGGTCATCATCCCGGACAGCAGAGAGGATGACAGCGAGGACGAGGAGGAAGACGAGGACAACGACCGGCAGACAAAAACCCCGAAGGTCGGATTTGCTGATGCGGATCTGGACAGTGGACTCGGGCTGAAGATGGGGGATCAGGCGGAGGACTCAGATGATGATGGTGACGATGAACTAATGACCTCTGATCTGTGAGAGCAGCCAAAAGACTAACGGGAACCACCTGTAATAAAATCTGATGATTTATCAGCTGTGAGTCCTCTTATCAGTCGTGACCGAAACTGGAACAGGACTGAACACACCTTATGGAAAGATTAAAAAATGCTAAGTAATTACGACTTGTGTGTTCAGATTTAAAGTAAACTGAACCTTCCAAAGCTTTTATTCTTTATGTAAATACTTCATATGTTATAAGTAATCAAGTGTAACCTGATAAAGATACTGAGACTATTGTATTTATTGATTTATGCTCAGTAAAATCAGATGTATTTTCAAACTTCTGTCTTTTACCTTCCTCTTTCTCTTGTTCCATAACAGTAGAGCGACTGTTTGAAACTGCAAGAGGGAAAGTCTGTGGAAAAAGCTGGTTAATTTTGCGTTAATCATTGATGTTGTTTAGTGCTGACTGATGAATACGTCTTGTATAAAACTAGAGAGAAAAAGCAGGTCACTAAAACCAGAAAAATAACGTCTTTTGTTACCGTCTGTCATAATAAATTTTGTCCCTGCTGATACTGAAGACCGTAAAATGTGATGACAGAAACAAACTGAACTTCCCATAAATAAACCACAGCAGTTATCAGAGATGTTCGTCAGCATTTTCACAAGAATTGATTAACAGATGTTGAACTTACAGAGCAGAAAACGAATGTAAATAAGTGTGTTTATGTTTGGGTCAAACAAAAATATTGTATAGTAACAACATTAAATCCTTTAACTGAGGAATAAGGTGGTTTAAGTTTGATTTGTGCTTAATTTGACGTTAATCAAAGAAGACAAACCTCCAGTGGTGACACCAACAGGCTGAAGCAGGTAATGCACCAAAATAACTACAGCAACAACAGACAGCGTCAGTGTTAAACATTTGATTTTACTTAAATAAATAAAAATGTACATCACATTTAAACAACGAAAATCATTTCATTTAAAAACTTTACACCTATTTGTACAATGACACCATTTTATAAAAATCCTTACATCCGGGAAAAAAAACTTGCCGCTGACGTAAAAATGAAACCACAAACAAACTCAGGAGGATTAAGAGTTTAAACAAAGACGCGTGAAACAAAAACTCTGAGTGAGGCAACATGGCATTAATGACTGGTGTCAATATTGCAAAAATGAAGCGTGTAAAAACATTTTAACACAGAAAAAAGACAGAATTAAAACTACAAAATATTTGGCAAAGAAAGAGCTTAGCCCTGATCACACCAAAAACTGACAGAGTGAGATTATTATTATGTGGACTTTTTTAATTAAAACAAAAAATGCTTTCTTTATAGTGAATGTTTCATGAACGTATGTTTTATATTGGAGAAAAACTTAGAAACTTACTTTAGTTTCGTAATAAAGTTGGTTGAGCTAACAGGACAGCTTTTGGTCAAAAGATGATAAGATTGTGAGGATTTAATTGAAATTACATCTGCAAAGAGTAGTCTTTAGTCAATCTGCAGAAAAATATTCAGCAACTATTTTGAAAATCCATCATTTTTCAAGCAAAAATATCAAATGTTTGATGGTTCCAGGTTCTCAAATGTGCAAATTTTCATTACTTACATTAAAGTGAACTGCATATCTTTAGGTTTTGGCCTGTTTGTCAGATAAAACAAGATATTTGATGCTATCACCAAGAACACAAGGAAATATTCCCTGATGTTTTGTTGCCCAAATGATTAACTGACATGCATTAAAGTGGAGTCTAATTGAAATGGGGTGAATCTGATTTTAATTAAAAGTGATGCTGGTGTGACAGTTCAATGTGTTCTTCTGAGGGACAGAAAACCACAATTACAGACTGGCAGTGATTGGCAGGAACAGAAACATTATTTTCACATTTACACTAAAGCACTTAAACTGGCTAGCTAACACTTTATCAGGCTGCGAAAAAAATATGTTTCCTCATTTAGCCAGGTAGACTTCATGGAGATACAAACGAATAATTTGTGCCATCAAATTAACCAAAAATACATGTTTATAGCATGTAAAAGGAAAATCAGAAGTGTGTTAAGAATTATATCTTTTTGTTTTGGTCCAAAATCAAACGTTTTAAAGTGCCTCATCTAGATCATATTGATAACAATGTGTGAGCAACAAGTTGTTATTTGTGTGAAGAAATTTGTGTTTTAAATCTATGACACCTGCTGGCTCCATACAAAGTTAAAAAAGGAGCTACAACTAATATTTATACTTCTGGTATTTCATTGTGTTGTTTTAGCTCTCTTAGCTTTAGCTGATTAGCATTGTGGTTGGGGAAAAAAGCTACATTTAAAACAAGAGCTAAACAGAACAGAAAAGTCAATATTCCAGCTTTGGCTTATTGATTATGAAAGAAAGCTAAAGATTACTGACCTGTGATTAGAAAAAAAAACCCATTTGAGATCATTGTGTTGTTTTAAATTGTTTAGCTTTAGTCAACTAGCGTTGAGCTGAGAAAATAAGCTAATGTTCAAACAAAAAAATCGAATCAGAAAAAAACTGAAAGATGAAAGACAGAAAAAACTTGTGTTTCAGGGTACTGTAATTTATAATTGTTTAGCTTTAGCCTTTAGCTTTGAGCTAGGGGAAAAGCTAAAGGTGAAAAAAAAAGTCAGTCTGTAATTTTTTTTGCTTGTTTTAGCTCCAGCTCCTTAGCTTACTGGCTGTGAAATAAACTCAGACCTGAGGCTAAAGAGTAAGCTAAACAAACTGATTGTATGTTTCATTAGGTTTAACGTATTAGCCTTTAGCCAAGACAGAAGTTAAAAGCTGAGATTAATTTTGTGGTTTACATTAAGTGTTGCACAGTAAATAGTTGTAAAACATTCATATAGAATACATAATACATAGTAACAGTCTCCTACCACCACATTAAAAAGAAAAATCACTGTAATTGACTATAAGGCTTAGCTGTTAAGTACAATACAGAGTCATTTAATAAAGTTTTTACAATTCCCTGAAGACACTGATGTAAATTAATGAGGTTTAAACATGTTTATGGTATCTACTAATAACACTGTAAAAACAACTGCCCAAAACTCTTAAATATTTAAAATCTATGTGGAAAATGAACAGAAAATCAAGTAATAATTTAAGCACTAATGCATTAACCATCCAGGATAAAATATGCTGCCTTCAAATGGGGTCGTGCTCACCACGTTTACCAGATGCAAATTTCATCTGAAGGCAGCATTAGATGCTAAAAAAGTGATCCTTGGCTAATATGCGAAAAATCAGTCGATAAACATCCAAAAATCTAAAAAAAACTCTAAGTATACTGGCAGCCATGATGACGACGACATAGTGGGCAGACTATTAATTTTGCATTTCGTTTGTTTGTTAGACATTGAACTCTAAATTAATTCAGATTAAACCACTATGACAAACTTTATTCCTACCTACGAGTAAATTCTAAGTATGAATGCCACAAATTCTTCTAAATCGTTTGTATTTTGCCGCTTAAGATCGAATCTGTTCGTACGACTGATTCTTGCACAAGGCTCATTGTGTAGTAAACTTTAAAGTGTAATGTACCTCAATGGAAATAAACTGAAAAGACACAACCTGCAGCCAGATGTAGCACTTATATTAAAGATTGTAAACGACTGATTGTTCCTGTGTGAACAAAAAGAAATTTAGTTAGTTACCCTGCAGGTATGTTTTCCACATTAAAAGCCAAAGCAAGTAAAGGAGGGACTGTACTCTTTGAGCTGCTGAGAGGCTTTTAATGTGAAACAGGAAGTGATTTTTTTTTTAAAAGTAGAAGCAACAGGAAATAATTAGTTAATTAGAAGTATCAGTGTTAAACAGAGAACGTGTTTTCAGTGAGTGCTGACTATGAAGATTACATGTATAATACAGGTTATTTCAACCTTTATTTGTTTGGGCAAGCAATTTATATTTGAGAACTTCCTGTAAATTAAAACTCAGCTCAGGTCTCTTTTGCAGGAGCTTTATGTAAAACTGCTTAACAACAGTGATTGGTGCTGGTTTGGCTGATTCTGAAACAAAATCAGTGATTGGCTGGAATCAGCTTATTTAATATCAGTCACTAATGTAATGTCTTTGAATTGTCACGGTAACCCGAATCGTATAAAAGCAGACAAGCAGCTCAAGCTGAAGAAAAACATCACCGGTGAATAAAGGGTGAAACAGATCCAGCGTTTGTGTGAAGGCGGCCATCTTGTGATGGTGTTACTATGTCTCTGGGCTGGCGGCTGTGGCCATGGCCAGGATCTTGTTGTACTGAGTGGATATGGCGTCGAAGGCTTCGTCTCTGTGCATCATCGCACCGAACACCATCGGCTGTGACAGAACAGAGGGAATATAACTATCGTATCGCTATTATTTATAGGTGATGGTGTTTATTTTCACTAAACGGACGCGTGAACAAACTTTAACGTCAGATTGGATCAGAGTGCCTCATCACACCGAGCTCTTACCTTTTGGGTGGATGGCGTCGCTATGGAGATGCCCATCCCAGATCCAGGCAGCACTGACAAAACTTTGTACTGTGTGGGACAGAGAGGGAAAAGTTTAATTCTAATAATCTTTATCTGCATGATTCAGCTTCAGTCAACTGTGACAAAAGACAGGTTAAAGTTACTGAAGTGAAACCAGAATTTCCAGAAGTAAGAAAACTGTATTTGTAACAGTGCTAATAACTAAAAATCCAGCATTGGAACAGTACATTGTCTCGCTTGTTTCATATGTTTAGATCAAAAAATAATCTAATATTGGTGTTTATTAAATATTTTATGTTTTGTAGCAGCATTTAACAAACACTTCCGTGGGTTAAATGTCACAGCTCAACACAAAAGGCGAGTCGGTGAGTTTTACAGGAATTAAACCAAGTTGCGCTGATGTTAAGGACCTGCACTGGTACAGTTTTGCGTAACTTTGTCAAAACTATAAAGATTTATTAATGGAGCTAATTTGTAATCAAATATGGAAAGTAAACTCCAGGAGCAGGTTTCATTTTTTCATAGACAGATGAAAGAAAAGCTAAATCTGAAATTGTGTTGAGCTAAAGTTAGTGGAACAGATGTGACGTTATGACTTAAGTTATCTATAAAACACGACTATAAATAGTAACCAAGCAGTAATTAACCTACTGCTGAATAAATGACCAATGCCAGAAACAACAGTAACAAGTCAAATGGAAAACACAGTATATTGTATGAAGCAGACACTGCTTACCTTCTGGATTTCTTTGATGTCGAGCAGTTTGATGACTTTGTTCCTCTTGGAGGATCCGGACCTGGAGCTGGAGCTCTCGAAACACAGATGACTGAGACAAAGAAGACTCAGTTAAACCTCCCTTGTTCACACAGATGTTAGTTTAGTTATTTGTGTTATTGTTTGACTTTCAGTGACGGAGCAAGTATTCAGAACCTTTACTGAAGTAAAAGTACCACTAAAAAGTAAAAGTACATACTTCTCAGTGACGTAGAGGACTCCGTTGCGGATGTAGTCTGTCGGTGTCTTCCTGTCTCTGTTGATGAGGCAGCAGCGCCATCCGTTCTCACACACTGAAAACAACGAGGATGTTATTCCAGATAACTTCAATCAATCCCCACCCTGCAGTTCCTCCCTCACCTGCCAGGGGGCGCTCACTCTCCGGAAGGTTGAAGACTTCGTGAAACGCTCCTCTCTTGGTGCTGTAGTATCGCCCTCCATCCTCGTCCCGGTTGACACCCATGGGAGCTGCAGCAGTGAGGCTGCCTCGACCTCCCGCTACAGTAGCCTAAACAGGAAGACGGGGATGGGGGATTAGCGAATCAGCAGCAGGTGAGGTGTCGAGGTGGAAGCAGCTCACCTGACCAGGTGTGTTCACAGCTGTTTGACAGGTTGGATCAAAGTTGTTGTTAAAATGTGACTGAAGTCCTGCTAGAGGCTGCAGTGTTCAGGTTTGTCCTGAAGGTGGCACTAGACTAGAGGAAGGAACCAACCTAAACATTCAGGGTAAAAACCTCCAAATTTTTGTACAAATTTTTGTACACATTTGGAGGACATGTGAAGGAAAAAAAAGTACTGCGTGGCCACGAAATGTTTCTTGTCTCTTGTGACTTAAGTATGTCACTGTATGTATGTCATTTTAACATTAAAATTAAATTAAATCAAGTTGAAATGTCCATGTTTGAGGGCGGCTATTGATGATACTCCTGCCAGTAAGTCAAAAAACAACTGACTAATAATAATTTTCTCACAGCAAAGACTTAATGACCTTGTTCCCACGTGTTATTAACTCTTGGCCACACAATTTATTATTTTCCTTCAATGTCACAAGAAGAGCTCTGTACAAACCTGAAAATTGAAGGGGTTTGTCCTGAACATGTTGCCAAAGGAACGGTCATGGGGTCATTCGAATATATAAGCGATAAAACTCCCAGTAATTTCAAAATTGGTGTGAAAACCATTGAAAAAAGTTTGATAATCTTCCATTATTTTATCTTAAGATAGTATTTCAACCAATTAACTCGGCCTAACCATGGTACTGGACATTTCTTGGCCTTCAATGGCTCAGTTAGTAGAGCAGAGGTAGTGAAGTCATGGAAATACCAAGCATTCCTGGGTTGCTAGTTCAGATCCAGCTCAAAGGAGAGACTTTTAACTGTCCAGTACCTGACTGTACAAGGTTGTTTTATACTGTAACTAATCAACAACAACTCAGTAAAGGAGTTGGGTCATTGATTTCATGTCATCAGGTGGTACAGTGGGTTGTCCATTTATCGCAGGGTTGGCATTTCTTGTATATGGGCCAAAGTGTCCTTGGGCAAGACACTGAACTCCATATTTAAACTGACCACTGGCCTGAAAAACTGGTCAAAGAAGAAGAGGACGATAGCTTGATTCAGGATATCCTATCTTACCTGGTCTTTGGCATCAGGACTGAGCATAAAACCTGAAAACTCAGGTGATATCTGATCTAAATTTGTCCTGGGGGTGGCGCTAGAGGAAAGGTCATGGGGCCATTAAAACGTAATGAGTAGGAGGAATGAGATGAGGACATTTGTTGGGGTTTCTCACTCTAGAACAAAGTTTGAGCAAACACACAAGCTATCATGATGACTACTGATCAGCAGCTGCTTGGTTTTACTCGGTGTCTGATCGGCTCTGACGACTCTACATCTCTTGACTACAGTACACACTCTACACCGTGACTGTAAATACACAACACACACAGCAGCATCCTACCTGTTCACACTCAGACAGCTGAGAGAGAAAAACACAACAACTCAGAGAACTGAAACCAGACAGACCTGAGACCTGAGACCAGAGACCAGAGACTAGGAGGAACTAGCAGGAACCAGTGGTGGACTTGTGTTTCCTGTGACTGTTTCCTCTGCAGGTCTCAGATGTTTCTTCTCAGTTAAATCTGACAATGAGTCTGAGGTAGTGTCACATTCAAGTCACTAAACCTCAAGTCCCGAGGTGAGTCTCGAGTCCAAGTCTGAGTCCCCAAAGACGAGTCCAAGTCAAGTCTGAGTCAAGTCCCCTGTTACCTGAGTCTACGTCTGAGTCCCCAAAGAAGAGCTTAAGTCAAGTCCCCATTTATCTGAGTCCGAGGGTCCATGTCCAAGTCACCAAAGAAGAGTCGAAGTCAAGTCTGAGTCAAGTTCCCAATTACCTGAGTCCAAGTCCAAGTCTGAGTCACCAAACAAGAGTCAAAGTCAAGTCCAAGAAAAAAGTTCTTTGGTTTTTATTTTAGAATTGTAACTTTATATTTAAGCTTAGATGATTAGCTTAGTTGAGAACATAAAAATAAAATGTTTTTTAATGAATATTTACACTAAACTTGATCAGATTTTCTTCTAGTTTGGCTTAGACAGCTGACTAGACAGATGACAGGAAATAAGAGAGAAGTGAGAGAGACATGGGGAACATGAATGCATGAACCAAATTTGATGGAAATCCATCTGATAACTGTTTCAACATTTCACTTAAAACCAGAGATGTGAACCTCATGGTGGCGCTGCAGGAAAGGTCAGAGGATCCTCTGAGGAACGCGAACACCTGAACAAAATTTCATGGCAAGTTGTTGAGATATTTATTTTTACTGACCCGTCGGCTCAGGGTGGTGTTGCTGCGCTCCTTCAGCTGCAGGTCGGTGGGTAAATTGGTCCAGATGATGTAGGGGGTGTCGAAGCGCTGCCTCAGCTTGGGACAGCTCTTAAAGATGAAGTCGATGATGAAGAACTTTATTCCTGCGTACACAGCTGAAGAGGAGGAGGAGGCTTTAGTAACATACATGTACCTAATAAACTGGAAAGAGTGTAGAACTAAAATGTAATGATGAATCCCAGCAGTTTGTACGGCAGAAAGCAGGAAGAGATGAAGGCGACCCACAGACCAACGTACAGCTTCTGAGTCAACTCTGGCTGAACCCACATGAACAAACTGCACAAAAAACACGTTATTAAATATCTGTGTATGGATCAACAGCATCTGATCTGGATCGAAGTGTGTACAGCCAAACTCACTTCTTTATCTTCTCCAGGATGTTAGCCATCTTCCCAAACAGATTCTGTGAGGACGAAACACAAAGTCTGGTCTGAAGATTGAGATGCAAGCGATTTTGAACAAGACTTGTGTTCTGCAGGGATACAGCAAAAACAAATGACGTAGAGCCTCACCTGTGCTTTCTGAGCGACGTCCAGAACCAGCTGGAACTTCTCCGACACTGTCAGGTCTTCTTTAGGAGGCTCCTGAAAAAAAAACAAGAGGCAGAGCTGTAAACGTCAATGTACTGACACCTGTAAATCACCTGGACTCCATCCTAGACCCTAAACATCATTCCTCCAGTTTCCAATGCATGTAACGATGTAGCTTCTCCAGCAGGTGGAGCTGTTTAGCCGCCAGATTCTCCTGTTCACCTGTCCAGGTCACCCAGTTTTGGCAATGCAGGTGTAAAGAGAGATTTCACACCACGGGCTCCGACACTTCAAGCACGATGCTCCACTGGATCCTCCAGCCTCTGAGAGCAGTGCATCATGGGAACATACAGGTACATATGAGATTATTTCACATTCTAAACAAATCTACATGTATATCCAAACTGAGACTCATCAGGGAAGGCTTTGTGTGTCTGATGGCTGACCTGGCGATGAGGTAATTCAAGGACAGGCGGAGGATGGCGAGGAACAGGAACATGAGGATGACCCAGCCGTTCCACGCTGTGTACATATAGACCTGAATTTAAACACACACACACACACAAAGTGAATTGAGGCTGTGTGTTTGGACAGTTAATGAGAAGATACGGATCACAATGAAGTACACACGGTAGACGGGAGAATTGTGCCGGATAAGGCGAGAGTTCGTGTTCAAGTCATAGGGTCTGAATCCTGGAAACATGACAACAGATCAACTGACAAATCACAGACAGAGGATTTATTATGACGGAGAAATATCAGCTGAGTATGAGCTTCATAAATCCCAAAAAGAGGACCCAGGATTGAACCCTGTGGCACCCCACACAGTATCACACACAGTCTGAGCCTTTAAGTGGCAAAAACATCCCAGAGTTATCCTTTAAAACTACTTTGTCTACAATGAACATGACAGAGATCAGTTGTCTGCATTATTAGCATGACTTCTTCTCTGTAAGGAAAAACAATATAGGAAAAAATATAGGCTCACTGAGGCTCTCATGTTTTCAGTCAACCTGTGATAGAACCAGTTTATTTATTTTAGATAAACAGTTTTAACACACAAAACCCACAATAAGTTATGTTTAGCTACTTAAAAAGTGACTACGAATAAAATGTCCTCCTCACTCCTTAAGAGCACTCAGTGGCCTGCCCATCGCTTTCTCCTCGCTGAAGTGAAGTTTCTATATAACCAAACGTCAGAAGCCATTTATAGTTGTTGGCTGTGAGTTTCCCCTCTGTTTTGTCTTCGGGAGGAGAACAGCTACCACATAATCCAGGTTTATATTCTGACCAGAGTGGAACTTCAATTAAAATGAGGAGTTTAGTAGCTCACCTGTACCACTGCTGCAGGTGCCAGGCCATTAGGTGTCTGAGAAGGTGAATCTCAAGTTCGTGAAGTTTCAAGATAAACAACTGTAACCAGATAAAGAGCAGCTGTGTCTGCCTCAAACCAGCTACTCATATTAAATAAAGTTTTGTTTATTTTTACACTATTATTCAGGATTATTAAAGACTATTCAGCTCACAATGCGCCTGTAGCGCCTCCTTCTCCAGCTCCTGTTCAGTGAACTAATGCTGACCTCTTTGAGTTTGCTCAGCTCCTCCCCTCTTGAAATATAAAACATTCATACTTTTATCTAAATCACTCTGTTATTACGAGCTTAATAAGGTTCGGTTTTCGAGCTCTCCTTCCTGGGTTTTCGTTTCCTCAGGCTATATGCTTGAAGGAAGGTTCAGTTGAATATATTCATTGTTTATGAATTTATTGCTACTCTGAAACCAAACCTGTGGACTTGGCATCAGTAATGGATTTTATTTGTTCGTCTGTACACCTGCCAGAATCTGTAAATATGAAGTTTGATTAGAAATGCTTCAGATTTGCCATTGTGCTAAAATTTATATTTATATTTTATTTTATATATAAAAGAAACTAGAAGTGGTGAATAAGATTATTTGCAAATATGTGCACTCAAAAATCTGCAGATAAATTCCATCGATCAAAGGTTTGTTTTTGCATATACCCCTGTTAGTAACTCCTGCCGAGCCTGGCGTGTGTAAAAACCCTGCTCGGCCCTCACAGGCTCAAGGCTCATGCATGGTTGCACTGTAGCTTTGCTTCAGCAGTATGAAACAGTCACAGTTTCAGTTGTCATTGCAGGTACATGTCTGTTTGTTGTTGTAGTGAGATGAGGCAGTGTGAGCCTGTGAGGCTGCGCTTGAGAGAAGAAAACTGAGCTACAGACATCAGCAGTTGAAGCTATAAAACATAAAGATTTTCACTGCAAAAACGCTATCTGTGATTTTTAAATTCTTACACATGGACAAATTCAGTACACGCTTACAGATTGTGTCCATGTTTAGCTCTTTACATTCACAAATCATCGGTTTCATCATTTATTAGAAATTTCTGCTGCCTGTTCTTGTAACTCAAACAATAATCAATCGTGTGTTATTAAGACATTAAATTTAGATTTTCATTTAATTACCTAAATACTTCATTGTCCTTATTTTGCCCTGTGTTTGTGCCAGATGAGGCCGTACATATTAGCTGTGTGTGTTGTGTGTTACATAACCAGACGCAAGAGATATTGACAGATTAACAGCACGCTGTTGTGCTGTTGGGTGTCTGACTCTAAAATCAAGGTGAGAACAAGAATAATCAATAGGGCACTCATCAAAATTAAAGGAACAGATTAATTTTACTAATTTCTTTATTTTTGAATCTGAAAGTTAATTTCGACCTTGTCGTTGAGTTGAATTATGGGTAATAAAAATATCACAGAGAATTTGAATTCACAGATTTCATTATGATCATCATAGACTTTAAAGGTCATTTTGAAGCTTTATGGAAACAAAGAAACTCACACAGAGAGTGTTGTACTAATGAAGAAGTGTTTCTCACATATTTCTAGGTGACCTTGACCTCGCTCAGATCTGTCTCAGTCGCTTTTGAGAGCTGCAGAAAACCCTGACCAGCCTATAAGACAAACACAGAAATAAGGAGGTAACCAGACAAAAATATAAACAATGATACAACAACAGGGACATAAAATCAGTTGCATGAAAAATCAATTTGAAGTAGGGTGATGGTTTTGTTCTGTGGGTGCTGTTGTGTTCAACTTGGGTCCTCTAATTTATACTCTATGTTACTTACAAACATTTAGTTAAAGGATAATTCTGGGATTTTTAACCTTTAAACCTCATTTTATGTTTTTGAGTGTAATGATTGATGGGGACAAAATCTTGAACTGTTGCTGCTGCTGCAATGTAATCAGATCTGGGGAATTGTCCATGTATTCATTAAAGTTCTTGTTTTTTGCTACTGACAGGCTCAGATTGTTATAAAGGTTCGACAACACATGATAGAATTCCAACAGAGACACAGACCTTTAGTAAAGAGTAAGATCCCTCTTGGTTTATCCAGAAACGGGCATTTTATCGTACTGTTCAAAGCCACCAGACTCCATTGACAAAACCAGTAATTTTACCGAGCAGAACACAGGAGCTGCCGGTAAATACCACTGCCTCTATCTGTTAGTGTTAGCTTTGTGGTACTTTTACTTATGTAAAGCATCTGATTACTTCTTCCACCACTGGAAGTCATACCAATGGAGTCTGGTATTGATCTCTAGCGATGTTGCTGGTAGGAATTTGTTCACGTTAAATTTGAATAGCAGACAATGGGCATCATTAGATTTGTCTGTAAACATGTACAGATCCCTGCCTTGTTTTCTGAAGGTTTGTATTATTATTGTTATGAAGCTGCTGGGTAAACACGACCAGAGCTGATGAGAAACGATGGTCGATTCTCCATCACAGATTAAACAGGTGTGTTGTCGTACCTGAGCGTCACTCTGCTGCTCTCCCTCCACCTCCCTCAGCTCCTCTGACTCTCTGGAGGTGAGGCGAGGTTTGATCACAACCTCCTCAGTGCATTCTGTGTCGGACGTGTAGGGCGACTCGGTCAGATCCAGGAACTCATCCCGTCTCTGGCCCCGGAACCGGATCCTGTCCAGACGCTTCAGCATGGTGGGCACCGCGGAGCCGGGTTCTCACCTGAACATGGCCAATGACTGGGCTGCAGAGACTGGAAGAGGAGAGGACAAAGGAAACAGAAACACTGAGAAATAATCCAGAAAACATCCAATAATTGATTGATAATGTTTTTAATAAACTGATAAATAGTTTCCATGGTCAGATTCTTTTTCATGCTGTAGTTAAAACTGTAAAAGCTCCACAACTACTATCATGAAATTTTGTTAAAACAATCATGGTACCCAGATGATGAACCCTAAATTGTTTGTTTTTCACTAAAGTATGTTTTTCACTAAAATATCTCGACATCTACTGGACACACTGCCATGAAATTTTGTTTGGACATTCATGTTCCCCTAAGGATGAACTATAATAACTTTAATCTCCTAAACTTCCCTCTAGCGCCACCATGAAGCCAAAATGATAGTTCATCCACTAGTTGACTGAATAAATAAAATAAACTAAACTAAATAAACTAAAACTAGTGACATTCCCATCAGCCTCAGCTGCTCTTTAGAGCAAATTAGCAAATGTTAGCATGTTAACACATATTACATTCTTTCTTAAGCCTGGCACACATTAAAAGATTTTTAAATTCTTAGCTGATTTAGTGAGACCATGCACAGCCACACCACACACTAACAGATTCACCACGAGTCTGGACTCTCAGAACTCCAAATTTCGTACGGTCAAACGAGACTTTAAACAGACATAACGGACGACAATGTCTCGTTTGTTGTGCTTCCATCATCAGTCAGCTGCTTCCTGGTTGGCTAGTGTTCCGTTCCACGTGACAATCCACAGAGTGCCCCGATCGTCTTTAGAGCAGATCAAGGAGGGTAAAATCAGTCTGAACACACCTCACACCACAGGAGAATCTGATGAGATCATCTTTAGAACCATCAGATTATCAGACTTTGCTGACATTGATCGGGAGGGGAAATCAGCTCGAATATCTTTTAGTGTGTCCCCCATTTAGCATCAGCATGTTAGCACTGTCATTGTACGCATGTTAGCACTCAGCTCAAAGCCTCACAGAGCTGCTAGCATGGATGTAGTCTTGTTTGAGCTTCAATTACACAAACAGATACACACAGCTCTGATTATTGATCCTCTGGGGACCGTGAATGTCTACACAAGATTTGATGGAAGTCTATCAGCCCACCATGATGCTAGCATGGCTACAAACCTTTAAGTTCCCTAGAGAAATTCTGACAAGTGTTTTCATGTTGGTTTCAGAAGAAATGAATCAATCTTCTGCTGTTCATCTAGATCGAGTGAGATAATTCAACAGTTTAAACCTTGAGAGAGACGACTCCGTCAACACCAAGTGATCACAAGCTTTATTTGTGCAGGGAGAGTCCGGACACCTCAGCCCCGTCACATAAAGACTCGTACAAACAGCTGAAGCAGCCGACCAGACCTCATCAGACTGTTTGTTCAGGGAGGAGGAAATGTTTCATCATCTGCTGCTTAATGTTTCTTTGTCTTCCTGTTTGATCCCCTGATGTGTCCAGACTGGAACGAGGACCGGAAAAGTCTCAGAGGTCTCTGAGGGACGTCTGAAACCTCAGACCAACAGAGCCTCTTGTCTTCAGCTGCAGCCCTGATGTTTGACAGCTGAAGGTGAAGGTGTGCACAGTCTGACTGGTCCGACTGCTTCTAAGAAAAAACTGTATGAATCTGTATCTGCACGACTTCAGCACTGTCTGAACAAGTCGGACTAAGAGATAGACCAGAGGTGGAAAGTATCTGTATCATTTACTCAAGTATTTTAATTTTCAGCTACTTTATACTTCTACTGCACCAAACTTCAGAGGCAAATATTGTACATTTTACATGCAAAACATACCCCTTTTTTTTCTAAAAACGTGTGAAATAATCCATCAATATTTTCTGATATTGAGTTTTCTTCTTCCTACTTGTAGTAGAAAGACACGCCTCATACTTCTTGCTTCAAGACACAATCAGTTTTTAGTCGGGTGTGGCCAAAGATGTAATCACAATAAAGATTTTCATCAGTGGATGATGATAAATGTCAGAGTTTAAAGGCTGAATTTTATCTCTTGAGCGAAAGCTGAAGAAACCAGATGGTTGATTATTCTGGTTTTAGATTTTTCTTTAAGGTCAGAACGCAACAAAACAGCAAAATATTTAACAAATGAGGTCGGAAAACAGTTATAATCATAAAATGTAACCGAACTAATCTAAAACCTGACTTAGACAATGCATATTTCTATCATCATGTTATACTGTGATGTTGTTTAATCACCCAGGCCTCATTTTAAACAGGTTTATTGAATTAAAACAGGTTGAAACACTTGTCAAAAAATAAGTGAAACCAGAATTGTTTTTATAATATAAAGTAGTTAAAACCAGCTCCACCTGCAGCAGTAAAACACTGCTGAAGCACTGATGCATCAGTTTTAATAATCTTATACTGTGAAATGGGCTGTTCGACAGTACTTTTACTCTTAATACTTTAGTTACAGTTGGCTGTAATACTTCACTGCTTTTCTATGTGGAGTATTTTTACACCGTTGTATTTGAACTTTAAATGAGTGAAGTTCTTCGTCCACCGCTTAGTCAGACTGGTCTGACGACTTGTAATGATTACTGTCACACCACAACACCGTCTGACTGACGGACAGTTTACTGACAGACAGAGTGACTTTAAACTGACTGACAGAGATTTACAGCCTACTGACCGAGGCCGGATTAATCTCTTATCCATCACACATTATCATCAGGGAGGCATCGGATCGGTCCCAGATTAATTCTGTACAGCCAGAGACGAGAGGAACATGGAGTCAGAACCATCCATGAACTACAGGGTTATATTACTTTATGTTAGATATGATGGAAAACATGTTAATGTGGACGTAGCCTGGGTATTTGGGGACCATGAGTGGGGGTTGACGGGGGGGCAACAACAAATATTTGCCCCCAGGAAGTTAATCCAGCCATGTCTGTGAAGTTAACTGAAGTTAACTTGACTTTTACAGCTTAAACAGTTAGGAAACTGTATTTTTAACACCTTTAAAGACCTCTAGACACTCTGTCACCTGTGCTGCTGACAGCCAATCAGCTGCCGTTTACCTGCGGACCTTAACGAGTTTTGTAGGACCCCGGCTGGCCCGCGTGGTCCCGGTTGGACCCACCTGGCTGGACACCCTCAGGAGCCCGAGGTAAAGAGGGTAGGAAGGAAGGAGAAGACAGAGGACAGAGGAGGAATGTCTCACCGTGAACCGAAGCCGGAACAAACTTTGCCTCCTTCACTCCAAACCCGCTCCAAAAACCGGGTCCGGTCCGCTCCGAACCGGTCTAGGCTCCTCTCAGACCCGTTCCAGACCACGCTGCTTCCTCTGCTCCGATAATAAATCCGGACGTGGTGGGAGTTTAGCGGGTAAAACCGGACCGTGTTTGCGTACCTGACACAATGATCACCGCTGTGGGCGGGGTGACGAGCGGCAGCCAAACAAGGAAGTGACGCCATCACGCTGCGTTCTTATCGAACGTCGGTCGGGCGGAACCCAAAGGGCGGAACCTAAATAAACACTTGTCTGTTTCTGGGGGAACTTTGAAGTAGTTTGACAGACTGTTCAGTCCAGTTGTAGTTAATGTGTCGTTACTGTGAACGGGTAAACAGAACAGGTAGATAGAGTCCGTTAAAGCCGTTAATAGCGTGCAGAGTCTCGGCTGAGAGGCGGACATGGTCTCCACGGTCCAAAACACCGACGTGAAGCAGGTAAGACTCACCTGAGGCAGGTTATTTAGGACTGTCTCGGCCCCCAGAGAAAGTGAGACAGGTAAGTTCACACACCTGCAGAATCACTCTCATACAGCACGGTCAAAAATATGAGACATCACGCTGTATAGTTTCCCACCAGACTCCATTCAAATAATCATGTATTCAAACAGAAACGTCCTTTTTTCATAGAGAACATCAAGTAAATCTTATAACTTGGGAGATTAGTGACTTCTGTTAAATTCGGCCCATAAATAATTTCATGCAGCCGGATGTTGCACTAAATTTTAAACTCTTAAATCTTAAAAACGTCTCATTAGAGTGGAAGAAATTTGGAAGTGACAAACTTGCATGAACAGCTAAAATTATATGGAAGCCTGGCTGCATAGATTATCTAATATATGCCGATTTGATTAACGGGACCTAATCATTTCAATAACACTTTGAGTAATTTTTTAACATTGACATACCTTCGCCATTTAACGACGCAATGCTGAAGTTGCAGATTTTGCAAAGGGGTTTCGGACCGGAGAATATGAGGCTAAAATTCAGAACCGTGTCTGCAAAGACTGCAGGGATTTTGAAATAAACAAACAAAAATATTCTTTAGGAAAGTGAGAAAATGTAAAATAACATGATGTTTTCTCACATATAAAAATCTGTGTAAGAATACTGAAGTTTATAATATCTGTCTGAGGTCAAAGGCCAGATTCCACTTAAAATTCTGTTATTTTATTGTTACTCTAAGCAGTGTTCCATGTTGGTTCTGCTTCTGTCTTAAAGTGATTTTTATATTTATTCTGTATTGGTTGCCAGTTAGTTCGGTGTTGGTTATGAGTATTTTGTTTTCAGATTAATAATACAAAATATAATCAACCAGTACGTTTTGATGTATTATTAAAGCTGAGGATGATACTTTATTGATTCCCAGGGGGAAATGGTTTGTTCTGGACTCTCTGATTTAAAGATGCAGGTTCTGTGTCTCCTCTGCAGAAGGATGCTGATCGTGCCGTGGTCGTTGCGGTGACTTCTCGTGCTGTGTTTGAGCCTGGAGCTGATGATGAGGTGTATGAAGTGGGCACGGCTTTCCCGCTTCTGCAGGTCAGAGTTCAACACTGAAACTTTTACTGATCTGAACACAATCCCATGTACATACTCAGCAAATGTGAATTAATCCGCCACTGAAAATAGTTCCTAACTGTAGAATAACACCCGATTGTTTGTGGGGTTTTTTTCTCTCCAGGCGCTCCAGAGAGTGAATGAACGTCTGCTGGAGGAGAATCCCGACGAGTCGCTGCTGTTCGATGTCGTCCTGATCACCACAGACACACAGCAGCAGCAGCAGAGATCCAGCATCATCAGCAGCACCAGACATTACAGTAATTTAACTTTTAAGCATCAGCAGCAGCACCAGGAGTTTATCATCTTGTCAGTGTCAGCGTTGACTTCCTGGTGTGACGTCATCACCGCTCTGTTGCAGGTCTTGACGTCAGCAGGTTTTGTTTTTCCAGTGAGGAGGATTTCATCGAGAGTTTACTGAAGAATAACGTGCAGCTCTTCCTGTCGACAGACAGAAACGAGGCGTCGCAGGCATCACAGAAAGGTCAGGACTTTATTTTCCTGAAAATCCTGATGTGGTCAATCGATGGTCAGTTTGACTCATCCTTCTTGTTGTCGGTCCAGGTGTTTTCTCGGCGCTGCTGGACCAGCACTCAGCTTCCTGTCCGTCAGAGCAGCTCAAAGTTTTATTCTCCGGAGACGCCATCATCCGGCCCGACACCGACCCAACGCCAGGGAGCCGACAGGGCGCTCAGGTACTCACAAATTTGTGCAGCACATTTCTTCAGAACTGACGTAGACGATGACTTAAATTCACCTCCTTCCTTTGCAGACTTTCTCGGCTCAGCTCGGTGAGATGCGGCGGCGGTTCGGCGCGTTCGACAGTCCCCTCAACATCGTCCTCGTGACGGCGAGCGGCGGCAGGGAAAGCTGCGGTGCCGCCCTGCGGACGCTGCGGTCCTGCGGCATCAGCGTGGACGAGGCGTACTGCCTCGCCGGGGCCCCGAGGGCTCCTATCCTGTCGCTGCTCCAACCTCACTTCCTGCTCAGCGACGGCCTCGGTGGCCTGGAGGAGTGATGACATCACGGCGGGACGAAAAATCCCTCACTGTGTCTTTAACAGAAGCTGCCAAAGTTTAACATGTCTGAGTAGTTTTGCCTGTTTTAACCTCAAAGTCTCTGACGTGTTATCATGAGTCTATTGATCTATTTAAATGTCTGTTGCTGTTTATTTCTTGTTCTGATCTGTGGTTACTTTTAGAAAATCTGCACTGAATTCTGGGTAGGTTTATAGCTGTTACAGGTTTACTGTCGTTCGTTTCTGAAAGGGACTGACAGTGAGATTTACAGGTTACAGATTTTCAATTGTATGTATTGTATTTTATACAAAAATAAAATCCTAAAAATAAAAAGGGAAATACAGACTGTGTTTACGTGTTTGTTTTTGTTGCTGTAATGTTTAAAGTTGACCAGTAGGTGGCAGCGTTGGTCAGTAAAACCTGCAGAGATTACAACACAAACACAAGAAAGGTTGTAAATATAAAAGAACTAAATGCTAATCTATCTACAGTAGGTGTATTTAAGAAGATTCCAGGAGTCCTTGAAGCCTTGAAGAGGCTTTAAGGATGTTTAAGGCAGTTTTAAATGTCCTTTGATGTTCAAGGTCATTAAAGGAGGTTCTGTTGGTCCTTGAGATGGTTCTAGGGATGTTAAAGAATATTCAAGAGACATATAAGGAAGATGCTGATGTCCTTAGGGATGTTTTTAGGGCTTTAAAGAGGATTCTGTTAGTCCTGGGGGGTCTTTATCTACCTCTGAGGGATGTAGGGGTACTTGAGAGGATTCCAGGGATCCTTAAAAAGGGACCAACAATCCAGGGGTCCTTGAAATGGCTCTAACGGTGCATTTAGGAAGTTTGGTAATTTTTAAAGGAGGTTCCAAGGATCTTTGAGAGTGTTCTGGGGATGTTTAAGGTAGATGTCCTTGAGGAAGTTTTAATGGCATTAAAGGAGGGAGGTTCTGTTGGTCCTTGAGATATCTATGGGAGTAGCCAAGGATGCGCTAGGGGTCCTTGAGATGGTTTTCAGGGTGTTTAAGGGTCTTTGATGAGATCTTACATGTCCTCTAGTTTTAAGGGCTTTGAAGAGGATTGTGTTTATCCTCAAGAAGGTTCCAGGGGTCCTTGAAGAGGCACTAGTGGCCTTTAATGGTGTTCCCCTGTTGCCCTGGATGCTACAAGGATCCTTGAGATGGTTCCAGGGATCCGTAAAGAGACTACAGCAATCCTTGAGGTGGTTCCAGGAGTCTTTGAGAGGCTTACAGGACCCTTGGGGAGGTTCCAGGAGTCCTTGAGTCTGTGTATTTACTACTGTGTTGTGTGTTCTTGTAAAGTAGTTGATCTACTATCCTCCTAATGCTCTTTTATGTATTCTCTTAAATATCTATAGTGGTCGCTAGTGGTTCTTGAGTAGGTAGTAGGGAATTCTTAAGGAGGTCCAGTGGTCCTTGAGAGATTTTTGAGACCTTGTAGGATATTCCAGTGCTCACTGGAGACATTTCACAGATAATAAATACAATCAGAGCGGCAGCCAGAGATAGAGTGTACGTGGTAAATCCAGCAGGTCATTGTGATTACTTTCAGTCTTGGAGGATGTAAAACAGACGGAGGCTGAGCTGATCATCAGGAGGCGCCGACTCATCTCTGCTGCCACAAATTAAAACATGTTCTGTGAAATGAAGCAGCCCGGCGTGGACGTCTGTTTCCGACAGCCTCGTATCGACTGAGTGTTTTGTTTTCATTATCCGGAGCGAGGTTTCTGACGAACGCCGGCACCGTCGGCTTCGCCTCCTGAACACAAACACATCTTTAATTTCAAGTTGCAAGAAGCTTCATTTCTGTTCAAAACCTAACAAGCTGATTCAGTCTGTTGATAAACACTGCACTCAATGAACATATTAGATTTGATTATTTTTCATTATTAAGTTGTATGGGTCCGTCAGGAACCTTTGGTAGCTCTAAAGAAGACTGTAGTAGTGCTTGAGAAGGTTCTGTGGGTCCTTAAGCAGTCCACGGGGTCTTTGATAAAGTTCTGTGGCTCCATAATTTGGTTCCTCCTGTGGTCTTGGAGGAGGTCCAGGGATCCCTGAGTAGGTTTTAGGGGTCCTTAAGGAGTTTGTAGTTTTACTTGAAGAGCCTTTAAGGTGGTTCCAGTGGTTGTCAATGTCCCAGAGGTCCTTGTAAAGAATTGTTGGGTCCCTAAGGTGTTTGTATGGGCCCTTTAGTGGATTCTAGGTTTTTAGGGGTCCCTGAGGTGGCTCCAAGGGTCCTCAATGCCCTGGTCCTTACTGTACAGGATATGGTTCCCATTATCCGAAGGAGGTCATAGTGATCCTTGAAGTTCCCAGTGAGCCTTGTAGAGGTTGTATGGACCCTTCAGTGGAGTCCTGGTATCCTTGAGTTGGTCTCTGTGGTCTCCCAAGAGATACATGACTCCTTGAGCAGGTTTTAGGGGTCCCTCAGGAGGTTTCAGCTGTCCTTAAGGACATTAGTTTTCCTTAATCTTCGAGGTAGTGATCTTTGAGGAGGTTTCTTAGGCATTTAAGTTTTTATAGATTTTTAAAGACAGTTTTTCTGCATTGTTACTTAATTTTTTTAATTATTTTGTACAATTTTGAGGCTATGATATGTATTCCTGTATGAAAAATGGTTGTCTATAACAATATATAACATATTTGTAAATATATTTAATTCTTTTTAAGGACCTCCAACAGTGAATGAAACTGCCTCCAGTGTACAGTTATTCTTACAAGGTTGTAGGTTGTACAAGGGTCAATCAGTTTTAGGAAATGACGATGAGAACATTTCTGATTTAAATGTCTGATTTTTACAAACTGGTTTTAGACGAGAGACAGAAAACAGCGTTAGACTGGTTCTCTGTCCACTCAGCTGCTGAAGGGTAAACTAAACTAAATCATAACTAAATTATAAATAGAGGTGTGTTTCCAGAGACAGACAGGAGGTGTGTCCATCGCCTCTCCTCCCTCGTCCCTTGAGGTTTGGATGACGTCAGCTGATCCGTCAGCCCTGCAGACGACAAGACCTCAAATTAAAAATCACCTCATCACCTTCAGACCAGAGTGACATGACAGGGAGTCCAGGGTTCTGGATGAATGAATGGAAAGTTCCTTAAAGTTCAGGTTCTGGGAAGAACCAGGTTTGTGAGTTACGGTATATACGTGGTGATAAAAAATCTGAATATCATGAGACTAACAGCAACGATCCTCCCTCCTCTTTTCTCTTCTCTCTGCTCCTTCTGCTCTCAGCCACAGGCAGGAAGGTCAGGATGGAGGGATGTGATGAAGATGAGGAGGAGGAGGAAGAAGATGAGGAGGAGGATGTTGAAGCATCTGTTGGATCCTGAAGCAAACTGAAGGGCAGCGGCAGTGGAAAAATGACAGTGATAAAGCATGCAAGAGCCGTCAGAAAATACTCCTTCCATGTACAGATAAATGGAAGCTGAGAAAACTGCAAGAGAAACCACAACAAAAACTGTGGAGAAAAAATGTGCTTCGCTGCCCCAGTCTCAACAGAAATGTGTTGAAATATGACTTTATCAGGCTTTTTATTCATTAAAAAGTACAAATCAACATCAGTGTCCTTCATAGTACTGCTCCATCCCATCAGGTAGGATTTTATAAATACTGAGTCTGTGTTTCCTGAGAGTCAGACCGATGTTCAGATGTTCAGTCTGACCGGCGGCTGTGATTTCAGACTGACGGAGTGAAAACAGCAGCTGAGCTCTGACGTCCTGACAAACACTCTGAGCTCTGAGATAATCACCAATCACAAACTCCACCGTTCATACGTCTGATTAATGTAAACACAGAGCAGAGGAAGACTGGCAGCCTGTCGGACTGGTCAGTTTCCCTCAGGGACTCAGTGTGACCTCCATCACTCTCAGGACTATTTTTAGCCTCCTGTTGGATGACAGGAGACGACTCTTATTTTTGGACTAAAGGAACTGCAACATATCAGAAACTTCACTTTGATTAAAATAAAATGTTTTGATGTTTCTGTTTGTAGTGAACCGGCTCCACCTGTTTCTGGAGCATTCCCACTTTATTACGGGATGTTTTAGATGCCAGTGATAGAAACACCTCAGTGACCACCTGAACACCTGAGCATTAAGTTATCAGCCAGCCGGCAACACCATAGCAACAGAAGTCAGGGAACCACCCAGCTATGCTCCCCAACACCATAGCAACAACTTGGCAACCGCCACAGCCATGTATCATAGCAACCATCACAGCCATGTATAGACACCATAGCAACCGCTTGGCAACAGCTCTAACCATGTATCAACACAGTCGTAACCACCATGTAAAATTCACCTGAGACACACTCCTGTACGGAGCGTATGATACAGTAGCTTTAAGACTTGTTTTAACATGTTAGAGTGGCGGAGTATTAAACTTTAAATGAAGAGAACAGCCAATAATTTCAGTCTGGTTCTGATGTGCCTTAATTTACAGGAATCCAGATGTTGAGGCTCAGTTTAACCCCCAGTCCTTCACTCCACACTGCAAAAAATGTCCTGCCCAACATGTTTTAACCTCCAAATGTCTCCATGGCTTTTATTTTGAAACTGACCTCTTTAATCCCATATTAGACACTAAACTTTATTCTCCATCCGGTGGATCACATGGTTCAAATGTGGATTTATGAAAAGAAGAATCGCACAGTGCCTCTGTGATCTATTGTCTGTATTTATATTATACTGAATATTTATATTGTTAGAAAAACATTTCTCTGGTTGATAATAAGAATCTGTCTCCTTCACTTTCAATTTACTGTAACAAAAAAAAAAGAAAAAAAAAGTTGTGGGTATTTTTTGCAGCGGACGCCCACATACCCCCCCCCCCCCCCCCCCCCACACACACACACATACACACACACACACACGGACAGACCGACAGACAGATGGACAAACTGTGTCTCCTGCTGGAGCTCAAGGACTGAAGGACACCGTAAAGCGCAGCTGCTAAGCGGCTTTAATCGGTTAATTTGGCCCCGGTGGCCTTTTAGCAGGGCAGGCAGGTAAACACACACCGGAGCTGAAAACACCCACAGCCCGACTCACTCACCGCTGTCCGACTGGGGGAACCCTCCAGATGGTCTTTACTCCACTGCACGGGACGCTAACGGAGGAGGTTTATCAGCAGCTCTCTGACGGTCTGAGGATTTTAATGCGTCCTGGATCAAACTTCGTCTGAGTTTGTTTTTTTTTCACGGGACAAAATGTTTCTTTTGAGGAAGAAACGCGGAACTTTATCAGCATCTGTTTGATTATTATGAGCTGATGTTTTAATATGTGTTTTACTCTGTGAATAAGATCAAACTGACAAACTGCTTCCTTTGAGTTTTTACGCACCGGAGCGCTCTGGAGCGGCACGGCACAGAGTCTGAGTCTGACACCATGATGAGACCACGGTGCGGGGACCTGAGTCCGACCCGGCCTTCATGAGATCCCGGTGGCCGCGCTGCTGTGGCTCGGACCGGGACGGAGCGGAGGAGCCGCGGCGGAGATGGCGGCCAACCTGAGCGTGGCGGCGGAGGCGGTGGATGCGGCAGCGGTCACGGACGCGGCAGCAGCGGCACCAGAGGCGGCGGCACCGGCAGGACACAACCTGCCCGCCCTGGTGTTCGGGGTGCTGCTGATCGTAGTGATCATCTGCGGGAACCTGCTGGTGTGTCTGAGCGTGTTCACCGAGAAGGCGCTGAAGACCACCACCAACTACTTCATCGTCAGTCTCGCGGTGGCGGATCTGATGCTCGCGGTGCTCGTGCTGCCGCTCTTCGTCTACTCAGAGGTGAGTGTGAGCACAGGTGAGACACTCTGGACTTTACGTGTTCATGGCACAGCTGCACCCAAAGCTCCAGGGGTCCCACAGAGTCCAGATACAGGACTCAAACATTTCTATTCCTGATCTGTTTTTAAGAGTTTTTCTTGGAACAAAAACCCCTTAGATTAACCTTAATTAAACCTTAATTTACACCGAACTCAGGTGGAGGCCAGAGATCCATCAGTGTGTCAGGTCAGTGGAAAATGCAGGAACTGACCCCCTTAAAAACACCTTTATTTAAAAAGCTCATTTTAAGGTGTTATTAAAATCTTTTAAACACCTTAATTTCCAGAGCCATGACTAATAGATCAATGAATTGATCATCATACATTTAGAGGTTTTATTTATTTAAAGGGTAAAATGTTACCAAAGACTTCCCTGGACTTTCACCTTAATTGAAAGTCTGTAATGTCTGAATTAAGGGATGGCTGCCATGACACAGTCAAAGTCCCTTGAAAACCCATTACAATTCATTAGTTATCCCCTTAAAATCCCATTAAAACATCTTAATTACATCAATATTGTATGAAATGGGTAAATTAGTGGATTTTTAAGGTGGAAACATTAATGGATTTTGTTTCATAGGGTTCATGCTGCAGGAGGAAACAACAGGTTAAAAGTCAGACAAAGTATTTGTTGCTTAAACCCTGTGACATTTTGATCCTGCAGCTCAGTTCAGTTCAGGTCTTTACTATCACAGCAGAGTTCTGTGATTTAAAAATAACTCCCAGATTGTTATTATCGGTGTCTGACAACATTATGGTCAGGATTCCTACAGAGACAGAGCTTTTTATTAAAGAGTAAGATCCAGAAACATCACTATATATCACCATAACAGACGCCACACAGGAATTTTAGTGAGCAGAGTGCAGGAGGTCCTGAGAGTCACATTAGGTTCATTAATGAGGTTTTAATGGGATTTCAGGGATGTAATTAATGTGTTGTGATATATTAAGGTGTTTAGACAGGTTAGATGCACCGTAATATCTTATAATCTGTTAATTGATCCATTCATTAATGGGCTGAGATGATGTTCCTGCTGTGGAAAAAGTGATGCAGAAACTGAAGGGAAAGTGAAGTGTTCTTAAATTAAGGTGTTTGGTTTTCACCTGTTCAGATTTACAGACGGATTTAAGGAATTCTGGTCTTTGATTTATGTTGATATATATCTAATGTGTTGTTTTCAGGGGTATTCATTTCTGATTTATTTATTTTATTTTATTTAGTTGTACCTAATTCATTCATTAATTAATTTAATATATATTCCTGCATTTTAATTGTAATAAATCATATTTATTATTATATATTTATATGTGATTTTTTTCTGCATGGGTGGGTATTTATTTATTCTTATAATTCTTATACATGTATCTGTTTGTATACATGCATTAATTTTATAAATTATTCGAAAATATTTATTTTTCTTTATTATTTATTATTATTATTATTATCATTTTTAAAGTAATGTGTTTTTATATATTTGTATGTTTTTTAGATTATCTATATATTTAATTTACATACATCTGATTAATTCATTAATATATATGAGCATTTATATGTACCTTTATTTTATATTTTTATCAGTTTTATTTATTCACTTTTTTTCATGTATTTTAGTTTCTAGATTTATCTACTTATTTATTTGTATTTTTGTTTGTTTGTTTATTTCAAACCTCCTGCCCTTTGGTCCTGCAGATCAACGACACATTGTTGTCTGTGTTATAAATTCAGTGAACTGTCCCTTTAACTGTCAGCTCTGAACTCCAGGTGACTCCAGGCGAGGCCCCGCCCCCTTCAACGTGACGTCACTGATTAGCCAAAACACATTTAATATAATTTACTCTGATTTTATTTGTTCTCTACACGACAGCAGAGACTCTAACGTCACTTCTTTCACCCTCGTTGGTTCATTAAAAGTTTTCTTTGTTTGTTTTTGTTTTTGTTTGTTTTTGTTTTTTAATCTTTAACTTTGTGAGAGTTCGCAGCTGTTCGACGAACACTTGACCCGCTAGCATCACTCAGTCTTTGTCTCTGGGAGCTGCAGAGAACAATAGTCTGTACATTCCTCGGCTCTCGTCCAGGGGCCACAGGTCAACGAGGGGGCCCCGCCATCACAATAGATTAAAAAAAACAATAAAAACAATAAAATCAGAGCCCATTATTCAGCTGAGTGTTTGTCAGTTCGTGCTTTTGTTCCTCTGTGCGTTTATTCAAACCACTCATCATAATTTCCTGTCGTTTCCTCCTCGATGTTTTATCTTCTGTCATTTAAAGTGTTTTTGTTTTTGTCGTCTCTACAAACAGAAACTAAACAAATTAAAACAAAACAACTCAGCTCAGGAAGTAATACCAGTACTTTAAGTATGAAAAGTACTAATGCAGGAAAATGTTCCCTCTCTGTGTTTGATTACTGGTATATTAGTGTGTAAACAGTGTGAGCTGATTATATGTTTCATTTAATTTGTAAAGTAACTACAGCTGTCAGATAAATGTAATGAAGTAGAAGTATAAAGTAGTATCATTTAGAAATACTCACATAAAGTACCTCAAAACTGTACTTAAATACAGCACCTGAGTAAATATAACTCCACTTCTGTCTGTCAGTGCTGGAAGAAGTACTCAATAATCCTGTACTTAACTAAAAGTACCATAGTGTAAAAATAATTCAGAACAAAAGTAAAAGTAAAAGTTGTTTCTGCTAAAATAAAAGTACAGGAGTAGTATAAGTAGTGGAAAGTACTTATAATGAGGTACTGTACTTATGTGTAGTTCTGATGTACTTGAGTACTTCTATTTTCTGCTACTTTATACTTCAATACTCCACTACATTTCTGACAGAAATACTGTACTTTTTACTGCACTGCATTCATCTACCAGTTTGTACTTAAGTACAGTACTCAAGTAAATAGTATGTATGAATATGAGTGTGAGTGACCGTACTGAACATGTCTCCGTGTGCTCCAGTTCCAAGATGGCGTATGGACCCTCAGCACCACTCATCTGTGATGGTCTGATGACCATGGACGTGATGCTGTGCACTGCCTCCATCTTCAACCTCTGCGCCATCAGCATCGACAGGTAAGTTCTCACCTGAAGGAGAAAAAAAAACAGGCGAGTCTGTGTGAGAATATGATTGAATGATGATTTAATGCTCTTCTTAAAAGATAACTTAAATATATCTGAACCTGGAAGCTTGTTAACCCAGAAACAGTGCTGTATATCAGTACCAGACTCCATTGACAAAAAGAGGAATTTTACAGAGCAGTACGTGCAATACAGCTGCCTTGATCTGTTAGTTTGTTTGTGTTTTTGTGTGGTACTTTTACTTATGTAGAGGATCTGAATACTTCTTCCACCACTGAAAGTCACACACTAACACAAACTAACTACCAGATCGAGGCAGCAGTATTCCAGGAACTCCTGTGCTCTGTTCACTAAAATTCCTGTTTTTGACTGGCACTGATACATAGCGATGTTTCTAAGAAAAAACAATCTTACCCAGGTAAAAAACATATTTGCCTCCTGTCTGAGAAGAAGGCAGAGAGAATCTGTTGATATATACACTCAGTTGTCAGTTTATTAGGAACACCTGGCAAAAGCTAACACAGTCTAATACAGCAGTCCTGCAGTAAATCTCTGCAGTTTGGGAGGGTATTTACCGACCATGCAGCTAACTTAGCTTCAGTGACAGCACAGCTCTGCAGACGCTCACAGACCCAACTCTAAAACAGAGGTCACACGTTGATATTAGTATACGTAGCCTGAATTAGCAATACAGATGTCCCAACACTCGATGATATACAGTAGCTGCAGCTCCAGTCAAACAAACCGTGAAGCTCCTGCAGAATATGACAGGGAAACTCTGTGCAGTTTATTGAAAAGAGGCTCTGTTCAGCTATACCACGGACTCTGTGCTGTATCCAGAGTTTTAATCGCCTCAGAGTCAGGGTCGCCCAGGAACAACTGGCCTGATTAATCAAACGAACCCTGAGCGGCCCTAATGTGGATCGCTGGAGGACGCCTCGCTGAAGGTTTGGTGATCTCCACCTGGAGGTCGCTAGGTCGACAGTCACGCCAATGGCTCGCTCTGATGTGGAAGTATGACAGTGACCTTTTTATCTGTTTCCGGTGCTCCAAAAGAAGAAAAATCAGAGCAGACAGAACAACGAAGCCCCTAAATGAAGGATGTGTCCATGGGGTGATGAAATCAGCTTCGCCGCCCTCTGTTAGTTTGACTTCAATTAGATTACCTGAACCCTGGGCTGATGTTGAAGGATGAAACCGAGGCTGAGAACCCAGCCCTCAAACTGACATCCCGACTCCAGGAAATAAGGGATTAACAAGGAGAGACTGATGGAGTGCATGGAGGCGTGACTGATGGTGATGCTCCAAAGCTTTTTAAAGCAGTTAGAGGTTTAACTGGATGAGAGAGTCTGAATAATCAAATAGACTGAGCAGGAACAGATCTCTGGAGGTCTGCAGGAGAGTCCCTCACCTGCTGCTGGTGGTCTTCTGGTCTCTGCAGGAAGACTGACTGACACCTGCCTCTAGTTTGAGATGGATTATTGAACAGGGACCTGGGGCCTGAAGGGTCAGGAGGCCCTGAAGCCCAGAGCCTCTGAATGAAGTGACTGTTATTAATATCTCTTGTTTGAAAGTCAGAGAGGTCAGTCTCAAGGTCTAACTACTGATTTCAATCAGGGATAGTTTGATACCTTGGGAAATACCATTACTCACTTTTTGGTAGCACAAGGTAAATGATTTATAGACAAAAAAAACTTTTGAATTTGGAATAGTTAGATCTTTTATGAAAGGGCAAGATCCAGGTTTGATCAGAAACAACAACCTTTTTGATGTCAAGTTACCAGACTCAATTGACAAACCTTTATCCTTATAGAGTAGGAGTCGGTTTGTGTTATTGTGTGGCACTTTTACCTTTGTAAAGGATCAGGATACCTCCTTCACCTCACTGAAAGTCACACACAACACAAAACAAACTAACAGAGATGGAGGCAGTGAACCCCAGCAAACTCCTGTGTTCTGCTCCAGTAAAACCCTGTTTCTTGTCAGTGCGGAGCCCGGTGATATCCTCCTGGTTGCCAGGTACACTGTTCTTGCTCAATGCAAAACATGGGAAAATAAGGCAAAGGTTCAAAAATACTTGAGTTAATCTTTAATATCAATCTTGAAAGAAGTCATGTTGGCTGTTGGCTCTTCCTTAAAGGTCTTATCACCTGTGAACACCTGTGGGGGATGCTGATTTTGTGCCTAAAGGTGCTGATGTGGCTCAGACCATCAAGCTCCAATTATACTTTTCCTGCAGCTGCAAATGTAGACGGCAGCAGACAGTTTGACCCGTCAATCACCAGTGTAACTAATAACATTATTTGATGCTGCATTGCAATTATTACTGGAAGGAAACATCATTAGTTTAATTAGTTCCACCTGTGATTTTCTGACTGTGACAGGTCAAGTGTTTGCTGTAAGTAAAAAAAGGCTCATTTGGGAACAATAAAGAAATGAGAGCACTCTGATTCTGCCATCAGATTCAGGTTAGGTAGATTTATTTAGACAGAAAAACAACTTTCTGTTCAGGCTTAGATGGTAGAAGTGGTTATCTGTGTTTTTATTGTCTTGTACTTTATGGATTGTTAAGTTTCTCTCACCTGTTGCAGGTTCATCGCTGTGTCGATCCCTCTCAACTACAACAGGAAGCACGTGGACCTGCGGCAGGTGGTGCTCCTGTCGGCCACCTGGATCGTGGCCCTGGCCGTGGCCTCGCCCATCATGTTCGGCATCAACAACGTGCCTGGTCGTGACCCCACCGAGTGCAAACTGGAGAACACCGACTACGTCCTCTACTCGTCCGTGTGCTCCTTCTTCATCCCCTGTCCCATCATGCTCCTGCTGTACTGCGGCATGTTCCGCGGCCTGCGGCGCTGGGAGGAGGCGCGCAAGGCCAAGCTGCGGAACAGCATCCAGGCCTGTCGGAAGCTGCAGGAGGCCGCCGCCTCGCTGCCGCCGCTGGCCTCCCTGCCGCCGCCGCTGCCGCCCATCATAGAGAGGGAACTGACGGACAACCCGGACGAACCGTCCACCTTCCCGTCCACGGACCGGCCTTTCCACTCGGAGTACAAAGACGGCCCCGTGCCGACGGTGAGCTTCGCAGAGATCAAGTTCAACCCGGACCCTCACAGGAGGAAGAGGGCGAAGATCAACAGCCGGGAGAGGAAGGCCATGAAGGTGCTTCCTGTCGTCGTGGGTGAGTCAGTTCTGTCAGTAACATCACTACCACGCAATCAAGGCTGGATCAGGATCTGGTCTAGGGATTAAAGGGTCCAAAGAGTATCTTCATTGTGCGACAAGCTGAAACTCATCATCCAGAACAAGACTCGGTGCCTCGACCGGTTGGGTTGAGCAAGTTGGGGTGGGGTAGGGGGGGGGGCTCGGGGAAGATATATGGAGAATGGAAACAGTTTTAAAGGGTGAAAACTACAAAAAACACTTGTATTAAAAGCTTTATTGTGAGACCTACATGTTCTGTTTGATACCCCAGAACTCTGATGGCCCCCAAGATCCCCCAGTTTACTATCTGTCACCTTGTTTTAATTTTCACATCAGTCCAAACCTTGAAGCTTGCAGAAAACACAATTTCGGTACAACAACACATCAAAACGTCTGCATTTAACAAAAGCAAAAACAAAACAGAGAACTTGCGGACCCACAAAGTCCTCGCAGTAAAGGCGACTCCTGAATATAGTGGCTAGGAAGCAGCTAAGAGGACACACCACAGTAGTAAGACTGGAAAACTAGTCACCTCCCTGAACCAAGCCAGAGCTGGGCAGACGCTGTATGAATTTATTAACCTTGAATGTTGAGTTAAACTCACACTACACATTTTCTACATGACCAAATGTACGGTGACACTGTATGGATCAACTAGTCACAACATGGAGCTCACAGTGCATGTAAACACTGAAAACCAATTAACCTTAACCTTAACCACGACCAATTCGTTACGTTTACTCAAACTCAAACAATATGGAACTACAGGTGGCTAGAAGATGCAGATAATTTAGTTTTCTTTCAGTTTCAGCACAGTGTACTTATGCAACAACAAGAATATTAAAAACAAAGTCATCACAGTTTATGACAGAACACCATCCAATCGTTGATTGATCAGGTTGATTAATGAGACCTCACAACCCCTCTCAAACTGGACATCAGATAAAACTCGAGGCAACCTAGTGGAAATTTGGCCTGCCTTTGTCTGCCCAGCTCCACACATCCTGGACAAGTTTGTTCCTGTAATCCTGGTGAATTCAAAGCGACTACCCAAAATGTTTAAGTATAGACAAGTTACTCTGGAATTAGTGATGTGATGTAATTACTGAATTTAAAAAATCACAATCCTTTATAGTGTTACTGAAAGAAATCACTGGACAAAACAAGACAAAATGTGTCAATCTCAAGGTACAAATGTTCTTCATACTTCAAGTGCTGCAGGAGTTTTGACTTTTCAAGACTTATTTTGTTTCTTCAGGGATTCTGGAAGTGGATAATGTTATGCCAGAAATCCCTACTGCTTAGTTCACAAACATTTAAATGAATTATTTCAGAGTTACAAAAGATTTCACCCCCTGTGGGTACCTGAATGCCTCACCGCCACCCTGTTGATGTCTACTCAAAGCGGCTGTGTGTTCCTGAACACCTCACCTCCAACCTCTGATGTCTGCTCAGAGGCACTAACACATCAGTTAGGAAAAGGTTTGCCTATTAATAGCAGCCAATGTTGGTCCTAATGCGTAGAAGTGCTTCTCTTTAGCACACAGCAGCTAATCCTGCGGGTCCTTAATCTGAAATCCAATTATTACGTAAAGGCCCGGTCTGACACGATTCTCAGTGTGCAGGTAATTCTCATGAATCTCTGCTTCATCACGTTACTTGACAGTTCAGGTGGTGGCCTGAGAGTAGGGCCTCACAATACTGGGCAGTAAAACATTTTGTCCAGGCCAAAAATATTTGCCATAAACAGAGTCAGAAACTCCACAAATACTGAACTGGGTAAGGTAAGTAGGTTGGTAGGATTGGAGGTAGTGTAGATAAGAAGGTAAACTGGTGCATAGTTAGCAAGTTGGGAAATTGGTAGGTAAATTAGGCTGGTAGGTTCATAGGTAGATAGAAATGTAGTTTGGTAATTAAGGAAGTTGGTAAATATGTAGTTGAGGAGCTGATCCAGCTTTCTACATTCAGTGCCACATAATCACAAAGTGAAAGCAAGATTTTAGAAATTTTTGGAAAAACTGAAATATCACATTGACAGCAATGTTCAGACCCTTTGTTATGACACTTGAAATTTAACTCAGGTGCTTCCCATTTCTCTGGCTCATCTTTGAGATGTTTCTACACCTTGATTGGAGTCCAGCTGTGGTAAATTCAACGATTCAATTGAAGTAAAGGGGTCTGAATACTTTCTGAATGCACTGTAGGTGGTAGATGGGTTGATAAGTTGGTAGGTAGGCAGGTTTTTAGGGACATTAATAATTAAGATGATGATGAAACAGATTTGGATGTATGGAGACTAAACTAATATTGTGAAACATCAGCCTCTGGGGAAGAAAAGGTTGATCTAAATGCTTGTAAAATCAAACTGAGGTTCTTGGTGTTTCTAACCTTCTGTAACCAAATGTCTGATCTCTGATTCTTCTTCCAGGTGCCTTCCTGTTCTGCTGGACTCCCTTCTTCGTCCTCCATACGATGCGAGCTCGCTGTCAGGACTGTCAGGTCCCGCCGGCCCTGATGAGCATCGTGACGTGGCTCGGGTATGTCAACAGCGCTCTGAACCCCGTCATCTACACTGTCTTCAACACAGAGTTCAGGAACTTCTTCAAAAAGTTTCTCCACCGCTGCTGCTCCTAGAGACTGCACCGCCGCCACCACCACCTCCACTGCTGCTGCTGCTGCTGCATGGACGATTTTTAAACGCACAACAGCTGCAAGAGACGCTACTGACTGTAGATTTAGTATCTTTTAGCCTGTGTATGTCGCCATCATTTCCTTCCTCCGTGAGGTTTTTATTTTTCTACATGTGACGACAGCAAAGTTTGTTTGAGCTTCATGTTTCCTGTGAAGAAGCTTCATGTCTGAGGAACAAACTGGAGAATCAGCAACACATCTACATCACATAACCAACAAGAACCGATTTTATATGTGGGAATTTCATCTTTTCAGAATAAAAGTTTTCACTAAAGTGCAGGTTGTGTGTTTGTGGTGCGATCACAACCCCGTGGCCTTTTCACCAGAACTCCTGAGTTAGATGGGGTTGACCTTGTTGTCCAAGGTGGGAATGCTGCGCCATTATTTGGCCTCACTGCTCTGTATAAAAGGTATGAAGGCAGGAGGGGAGGGCATTATTGTCCCTGCTTTACGCCAGCAGCAGAGGTAGTTACAGAGTCGAACCCATGTCTGCGTAAAAGGGAGAACGGGCACCGACAAGATCCAAGGGTTTTGGATAGGATTCCTTAAGAGATGGACCTTTTTATTAAAGAGTAAGATCCTTTTTATTTGACCTGAAACATCACTATATATCACTACCAGACTCCATTGAGAAAAAACAGTAATCTACTTCTGCCTCCATCAGTTAGTTTGTTTGTGCTATTGTGTGCTATTTTCACTTGTGTAAAGGATCTGAATATTTCTTCCACCACTGAAAGTCACACAATGAGGTCTAGCTTCAAAAATACCAGACTTATCTCCTTAAGTTGCTCTTTCAAACTACGTCAGAGCTGCTCAGCATATTCCAGAGTGCTCAGGAGTCCCTGCAGGATCTGGGCCTCCACAAAGTCATCTGAAGGTCTTTAAAGTTTGATGACAAAAAGACGTGAAGCTTTAAAAGCTTCTTGGCAGATTTCATCAGAGTCAAAAGAGCTGAAAGCTCAGAGGACGGACTGACAACAGCAACACGCTGCTGATGCCTCCGGTGTTTCTTTCAGGATCATTTAGGTCCCTCTCCTCCCTGTCTGCATGGAGCTTGTTGTGTTCTGTCTGTAAAAACCATCCAGCAGCTTCTTTTTGTCAAAGTTTCCTACCTTCACAGCTCAGGTGACCCAGCTCTTAAAGTTTGAAATGTCTGCTCCTGGGAGAGGGGGTAGAGGGTCGGTCCCCTTCACTGTCAGCGAGCAACAGCAGACACCTGAGCGCCGCTGGGACCGAGACACAGCAGAATCAAATGTCATCTCGTCTGAGGTGATTCATCAGGAGTCGCTCTGACGGATCACCTGAGTGCTGACCGTCAGAAATATAAAAACATGTGAAGAAACTGTCTTCAGCCGTTAAACAGCGAAAACTGTTTGAGTATAAAAACTAAAGACAAGACAGAAAACCTAACTCTGTGTGGTGGGAATCCTGCAGGAGGAACGACGCTGAGTTTCCCCTGAGACTCCAGTTAGATAAAAAATAAAATACCACCTGAAATCTGCATTTCATTAATAAATTAAACATCTGAGATGAATGAAGATAGAAGTCTCTGCTGAATCCAGAATCAGCAAAGAAGCTGATTTATGATCTTTAAAAATGTTTTGTTTTATATTTATAATCCTTTCAAGATTTACTTTCCTTCACTGGAGGGAAATAATGTAATTAGAATTTAAGGAGGCCACAAATGTGTGAGGTCACAGTGACCTTGACCTTTGACCTTTGACCTTTTAACACCAAATTCTTCACAGTTCATCCTTGAGTCCAAGTCAAGAAAATCCCTCAAGGCGTTACGGAGTCTACAGCTGTCTCCTGCGCTGAGACATAAAGACAATAAACAATTCAACTTACTGGTCAAGAAACAGTGGAGTTTAAATGTAATATTCTCTTTTATTTTATTGATGTGTCTGACCTTTATTCAGCCAAACTCTGCTCATCAGGAGTTAAAATGGCAGCAAATTAATGAGTCAACAAAGGACAGAGGAAGGGAGGATAAGGAATAAAAATCCTCATTAGAGCAACTGATAAAATAATTAAAAAATAACTGGTTAATAAGCGATAAGACGAGCTGTGTTGAGCTGCAGCTCCTCTTACATCCAGTCTCATTAGAAATAAAAAATCAGTGCAGTTCATAAACAAAGAGTTCAGCTCTCAGGAGATCACAGACCTGCTGCTGCTGCTCTGAGGGGAAACTTTCAAAATAAAAGTCCCAGTGAGGAGATATTAAGCAGAATACTCTCCTCTTTGCCCACATGAGGACTTCCTGTCTGCAGCAGCTGACGACGACCTGGAGAACACCTGTAACACCTTCATTTCACCTTGTCCATGTCGATGGCTGTGATTGGCTCCTCGTCCTGGACGGCGACGCCCCCTGCTGACTGACAGCAGGTGTGCTGATGATCCTTCCAGTCCTGCAGAGAAAGAAAACAACAGACAGATGTGTGGTTCTTCTATTCACACTTATCTAACTGGACAATAAGAGGTGAGTCACTGTCATGTGAGTCTTACCTTCCTCTGACAGAAGGTGGAGCAGTAGTTGACTTTGTGGCAGCCCGTACACTCGCTCATCGCCTCCCGACCACAGTTCACACACATCTGCTGCAGAGACGACACACACACACAAACACACACACGTCACAGTTTTCCTCTCCTATTAATCATCTCACGACCCCTCGGGTGTATCTGGTGACCCTCAGGAGGCCCCGACCCCGAGGTTCAGAGTAATAATAACCAGTCAATGTTGGGCTTTTAGTTTGAAACTTTGTGCTGATACCTCTGACGGGACTTTTACTTCTAATAGAGTTAGTTTACAGTGTTGTATTAGTACTTTTACTTCTTCTGTAACTGCAAAAAGAGTAGAGATGATATATACTCAACACAGAGCTACTGTTAAAATGAACCAGAATCAACTGCCCTGCCCCACAAATCCAAAATACAGTAAATACACATTTATATACACATTTATTTAAGAGTAGAGTTTGTAGATATACGTTTGTTTTACGTTATAAAATATTATTTCAAGTGTAAAATTCTTAAGAAAATATGATGTAAAGTTTAAAAA
Source organism: Lates japonicus (assembly GCA_033238685.1). Taxonomy (NCBI): domain Eukaryota; kingdom Metazoa; phylum Chordata; class Actinopteri; family Centropomidae; genus Lates; species Lates japonicus. Next base: position 2,464,417 of record BRZM01000047.1, on the reverse strand, counting down.
AACACTTCAAAACAGAGCTAAGTGCACCTTTAAGTTAAATCCAGCTAAGGTAAATTCTATTTTCTAATCTCCTAACTCTTTACTAATTATATTCAATTCTACTTGAATGTCTTTGTCTTGATGCTTTTCAAGTTTTATATAAAAGCACTTTGAAGTGTCTTGTAGTTGAAATGTTCTGGTCGTATTAACCTTCCCTGCGGCTGTTTGACTCTCTCCTCCTGTCTGTCGGACATTTTTCCCTGTCACAGCACGAACGCAATGCATGATGGGATATATTACTTGGTTAGTGACCACCGGTTGTACACCGCTTTTCACGATGCATTGTGGGATACCTGTCCACTATATAGAGTGTAATAATTCTTCCTAGACATTCAGACAGCGCTACAAAATGGCAGATTCCCTGCAGGGAGGCTCTGTCGAAAGAAGTCAGGATGTCTTTGCTTTAAGTTTGATATTTGTGTGTGTGTGTAGTACGTTGATGATGATCTCGGTAATGTCGGAGCTCCTCTTGACCTCAGAGTCGTCCGGCTGCTGAAAGGAAATCTGGTTCTGATACGACGGACTGAAACCACCACTGAACACACACACACACACACACACAAACAAGATCATCCCAGTGTTCATCGGATAGAAAAGAATTCACTCATTATTAATCCAAAGTAAAGTTTTCAAACTACGTGTTCACCGAAAGGATGCTCGTCTCTGGCTGATATTACGTCAGAGCCACTCATATTTTATTTGAGGAAAACCAGCTTTTGCCATTAAAACAGAGGGTTTCGAGGAAGTCCCGCGGGACGGACTGAACCGTCGGCTGAACTCTCTACATCAGTTTAGAGTTCTCATCCTCAAATAAAGTCATCGTCTCGGTGTCTCAGTCTAATTTCCTGGTTAATGCTGCATTTTTTCACATTTTGTGTCGGAGCATGAGTGTCCTCACCTCCTTCCTCCCGCCCTGACAGCTTTGAACCCGGCCGAGTCCCCCGCAGCATTCTTGGCCTGTTCGATCAGAGCCTTCAGCTGCTGGACGTTGCTCAGCAGCGTGTTGGCCATCTCCTCCAGGTACAGCCAGGTGTTCTTCTGCCCCTCGCTCACCAGCCACCCGCGACCCGGCCCCGCCGGACCCCACACCTCAGCCCACTCACCAGCCCCGCCGATGGAGACGGAGACGATGCCACCGCCGCTGCCGTCACCGCCATCTTGGCCTGAACGGGCTGTGGAGTCACGGCCAAGGCTGTCGCAATGCTGTCAGCACTGAGAGAGAAGAAGAAGAAGAAGAAGAAGAAGAAGGAGAGGGAGAAGGAGAGGGAGAAGGAGGGACAGAGGGTGTAATTTTTTGTGTTTTTGCGATATAGAATTCCCTTGTAATCCTGATCAATCCCAGCTGTCAATCATGATGCCAGCTCCTTTTTATAACGTCAAATTACCATTAAAACAAACTCGTAAAAAAAGAACTACCTAAAGCAACACAAACCATATTTGATTTTTTTGACTCTACTAACATGGAGGCGGGTTAATGACTTATACTGCAGCCAGCCACCAAGCGAGCGTCGAGCTGTTTTAGCTTCACTTATGGTCAGCTGTCCTTGACCATTTTATACACTGTTACGTAACAAAATCCTGATCATGTCCCTGCCTCAGCAAATTTTCCACATTTAGAAGGCTGAAACCCATAAATTTTCTGTATTTTCCGCTAATTGATTGAATAATTATTGCTTTATCACATTTAATCAGAACAGGTGCAGAAAATAAGGGCTGGCTATCATTGAAAACTGATTTTAAAGTAAATATTGACTACGAAGGTAGAATGTGTCTACAATTTATTCGAACAATTTTATAATTAATTAAGCTTTTTATTGATCTTTTGTCAATTTGTTTTCCTGAAGAAAACCATCCTCTCAAAATCAGGAGAAGCTGACAGTAAGGATGGGTGGTGAGCGCCTGCTGCGACAGTTTCCTGAGGTTTACATCAGTGGTCAGTTTCACCTCTACGCTCAGATGGCTAAACACATAAGTGAAGGATGAAGAGATCAAACACGGGTGGCGGGTGGTCTGAGCAGATCGGGTCGGTGTCTTGAGTCCTCCGCGCATTCACTGCTGACCTGCAGTCCATAACGTCTTATGTGTGTTTTTTTTTCTCCTCCTGCGGTGGTGGAGTCGCTGACAGCTCAAACTCCACTGAGAAAAAGCAAGTCAAAATAACTAGACATCCATCTCACTTGTGATTGTATGTCCTGGGGAAAAAGGTGTGTGTTTGTGTGTTAGCACAGGTAAAATGGAGAAGTACATTTTCAGTAACACTTGATTTCACTGGCTCTCTTGCTTTCAACTTATTCAACTAGAAATTTCTCAGTGTTCTTCTGAGGAGGCTGGTTTATAGCAGTCTGTTCTGAACAGTTTTACAAATTAATATATTTAGTAGTAGATACTAAATATCCTACAGACATTGTTCTCTTTCTGTCCTGCAACCATAATGTAGATGAGATAAGAAAGAGCTGGTAAAAAATGTTGATTATTCTCATCTGTGTTCATTTCTTTGCCCTGGATTTTGCCTCTCAGAAACAAAGGTGAACAGGAATAAGTCCTTGGCTCCAAGGAAGTAAAAATTTAGCATGTTAGCACTTCCTGTTCCCTCGATCTAGCTCAATATGTTTCCTGGTTAGATGTCTGAAATAAAGATGTGGTTTAACACCAGCTCAAGATATTTTCAGGTTTTATTCTCCGACAAAATCGATAAATCCCCTCTGATGTTTGAAGCTTTTAAATGTCAAAAAGTTTGCTAGCAGTGTCTAAATGAAGTTCTGAGGTTATCGGGGGCGTGCTGCCGAAACCCCATCTACTCACCAGTCCCACCTTTACAGCCTTGTTGTGTTTCTCACCTCTTTCAAACTATCACTAACTTTCTAAGAAGAAGGGACTTTGTGAAGAGCTCAGAGCTAAGTAAATGACAAGTTGGAGGCTTAGTGGTGAGACTTTGCACATTTCCTCTGAAATAATAAAGTAGATTACAATCTCCTGAATATAACCCCAGAGTTAATGTTGTTGAATAAATGTCCAGAAGCATTATTTTTTGCAGAAGATTGTGACATCTGTTTGAAGCTGCTGACCTTTTGGATATAAAATATTAATCACTTCATTATTTACCTTTCGGACATTATGGTGAAATTTTGTCACAGTTAGCGTCTGAGTTTTGGGAGTGATGAACTTCTTTGCATTCATGTCCAAATTAGGTTGAACTACTCTGAATATATTGGACTGCTCTCTCTGGATGATGATATGATGCGCTGCCTTTTATTATAAACTCTGTGCAGCTGTGTAAGCGTTTTCACCATCACAGATTAAAGAAAGCATTCCGCATCTGCTCCAAGCCTCTGTGTGATCCAGTTTGTCCTCCACACTGTGGTTGATCTACGGCGGCGAGGAGACTCTGCCCCCCTGCTGGTTTCTCTTCATCAAAGCGCTACCTTCAACACCTCACCTGACATCAATTAGAGACAATTTGACAGATTTACTGCTGCGTGTATTCAGCTCACACAGCTACACACAGCCACAGTTTGTGTATTTTCATCTGCTGCTGTGATGATTAGTTCATTAGTAACTGAACAACAGAGAATTTCTCCAATAAAAATCCAAATGACCTTGTTGCAGCTTGTTTTGACTGTTGGTTGGACCCACTCATTAATCTGTAGTTTCATACATTAAGCGGTGAAGCGTTTTTCACCAGTTTGACCATCATGACTTCTGTTCAGTCTGTTCCAGTCGCTCTTTCTCTCCTTCAGCCTTAAACAGGCTGCCTCTCCCTCGCTCAGATTAAGCTTCGGCTGACTGATTGACACAGATTACAGCTGAAGGCGCAGAGGTCACAACCTGTGAGGAACAAATATAAAGGCTTTCAGTTCACACACCAGCGTGCACAATACTCTCCACCACACACGGATATGTATCCAGACTAGAGAACAGAGCAGTCTGCTGCACAGTTACCCGGTTGATTGAGAGCTTTTCACTCATACAGCTGGTTATGAACAGTGATGAGGTGAGACAACGTAAAGAGCACAAATCCAGACACATACATGTAAATGTTGAGTTTAATCAGGAGATTCCAATACGGAATATACTTAAATGTTGTTTTCCTGATATTTTTCATCCTGCCCAGGACAAAGAGACTTGAATCATGAATCTTCTCTGTAAATTGTTCTTACCTTGATTTGATGTTTACTCCTTCTGCTGTTCCCAGAGCTGTAGTTGGTTCTTGGGCTAGAATGGGTCAGATATTGATTATGTAATATTATTTATTCACTCATGACGCACCCAGCATTTCAGGAGGAAATCAAAGTTTTCCAGATCAGTTCAACAAAAGCTCATTAAATCACATTAAACACTGAATAAGAAAATAAAAATAAAATCATGTCTTTCCTGGCTGATTGCTAAACTGTATGGGTGATATTTGATAATTTGATCAATTTTCAGTTGAGTCATATCAAAAATATCAGTCTTTAAAAAAAACTCACATGTAATTTGCCTGTAATTAGTAAGTGTAATCCCCACAATGCCAGAACCAGTACAGAATACATTATCCTGTTGTCCTGCTGTTAACTCCAGTCATGCCCTTTGTGTATTAATATTTCTACATATTTCCCCTGTATTTGTTCTCCAGTGATGCCTCTGAAATAACTTGATCTATTTGTCCCTCTCCAGTCACAGAGTCCCTGTAAGGCCAGATCTGCACCTCAGGCCCACCACTGAGTCTGTGTTTTTCGGGAAGGCCTCTGTCGAGTCCCAGAGGAGGAGACATGGCCAATAACTCTTTTCGCGGGTCCAAACATGGGCGACGTGCTGAGGCCAACCATGACGCAGAGTTCAGCTGCACGCTGCAGGAGCTGCGCTCGCTCATGGAGCTGAGAGGACCCGATGGACTGACCAAGATCCAGAAAACTTACGGAGACGTTAACGGACTGTGTGCCAGACTGAGGACGTCACCTGTTGATGGTAAATATGTTCAGAAACTCTGCTCCTGTGTTCAGTTTGTGTCGGCACAGATGGTCTTTTTAAAGCAACAGGGCTGACTGCCAGCTGGAAAATCACAGCACCAGAAATGTGAATCAAAGATCAACCACAGGCAGTGTGATACTCCACTCTGAATACAGTTTTGTGTTTTCAGCCAGAGTCACTGTGATATGTGATGATACTTTAGGCCCCTCCATCACTGACTCACAGACCACTCCCCCTGGCGTGGACACCATTAAACCATAAAGATTAGTCTGTACTTTACTCTGGCTTCAGGGACTGTGACCTGCAGCCTCTGTTGACCCTGCTCTGCTCTCTGTCAGCTTCAGGACAACATGAGACAAACACAGTGTGTCCCAGTCTGTAAATACTGCATCTCAATTCAGAAAAATTCACAGCTGCGAGGGCAACATGATTTATCTTGTTTCTGAGGCAGTTTCAGTGATGTGAAGTGGACTAAAGTTTGACTGAAAAGGCTTTAAAGATGTTGTAAGGCGGAAGACATTTATTGGTTTGTTGGGGCTGTCCAACATCAGCAGTGAGCTGAGGAGAAACATTTTGGGACTGCAAGAAAATCACTGTGTGTCTGTTACTATGGATGCACTGGTCATTCGATCAATCAGTTGTCTGACAGGTTTTTGTGATGATAGTGAAATTATCCATCTGTTTTTAGATTGATCTCCTATTTTCCATACAGTTCATTTCTATAAAAGTCAGTCTGCAGAGACATTTTCCATCACAGTCAGTACTGGCCATGTTTTATTGTTTTGGCAAACTTGTGTCATGGTGTGTCGATGTCTGAGTGGACTCAGTGTGTCTTCATCTGCCCTTTGACATTTTCCCCCTCATCATTAATTCATTCAGTCTGTCTGTCTTGCACACGCTCAGTAAACACCTCAGTGTTTCGACTCCTGCTGACAGAGAGAGGTAAAATGTCAGCAGCAGCTTGAAATCAGTGGAAAACCCATTACACTGCTTTACTTCTCTGTGTCTCCGGGGTGACAGCCAGAGATTAAATCCATTCACTTTAAGCGTAAACCTGAGAGCACAGAGCATGCTCGGCACGGAGCATGCTCTGAGTTTCATTTTCAGACAACATGAAGAGAAAAACCTGCTGAGACTGTCCAAGTCAGCTGCAGTCGTGCAGCAGCTGCAGAGAGTCCAGAGGGACGTGAGCGTGTCTTGACATGTTGCTGTTATCCACAGAGGAAACCAGTCTGCTCTCTGCTCCCACACACCACAACACTGCAGAGACACAAACACCAGGCGTCACAAACCATGTGTCACCTGAAACAAATCCAGTTCAGCTGAATGGATCTTACATGTAATTTTGATATAACCTAGGTTGCACACAGTGCAGACTTATTACCTTCTACAGTGATGAATCCCATATGTTCCCTCACAGTTGTTTTGCTGTCGTGATTTTTTGAAAACAGCTTGTATCTTTACGACACTGTGTATTAAAGAAGAATTTACAGGGGACAACACAACGAGTCAGATAGACAGTGTATTTAGGGAATGTCTCTGAATGGAGTACATGGAACAGCCTGATGAGGTAATACACTGTAAATTTTGAATTTAGACAGATTGGTACGGATTGAATACTAACTATTTTTCTACACTTGCAAGGTAGTTTAAATTTTAAAGATGTGACAATCTCCTCAGAGCTCAGAGGTTTCATCATCTGAAAAGGTATGAAAAACACTTTGTGGAGCTCTAAGAAATCTGTGGCACAACGACAAATTGGGTCATTTTGGGATGAAAGGTTTTTCTCTGTCATGTGATGTTGTGATCGTAGGTGGAACCGACACTTTTGGTTTAGGTTTGTTTAGAAAACTCTCAACATCTGCAGCAACAGTCCGACAGTAGTCCTGAACTGATTTCCATCATTGTCTCTGGTGTTTTGTCCCTATATTTAACCTGTTTTTTGTTCACATGAATGTTTGTCTGTCTGACACCTTAAAGGTGAAAACATTGCGTCATTATAATTTGTGGAGCCTGTAAAAGCTGTGTGCAGACTACTTCCTGTTTTATTTCTAACGGTCAGACCAGTTCACATACTTCAGCTCAGCTTCTTTCTGAAGCCAAATATGAGCTGTATAAACTTTGTGATCTAAAAAAAGAACAATATGAGTTTGTAAAGATGGAGACATTGGAGGGTCTGTGGAGTTTAAATAAGGTTCAATATAGTCTGATTATTTGACTCAAATTCATCCTCTTAAGTGTGAATGTGACTCAGATTTACCAGTGACTACAAATGTTAAATCATGTTGTCTTTGTGTATCCTGCTGCAGGTTTAGATGGAAACTCAGAGGACATCAGCAGAAGGAAAAAGGAGTTTGGACAGAACACCATCCCTCCTAAAAAGCCAAAAACCTTTTTGCAGTTAGTGTGGGAAGCCCTGCAGGATGTCACACTCATCATCCTGGAGGTGGCAGCCGTCATTTCACTAGGCCTTTCTTTCTACAGACCACCAGATGCTGAGAGACAGAGTGAGTTGATCTTTTTTTTTTCAACAGCCTCTGTGTTTGTTTAAAGGAAACCTTGATGTCTTGACCTCAAAGTCTCTTTTTGTAACTTTTATTATAAACCTATGTGTATCCAGGTGTGTCAGGTGATCCATCAGTCAGAATGTGTTTCCTGTTTCTGATGCCTTGTCATCAGACTTCATATATACTACTTATATGTCAGGTAGTCATCAGTATATATGTATGGTCACACTAGTCTGTGAAATTTGTGTTTTTTAGACATTTATTCATTTTAAAATTTTATAATTGATGTTTTCTATCAATAGTTCTCACCTAGAATATCAGAAATTTGTCACTAAAATATAAAAGACAACTAAAATATAACAGGAAATGTAAGTGTTGAATAGGTGTTTTAGTGCCCTTTAGTCATTTTACATGATTATCATGTATAATATGAAAACATCAGATTTATCCACAGTCAGAGGAAACTGTGAATCTTGGTCACAGTTTAGTAAAACATCTTTCTTGCAGGAGACATGAGCACGATACAGATCTACTCAGGGCTCATTCATGTTGGACACATTCATATGAGCGAACTGTCACAGATTCATCTGTGGTTGTCAGTGTGAGCAGAGACTCCAGTTCTCTTTCTGTTTGTCTGACTCTGTCTTTTTTCTGTGAGTCAGTTATATGATGTAAAAATGTTGGTATCACTGAGTTTGGTTCTATTGCTGATAGAGAGGTCAGTTCACCAAAACCAGACTACATCCAAGTCTGGTCCAGAGGAGAACTGAGAGGGAGAGTTAGCTGTCAGATATGGGTTTGGTCTGTGTTCCTGAACTGTACCTGTTTATCTGTCAGCCTGCACCATCATCATCATCATCCTCCTTTAACAAGTTACTCTTTGCCAGAATTCACTCTGAGGTTCATGTATGTTGTATTACTGTGTTGTGAAGCTGGTAACCTGTAGGTGTTATAGGACAGCAGTGTCTTTTCTGGGAAGATTTTTAATTTCAAGGAACCAACTTTATACAGAAACAAGAAAATCAGGAGGCTCTGGGTCCAGCAGATCTCTGACCCAGCAGCAGTCATGTGATCTTGGTCATCACTCATTTTAAATTCAATCATCATCAAAATCGTTGGAAGATTTTGTGTCATAGCAGCATTGACTCAAGTCATCGTCCTATAGGCAAAGGTCAGAGGTCACTTCCTGTCAGGCTGCACTGTTGGACTGAACATTTAATATTGACACACGATCAGAAAACTAAAACTCCATCCTGTGTTGTTTCTGCTCAGACTGTGGCAGAGCAGCAGGCGGTGTGGAGGAGGAGGGCGAGGCGGAGGCTGGATGGATCGAAGGTGCCGCCATCCTGCTGTCTGTGGTGTGTGTCGTCCTGGTGACGGCCTTCAACGACTGGAGCAAAGAGAAACAGTTCCGTGGCCTCCAGAGCCGCATCGAGCAGGAGCAGAAGTTCACCGTGGTCCGAGGGGGGCAGGTGATCCAGATCAACGTGTCCGAGATCGTCGTCGGAGACATCGCACAAGTCAAATACGGTGAGAGAACAAAAGGCATGAACTGAAGTTTGCCCTGAGGATGAATAGAGCTGGATATCAGACCTCTAGATACATCATGACTCATTAAATCATCATCTTGCCAGTTTTGATGAGTTTTGTTCAGTGATATTTATATTTATTTCTCAAAGTTTGGGAAGGTTACATTTAGAGTTTTTGATGACATCTAGCTCTCGTTCCTCTCCAGAAGGAATTATTTCAGTTTTCTAATGCGACAGAGTAATCGTGTCATTTCAGCATAACAATAACTGCTCTCTGTGGATCACTAAATGTCAACATGTGACCATCAGAATAAAACTATCTGTATAATGTTCCTATAATATTCTTGGAGGTAGTGATGTTGCATATGTGGTTTTAACAGTTTACAGTTTTGTGACGTCGGACTCATAAAACAGTCTGAGGTTAAAGACCACAGCAGAATGTTTATGTTTTCTAATGATAATGAGCCTGTTTCTCTCTGTTACTGACAAATGATTTAATGATGATGTTACATAACGACCTGTTATCACAGTCTACCTCTGTGTGTTGCTGTTCCAGGTGACCTCCTCCCCGCTGACGGCGTCCTGATTCAGAGCAATGACCTGAAAATCGACGAGAGCTCTCTGACAGGAGAGTCAGATCATGTTAAGAAGAGTGTACAAGAAGACCCGATGATGCTGTCAGGTGCTTCACTCATATCAAATTATAGCCACATTCAGTGTGACCTGAGCTGTCATTGTCAGCTCTTAACAGCTAATTTCTGCTGTTGATTTTCCACCGCAAAAACCGATCTCTCTGATTCTCACACCTGCAGACTGAGCACTCTGCACTGAGATAATACCACTTTGAACCAACTTAAATACTGAAGAAATGTCAGGGTGTCAGAATTTTATGTTAACTCTGTGGTACCACTGACCCAATCACACAGAAATAACAACAAGATCACCAATCAGAGAGCTACTGTAGTGTTAAAGACGAGAAGAACATGGAGCCAAGTAGAAATGTTGTACACCTAAAGCTATTGTAAAAGTTTTAACTAAGAATCGTCGCTTGGGGCTTTTCTTGCTTTCTTCTCCTACAGTGGTCCTGGTGTGTTTATAGTTTTGTCCACCGCTCCCACTACAGCATGCTGTCTGTGCGTGTATGTACAGAATAATTGTTGTGGACAGTGCACGCACAGGTTGCAGCAGTGACCAGTCACAGAGCCTGAGATACGTTACAGTGTCTGTGTGTCTGTCTCTCTGATACAGCACTGACAGATACAGTAGATGTTGTGTGTACAGAGTAGACAGAAATAACAACATCTCTCTCTCCCCCTCTCAGGTACTCATGTGATGGAGGGCTCTGGCAAGATGGTGGTCACCGCCGTAGGTGTGAACTCCCAGACTGGCATCATCTTCACACTGCTTGGTGCTGGTGAGGAAGCTGAAGGTGAAGGTGAAGAGGCCAAGAAAGAGAAAGACAAGAAGAAAGAGGAGCGGAAAAAGAAAGAGAAGAAGGACAAGAAGAGTAAGTTTAGCATAAAACCGACCTGTTTCACTTCATCCGGTGCAGTTCAGATTTCTGTGAGTGTATCTGTGAGCCTGGTTCGTAACTGTTCAGCTATGTGGAGGTGAGAAAGGAGCCGTGGATTAAACTCCTCTCCAGCTCTTTTTTTCATTTGTTGTGCGACCATCTGTGGCTCTTCACATGTGAACAACCAAGCACAACACTGTGAGCGTCCTCCTGCAGAGACTGAACATGTGTGCTGTTATCCCCATGTTGAAATGATTCCAAATCTACCCATTCTCTACGACAATTGGCTTTTCACTCCACCTTCGAGCATGACTGTCCAGATTGGGTATAAACTGTAAACTGTAGATACTTTCCTATTTTAACAAATGGATTAACTTAGAATCTTTTATCCGAAGTGCTTTAGAGTTTGTCTCTGATTCATCCATTCACACACGCTCACATACCAATCAGGAGCAGGTGGGGTTCAGAGTCAAGAGCCAGGGATCAAACCTGAGCTCGCTCTACCTGAACCACAGCCGTCACACATGATATGATCCTGCTTTCTTTTCTTTTTTTTTACCGATAATCACATGTAGGTTTGTTGCAGGGACAAAACGCTGATGATAGATTTAAAGTCAACCACCAGGACGTAGATACCCAGTTATGGTGTTAGATGAAAAGTCAGGAGATCAGCAGAGTTATTGTTGTTCATTCACTGCTGAACTGAACTTAATGAAAATCCTTCCAACAGTCAAGATATTTCAGGCCAAAGTGGTGGACTGGCCAAAAATCTGACTGCCTGCTTCGTTGGGTTAATATAATTTTTGGTTGTTTTAATGTTTTACTAATGTTTTGTTCCATATGTTTCACTAATTAATGACTGTCGCATGTTTTTCGTTCACAGGTAAAAAAGATGACAAAGGAAAGAAAGGTGAGCAGCACGTGACTGCTTCATTACTGTGAGTTACTGTGTGTGACTGAGTGAATGTGAAGCTGTATTGAACAGTAGCAGCTTCAGTGCATCTGATGGATTTGTTGATGGAGCTGCCCCCTTTTAAATGTTTTAAATCATCAGTCATATTTACAGAACATGTTACTGTTCTCTCAGAGTGTGAGGTGGAACCCGTGGAGCAGTGTAGAAGCCAACAGGTTTTTCTCAGTTTGTGTTCTTGTGAAATATCATCGGTAACAGCCCAAGCACTGTCCCAACTTAAAGTTCACATTCAGACAAGAATGCTTCAGATGTTCTGCCCATTTTACCCGAGATGATTTGGGAGCTGAGGTGTGTGTGGTCCTGTCTTCACTGTTGCTGTATGGTGCCTTGTAAGCCAGTACAGCTGGGCACCATGTGATGCAGGACAGCTAAGTCAATCAAAAAAATCTAGGCTGGTCTACAAGAGGCAGTTCTGATCAGACCGGTCAAAGATCCTGCAGGAGATCAGTCTGAGGTGGATCTCAGGTTCTGAAGTCAGTCAGACTCCCGGTTTTCACTGAGTCAGCTCATATTTCCTGGTCCCTGGCAGTGTCTCATGATTCCTTGCAGTCCCTGTGGTCTCACATGGAGCAGTGTGTCCCTGTGGTCTGAGCAGCAGCAGGTGCTCCTGACTCGGTTGATGGTGATTAGGACCAAGCAGATTATCGGCCTTAAGCTCGGCAGCTGCTTTCTTCTCCTGCCTGCTGCTGCTGCCTGCCTGTCCACTAATAACCTCATTACTGAGCTGGGATCAGCACGCTCACACACAAACTAACGCACACACACACACACACACACACCTACACCTGTAGGTACCCTCACTGTCACAGAGCTACAGTGTCAGTAGACTCTATTGTAGAGTTTTTTCATTGTTACTGTGGTGATCCAGATGAACAGAGATGATACACAGGCGGGAGACAAATCAAAGGAAGAGCCAATACAAGTGTGTCAACAGGTGTCTTAGTGAGGTGTTGAGCCACAACGAGCTGCCAGACCAGCTTCAGTGCTCCTTAACATTGATCCTCCACTGATGCATCACTGAACTCTCAAATATGCATTCATCTCTGTACTGAGAGGTTTATGCACTGCAACTCTGCCATAATATCCCTCTGTATGTAGTTATTGTTGACATAGTCTCATCATGACCTTCTCAGTAACCTGACCTGTTTTCCTGCTTTCTAAACCTAAATTTAATCTTGGCACCCATAAACAACAACAACAATAATAGTTATTATTTAGTTATTTATTTATTTATTTATTACATATTGAAAAAAATTGAGAGTTACAGAATTACAGGTTTAAATGGCTTCATTATTTAAACAGGTTTAATATCCAGTATTCTTGATAAGGTAATGATGTTACACACTCTGCTACAGTAAATATAAATTACTGAGATGATATGAATTAAAGGTTTAGTTGGGAGATACCACCCCTGACAGTGACTGGATACAATCCACTAGAAACAGGACATCTCACTCCGTCGGATTTGTTGGAAATTAAAGAAACTTAATTTATGGTTTTACAGTAGTGTTACAGAGTAGAGGTCACAGAGCACACAAACTGACAACAGCCAAGTCTGATTTAGGCCTGTCATCAAGTTACTGACAGAATGAATAAACTGACTCAGTGACAGCTGCAGTTGAATGTTCTCTACTCTGCTTTGCTAATGATGATTAGCATCAGAGCTCAGTGAACCTGTGTATCTGTCCCACCTTAGTGTCAGTTTGAACTCAGAGTCACTCACCACCGCACTCAATTAATATTTCACTGACTCAGACAGCAGCACTGTAGACCCTGGCACACCTAAAGGAGAGAAGCTTCAACACGATCAGGCTGAGGTGGTCAGAACACAGCGGAGTACAGTAATGGGAGGATCAGATTTTCATCTGCATTATTTAATGTCACTCAGTTGAACGTGCCTGGATCGGCCCCAGGCCTTTATCTGATATAGAGACAGACCTTTACCTCTTGTACATCCTGTTTTAATAAGAATCCTATGATCTGCTCCAGTTTTAATTTGCTGTCGATCCATTATGTTTTCGTTACATTTCGTCTTTACAAATTCAGAATAACATACATTTCTATGTATCTCTAAACAAATAATGTTCTCAATCACCAAATAATTCCAGTCAGTTCCACTTTTTAAAATCTTTCAAATAGATCAAATGGAATTATCCGTCCCTTTTTCATCTTTTCATGTAAAACATTTGTGTTGATTTCACTTTCAGCAGAGTGGAAAAACAGCAAAGCCAATATAAATAAAATTGACTTGAAGTATTAGTAGTAGCAGTTTTGATCATTTGTGTCTAAACACCTGAATGTTTTGCTGATTTCCTGTGTCCTCTGTAGGCAAAAACAAGGATGGAGCCAATGTGGAGATGCAGCCGCTCAACGAGGACGGAGAACCAGAGAAGAAGAAAAACCTACCAAAGAAGGAGAAGTCAGTCCTCCAGGGGAAGCTGACCAAACTGGCTGTGCAGATCGGCAAAGCAGGTATGAACAGAGAATCAGATAAATGAGGAACAGTGTGTGTGACTAATTAAAAGTTTGATAGTGATGCTCTCAGGGCCTGTGAAATGAGTTCAATCAAACCATCTGTGCTGACATTCAGAGAGCTCCAGTCGTCTCCTCGCTCTCTGGGAGGAGAGATGTTCATCACTGCTCAGATCATCTGTTCTGCTCGTGATCAGGTTTACAGCTGAACTACACTCTCTGTCTCTGTCTTCAGGTCTGTTCATGTCGACTCTCACCGTCATCATCCTCATCACTCGCTTCCTGATCGATACCTTCTGGATTCAGGGGGTTCCCTGGACCAGCGAGTGTCTGCCCATCTACGTGCAGTTCTTGGTCAAGTTTTTCATCATCGGTGTGACTGTGCTGGTGGTGGCCGTGCCTGAAGGTCTTCCTCTGGCTGTCACCATCTCCCTGGCCTATTCAGTCAAGGTCTGTTTGTGTACAGTGTTACGCAGCCTGTCAACCTGAACATGTACAGTTTAAATTCAGAATAACCCGCTCAGACTCAGGTAACGCTGCTCTCCTCTCCCATCAGAAAATGATGAAGGACAACAACCTGGTCCGCCACCTGGACGCCTGTGAGACAATGGGCAACGCCACAGCCATTTGCTCGGACAAGACGGGCACACTCACCATGAACCGCATGGCTGTGGTGCAGGCCTACATCGCAGGAAGCTACTACAAAAAGGTGCCGAAGCCGCACGTGATCCCTGCCAAGATACTGGACCTGCTCATCTGGGGCATCGGGGTCAACTGCGCCTACACCACCAAGATTATGGTGAGCTGTAAAAATAACCGTCCATTCAGGAAGCAGCCACGGCAGCTCAGGACTCATCTGATCACTGCCGCCTGGATCCTGAAGGAAACAGGTTCAGCCACAGGAGTTGATAAATCAGGTCACTGAGATGATCATCGGCAACAATTTTCATTATCAGTCAGTTTGATTATTATTCTCTGGATTAATTGATCAGCTGTTTAGCATAACAGTGTTTCCCAACCTGTGGTTTGACATGAGCAAAATAGACAACAAACAAAACAACAGTCAACATCCAACATTCGTTAAACTACACACAACTCAGACAGCCTGTGACGAGGGGTTGTCAGTGAGCATTAACTGGCTGTCAAGGGTCGCTAGCTGAAAAGGAAGGAAAAATGCCCTTCACGCTTTCCAGAAGCTAAAGGTGACGTCACTGATTGTCTAGTTTTGTCTGAGTTAATATATTCACTTTACTTTCATAAAACAAACATGGCAAATCCTCACATTTGAGGTTGGAACCAGAGAATATTTGTGATTTTTGCCTGAAACAACAAAATTTGTGGATAAAAACAGACAAATAATGAGTTTTATATTGTATAAAACATAATGAGATATCAGCATAAAAGATAAATTGGTAGGCCCATTGATAAGAATGAGTTTTAAGTGATTTACAGTAAAGACGATGGTGATGGTGACCAGCAGTGAGCTGGTTCTTGTCTGAGACTGTGCCACATGCACAGCAGAGGGGAAAGAGATTCTGAAATATAAACTGGAAACGTAGAGAGCCTAAAAATAATGTTTATTGAAAGTTGTGTGTCATTGCTGCTGTTGTTAGATTGATGTTGTTGCCATGTGCTGCTGAATTTCTGAGTTTAATTTCCACACTTTGCAAAGAGGCTGAAAACTTGTTGCTGTGATTTGACGTCCTTTCTGCTGCTTCCTGCAGCCTCCAGAGAAGGAGGGAGGGCTCCCTCGCCAGGTGGGAAACAAGACTGAATGTGCCTTATTGGGACTCACCCTCAACCTGCAGCGAGACTACCAGACCATCCGCAACGAAATCCCAGAGGAGAAACTGTACAAGGTCTACACCTTCAACTCTGCGAGGAAGTCCATGAGTACCGTGCTAAAGAACCATGATGGCAGCTACCGAATGTTCAGCAAGGGGGCCTCTGAGATCCTGCTCAGGAAGTAGGTTTACTACTGCTGCTGCTGCGGCTGACGCAGTCAGGTGACAGTCACATGACTCTGTCCTGTGGTTTCAGGTGCAGTAAGATCCTGAAAGAAAACGGCGAGACCAAAGACCTCAAACCTCTGGACCGAGACCTCCTGATGAAGAAGGTGATTGAGCCAATGGCATCAGAGGGCCTGAGGACCATCTGCCTCGCCTACAGAGACTTCCCTGCTGCTGATGGAGAGCCCGACTGGGACAACGAGGCCCACATCCTCTCTGGACTCACCTGCATCGCCGTGGTTGGCATTGAGGACCCTGTACGACCTGAGGTACGTCAGCCACAGCAAAGGTCTTTACTCACATCACATCTGAAGAGGAGGAGAGCTGTCTGGAAATTCTTAATGACTGAATGAAAAGAAATCTGACAAGTTAAATAATGTTTTGACTGTCCTGGTCTGGGATGTAAAGAGCCTACATGCAGATAAACGCAGCAATAATTCAGTGTTCTGTCATCTGTACAGAGCAGCATGTATGACTGCTTGTTTTTTCTCCTGTCATTGTCATCAGGTACCAGATGCCATCAGAAAGTGTCAGCGGGCCGGGATCACTGTCCGCATGGTGACAGGAGACAACATTAACACAGCGCGGGCCATCGCTGTCAAATGTGGCATCCTGCAACCTGACGATGACTTCCTGTGTATGGAGGGCAAAGAGTTCAACCGACGGATCCGAAACGAGCTGGGAGAGGTCAGACAACTGTCCCAGAGTGGACCTGAAGTCCTCCGTCACTCACACTCCCTAGATTTAATGACCCCATGACTTTTCCTCTAGTGCCGCCCTCAGGTCTACTTTATATTTTTAGCTCCACTAGTGGTAACACTCAGAATATTTACGTCATCAGGATGTTGTTTTTTCATACTGAGGTGATGTCTTTTCTTTTTCTCTGCAGATTGAGCAGGAGCGAATCGATAAGATTTGGCCAATGCTGAGAGTCCTCGCCAGATCGTCACCAACAGATAAACACACTCTGGTGAAAGGTTAGATTCACTTTAACCAGGTCACAGAGGGGTGAGACAGAGAGGTGGCAAAACTATTTATACAGTACAACAAGGAAGTTTCAAATTGTATTGTACACATAAACAATAAAATCAGTATAAAACAAACTTTAAATGAGTGAATAAAAATATTACAAATTCAGAGGCTCAAGGTTCAAAATAAAAGCAATAAACAGATCAGAGCCTCAGAGTGTGTGTTCTCAGCTGTGTGTGTGTGTCGTCCTCTCAGGTATCATCGACAGCACAGTGCTGGAGCAGAGGCAGGTCGTCGCGGTTACTGGAGATGGAACAAATGACGGACCTGCCCTCAAGAAAGCGGATGTCGGCTTTGCTATGGTAACGACTATCTCTGATGTCAAACTGCTCTTTAATGAAAAAATACTCAGTAGTGCAGATCCACTGAGAGTGAACTTCAGTCATCAGCATCCCTCACATACAGACTGACAGCAGACAGATTCAGGACCAGATGAATCCTGAACTCCCTGAGGATACAACCCGGTCTAAACCTCATCTCAGGGTCAGGTTTAGAGTCAGGTTTAGTGAAGCTAACCCACACGCTGTGCTCCGCAGGGCATCGCAGGGACAGACGTGGCGAAGGAGGCGTCGGACATCATCCTGACAGACGACAACTTCAGCAGCATCGTGAAGGCCGTGATGTGGGGCAGGAACGTCTACGACAGCATCTCCAAGTTCCTGCAGTTCCAGCTCACAGTCAACGTGGTCGCCGTGATTGTGGCCTTCACCGGAGCCTGCATCACCCAGGTCAGAGCCGACTGAAGCCGCTGCTGTCTGAGGGGTGGACGAAACAACAGGAACAGCTGACGGCTGATTTGTTGTGTGTGTGTTTCCAGGACTCTCCCCTGAAAGCTGTGCAGATGTTGTGGGTCAACCTCATCATGGACACTTTCGCTTCACTGGCCCTCGCCACCGAGCCGCCGACCGAGGCACTGCTGCTCAGGAACCCGTACGGCCGCAAGAAGCCGCTCATCTCCCGCACCATGATGAAGAACATCCTGGGACACGCCGTTTATCAGCTGACTGTCATCTTCACCCTGCTCTTCGTTGGTCAGTGAACACACCGCAGCTTCATGATCTGAAACAGACCGAGACCAAGTTAGGAGAGTCTCAGACAATGAAACTTTGAGAATTATCAAGGCAAACAATAATAATAATAAACTTAATTTATACAGTTCAAAACAAAGACACAAAGTGCTTTACAATGACTTAAAGTAAACTAAACAAAACAAAAAAACTAAGTAAATCATTAAACAGCTCAGGTAAAATCAGAATGTGTTTTCAGTAGAAATATGTACAGACTTAAAAGATGACACTGATTCAGCCTTATTTCCTCCAGGGTTTCTGTTTGTGTTAAACACCTCTTACATTTGGTTGCTAAACATCCACCTTTAAAAACATTCAACTCCATGCAGTGCATTAATTCATGTTCACTTATATTCCATCAGCAGTAACTTGGAACCATCGTTAGTCATTAGTAAATGACTGTTTTGAAGAAATGGAGTGATGGGGTTGATTTCTTCTTCTCTTCAGTAATCTTTGTCCCTCTCTCTCACAGGTGAGACTCTGTTTGACATCGACAGCGGCAGGAACGCCCCCCTCCACGCTGCGGCCTCTCAGCACTACACCGTCGTGTTCAACACGTTTGTCCTCATGCAGATCTTCAACGAGCTCAACGCCCGTAAGATCCACGGAGAGAGGAACGTCTTCGAGGGTGTCTTCAAGAACCCCATCTTCTGCTCTATCATCCTGGGAACCTTACTCATACAGGTGACTGATTGCACCTGGTCAGGTTCACAGTGTTAGGTGACAAAAGAATGAAAGTATGACATCGTGACTCTGTCGTCCTGCAGGTCGTCATCGTGCAGTTTGGTGGTAAACCGTTCAGCTGTGCAAGTCTGACCCTCGACCAGTGGCTGTGGTGTGTTTTCCTGGGTATCGGCAGCCTCCTGTGGGGTCAGGTAAGACACGTACATCAACTTTATTCAGCTGATCATCGTCATTAGACGATAAAAACCGTCTCCAAACCTTCAGGTGGTCTCAGTAACATTTTCAGGTCACAAAGGTGTTGAGGAACAGGAAGTCCTGCTGTTGTCTCTGATGGGGGTGTAATATTTGTGTTGGTCTCCCTCTCAGCTGGTGTCCAGCGTCCCCACCAGCTGGCTGAAGTTCCTGAAGACAGCAGGTCACGGCACGCAGCAGGAGGAGATCCCCGAGGAGGAGCTGGAGGAGATGAAGGACCTGGACGCCATCGACCACGCTGAGATGGAGCTGAGGAGGGGCCAGGTGCTGTGGTGCCGTGGCCTCCAGCGCATCCAGACACAGGTATGGTCTCACCTTTGCAGGAAAATCAGGAAATGGAGCTGATAAAACATGAAGACAAACTTCAGCCTTACTCCAGTCATTTCACATGTTTGTCCCCAAATAAAAGTAAACAAAGAAAATAATCCCCTGAATTAACCACAGCAGAGAGATGGACTCCCAGATGAACATCAGTCCCTGTGTATTTAGACACAGCAGCTGATTCCTGTTTACTCTCGTTTGGACAAATGTTTGAAATCATGTCTGTAAAGCTGAGGTTTTATTTGTCTGCTCGCTCTGACGTTTGTATCAGAGGAACCAGGATGTTCCTTTAACCGACTCGTCTCCCTGTCGTCTGTCAGATCCGTGTGGTGAATGCCTTCAGAGACAGCGTGTCTCCTTACGAAGGTCTGGAGACGCCTGAAGCTCGCAGCTCCATCCACAACTTCATGAGCCACCCAGAGTTCCGTATCGAGGACTCGGAGCCCCAGATCCCGCTGATCGACGAGAACGAGGGCGAGGACGACCCCCCCACCAAACGCAACTCCATCATCATCCCACCGCCGCTGACCGGTCTGGCCAACCTGTCCAACCTGCCGCCGCTCCCGTCCTCGCCCAACCAGAACAACAACGCCATGGACCGCATCGTCCCGCTGCACAAGGACGCCTCCAGGTCCGGTCTGATCCCGCCCAACTCGGCCGGGCTGCCGCCGTGTCCGGGGAGCCCCCTGCACAGCCTGGAGACGTCACTGTGAAGCGACCACTTCTTGTTGCAGTGGTCTGTTCTGTTCGTACTGTTCCTTACTCTGAGAGCAGAGGAATGAGAAAACATTTTAAAAACAGACTCCTCTGATCGCTGCTCGTCAGGAGTTCACCTGCTGGTTTTTAGATCCCAGGAAACAGAAATGTTTCCAGATGTTTGTTGTGTTCGAAGCAGCGGCGGCAGGTTCACACAGACTGTTTTCTTCCTTCCTGATGTTTTCCTTCTTTACTTTAATGAACTCCGCAGTTGTTATTTAGGTGAAGAGTGTTTGTGAAGTGATCGATCATTAATCAGTTTCTGATCTGTAAATATTGATGTTGATATTCAGACGTTGTCCTGGCTCGTTGTAACCTGCAGCGTTCCTGCGGCCGACTCGAGCCGAAGGTGACGAGTTAGTTTGTGTTGAGGTTTAACTTCTGTGACTGGAATGTGTAGAGTCAGTCAGCTTTAATGGGGGGGGGGGGGGTGTTCTTACAGAGACGTGTGTTTGTAGACAAATGTTTAAAGTAAATGTTAATGTCCGGATTTTATTCTAGTATTTTTGTAAAAAATGTTTTAGGTTGTTTCAAAAGGTGTAAAACCAAAAAGTTATTAAAAGTCAAAAAACAGGTTTGAGAGCAGGATGTTTGTGACGCAGAAGAAGAAAAGTCGATGATTCATCTTCATATCAAACTTAGAAAATAAAAAGTCAAACTGTTTATAACTCATAACAACAGACTAGGATTAAAGAAAAGACTGAATTAATAAATCAAATCATCGCTCTTCACCTGTACATCTTCAGGCTTTACTAAACATCCAATATTAACCTGATTAAACAACATTATAGGGATGATGTTTGTTCAGAGGAGAAGTTAGAGGTTGTTCAAGGTCAAACTAACACAAGGTGATTTTACAGACAGATAAACATAAAGCAGAGCTGGAAAATAAAACAGAGACAGACAGCAGAGAGTCAGAGCCACAGGAATTGTCATAAGCTGTGTTTTTTATTTTATTTTATGGAGTCTGGTAGTGATATGTAGATGTGTCTGGTAAAAGGAAAATAATCTGACAACTTGAACTGTGTTTTTAGACTTCTAGCTATTGATTTTTACATTACTTTAAATACTTTACATGAGTTTAATTACGTTTTTATCAAAGGAACAATACAGTTCCTCGAAAAACAAAACAAATGAAACTTAATTTATACACATAAAAATATTTTTAATTATCTATTTTCTTCTTTATTCATTTTATACCTTCATGAATGTATTGAGCTTTTTTTTCCCTTACAAAGGTTTTAAACAGAAATCGGTTTTATCTCTCCTGACAACAGTACCCACAATCCCACGCGATGTTTCGTCATGCGCTCCCAACCAATGGCTGATCGCGTGTGAGTCACCTGACCAGCGGCGCAGCAGATTTGAATTGTACATGTAGTTGTGTGTTTTCGTGTTGTACTTTGAATGCGGAGCAGAAAAGATTTGTGAGTTTTCACCGGAACCTGAGGTTTGTATTTTTTTTTTTTACTTTAATTAAACCGAGACTCGGTGCGAGCGCCGCGAGCCGCTGAGTAAACCCGACGTCACGTTTAGACTCTTAGTTTAAAGCTCGTGCCAGTGACCATTTGAGTTAGGTAGCGAACCAACGGGCTAGCTAGGCTAACGTTAAAGTTAGCATAAAGGTTAAAGTTCGTGTTTGTCTTAAATTGTGTTTGTGTCAAATGTCGCTGTTATAGTTTAACGTGAGAGTTGGATCGTGTGCCGCTGCAGGTCTGATCCGGATCAATCCGTTTCCCCACAGAGAAGAACCAACGGCGGGATGGACTGTCGAGCTAACAGCGGTAAGACAACCCTCCCTGACCCCCGAGTCAGCTCTCATGTGATTCACTAACCGCTTTATGACCCGTGTTTGTGTCTCTGAACAGATCTGTTCTTTCTGCCCGACGAGAAGTTTGACTTCGACGTTTCTATGTCACCTGCCAGGTAGGAAGCACGTGACGGTCTCTGTTAAAGTCGGTTTCAGGTTCTCAGGAAGGATCAACAGGTCCAGGATCATCATGAAAGCAGCCCTGGAGTTTACTCTACTTATCATAATACAACATATATGATAATAAATGATGTTTTCCGGGCACAAAACTTATAAGGAAACCAGTTTACAGCAGGTTGTACACTCACTGAGCACTTTATTAGGAACACTAAGACTGGGTAGTTCCTCCCTTTGCTCTCAGACAACCTGTTTTTTATGGCATGGAAACTTTCCTGTATCACATCAGTCATCGCCAGTCTCCTCTTGTACCACATCCCAAAGATGCTCTACTGGATTCAGATCTGGGGACTGGTGAGGCCACGGTTTAAGATGATTTTCTCTTTGTGACATGGAGCTGGGAGTCGCCAGAAGATGATGGTACACTGTGGACACGGTCAGCAGCGACACTCGGTTAAATTGATTGGTGTTAAGGGGTCCATTACACCACCACCAGACAGAACCAAACTCTGTGCCAGGTCTTAGCAGAAATGCAGATTCATCTGACCAGGTTACGTTTTTCCAGTCTTCAGCTGTCCAGTTTTGAGTCTGTGTCCTCTCTGGCCTCAGATTTCTGTTCCTGGCTGACAGGAGAGGAACCTGATGTGGTCCTCTGCTGCTGTAGTCCATCCACCTCGAGGTCGTGGTTCATTCTGAGATGTTTTTCCCGCTCTCCACACTGGATGTTTTTCTGAATAAAAACTCTAGAGACTCTTTTCTGTGAAAATCCCTGGAGATCAGAAGTTTCAGAAATACTCAAAGCAACCTGTGTGACACCAACAATGTGATGTGAACATTAACTCTGCAGGATTTAATGCAGTGCACCGCTGCAACATAATTGGCTGATTGCATGAATAAGCAGGTGTACAGGTGCTCATAATAAAGTGTTCAGTGAGTGAATCTTCAAAGCTCTCACAGATATTTAACGTCTGTCAAGAACGATAAAACGACTGAAACCTGTTTGCACATGTAAAGTAATTACAGTTATTAAAGATGGTACTTTCAAACAGTCAAAAGGTGACATCTGCTGGTCAACTACTGGTACTGCAATAAATGGAGGAGTCAGAAACAGGAGTGAATCCAATTGTTTGGTTTTACAACAATTACATATTAAAAGAATGAAAACATGGACATTTACAAACACTTTTCATCTCTGTTTTGGTTCATCAGTGGTGTCTCTCTGCTCTGCAGCTCCACAGGTGATGCAGATGAGGATGAGGTGTTCGTAGGTCCGTTCTGCCACAAGGAGAGGTGCGTCTCTGTTAACGTGGCGTCTCAGCTCGAGGGCAGCAGTGGCAGCGTGCGGGTGAGCTGGAGCCCGCTGACTGGAGATCAGCTGGAGGCTGTGTGTCAGGAAGCCCACAGACTGGCCACCCAGCTGCAGACCCAGGACGACGAAGACGACAATGAGACCACCGCCATGATCACCGACACTACAGCCCCCCGGGAGGAGTTCGTCCAGGACGCAGAGGCCAAACTGGACGTGCTCGGTCAGACCACCAGCACGCTCAGCCCCATCAAACGCCAGACCTTCTGCGTGCAGGACAGTCCCATGAAGCAGCTGCCCCCCGCCGTCCAGCGCCGCCTGCTGAGAGAGAGCAACGCCAAATCAGCTGCATCCACCCGCCCCACTGCCACCACCAACAACAGCAGAGCTTCATCCACCCGCCTCTCCAGTGCAGCTTCATCCACCCGTCCCAGCACCAGACTCAGCACCTCCAGCCCTGTCGCCGGGGTCAAGGCTCAGCCCAGGACGTCGCTGCGAGGGAAGGCGGCGCTCGGTGTGGGCGTTGTGCTGCCGAGCAAACCAGCCGCTCCGCCAGCTTCCTGTTCAGCCAGCAAGAGCAGAGTGGAAAAAACCAGACTCCAACCACCGAGCAAGGTATGTTTGTTTTTTACTTTTCAGTTCACAGGTGAAACTCTCTGGTCAATGACGCCGGCTGGTTGAGTCCTGACCCCCAGTTTGGGAAACACTGTGTCAGAAGATGAATGAAGGTGTGTTCATGTCACCTTTTTTTTCCTCCCCAGGTGGTGGGGGGTTGGAGGCGGAGCCCCACCTCTCGTCCCTCCAGCAGGGCAGAGTCTTGTGAAGATCTGCTCTCTGATTCGACGAGCGTGGCCTCTGACATCAGTGACTGCTCCCTCAACTCCAGCCTGCCGGGAAAACGCATGCTGGCTCCACCCACCAAGGTAACACACCTGTCCTCTGTCACACAGGTGAGAAAACTGGTCAAACAGCGCCACCTGCTGGACAGAATCAGACACTGCAGCCAAACACATTCAGTGGGGCCGTTAGACTTTAATAGAGTGATGCAGGGATGACTGATTTTTGTTGTCCAAGGAGGAAGTTAGCATCACTCTGGTTCCCTCCACAAATAGTTAATGATACTTGCATGTTTTATTCAGCAAGATGATCTTCACAAATGTTAAATCCAATCTCTAGAAGTAAAAAGCTAATGTTAGGCTATAAACCAACTACACCACGGTCACATGACGTCAACGTCTCCCACCACTAAACTTCCACTTGGTCATTTCATTTAGCTCTGAGCTCTTCTACAAAAGCCTTTCTTCTTAGAAAGTTAGTGATAGTTTGAAAGAGCGTGAGTAGAAACACAATGAGGCTGTAAAGGTGGACTGATGAGTAGATGGGTTTTCATGTTAACGTCCCCGGCAACCTCTGTAGTCTCATTTAGACACTCGTTAGCAACCGCCTTTTTTTAACATGCTAACTTACTTCCTGGTTTTTGGACTCATTCCTGCAGCGCTGATATGATGTGATGACGTGACATGAATGTTTTTTTGTTTCTCTCCATCAGAGTGTTGTGAGGAACTCGTCAGGTGTGAAAGCTCCACCTCTTCAGAGCAGGAGGAAGAACACGTCCTCGTCCTCATCGTCGGTGTCCAGCTTCAACTCCAGCATGTCTCTGTCCCCTGCTAAAGGTGCGCTAACTGTAGTTTTCCATCAGCTCCTGTGTTCTGAAATTAGTGTTTTTATCAATGGACTCTGGTACTGATATGTAGCTAGCTAACCTGCTCTCATCATCCAGTCAGAATGTGCAGCAGTTACAGGTGTTGTGTCTCCTCTCAGGTAAACTGAACTCTTCTCTGAACCGGAGTCTAAGCGGCTCCACTGGCCCCGCCCCCAGCAGCGTGAACAGACCGGCCAATCACAGCAGACCACGTCGCTCCACCGTGTACGCCGCCGCAGAACCAACATCCTCCTCTTCCTCCACCGCCGCTGCTGGCCGCCGCTCACTCTCCGCCCAGACCAGGAAGCCATCTGAAGCCGAGCGCATCAAAGCCATCAGGTCCACGCCGCTGAAGAGAGCTGAGGCCACGCCCCTCCAGCTGACGCCCGCCAAGAGAGTTTTGGAGAGGACCTCCTCCGTCCCTCCCACTGCCACAGTCCGGCCGCAGAGCGGACTGAGGGCCAAACCTAAACCTGAAGCCGTGGTCGTACCGACGCCCAGCGGAGGAGTCAGAGGAGGAGTCCAGCACGGAGATGGTGAGAGACACCGAACCAGATACAGATAATGTCAGATTTCAGCCACACCACACACTAACAGATCCACCACCAACAACCAGAGTCTGGACTCTCACAACTTTAATGACTCTTTGTTTTTCATCTCCAGACGTCTCAAAGATGATGAAGCCAAAGAGACTGATGTCAGCGAGCAGCGTGGACAGGTAAATAACAACATGATACCTGTAAACGTGTCACCAGCTCTTCGTTTCTCTCAGACTTCCTGATCGCCTTCCTCTCCTGTAGTCTTCCTCAGAAACCCTCTGCCGGTCCTCTGACGCCCTCTGCTGGCGGCGTCAGGTCGCTGCAGATGAAGGCGCGTCGTCCCTCCGCCCTCCCTACCCCGGTGAGACGCAGGATGTCCGCCATCCCAGCGCCCACACCCACCAACCAGACCCGGCTCACCAGGCCGGCGCCACCCGCCTCTGACGCCGACCCCGCCCCCAGTCCCGGCTCTGTTCGGAAAGGAAGCAGCTACAGGTTAGAAGCTGTCAACCAATAGGGAAGCTGCTCTGTTACCATGACAACACATGCTCACTCTGTCTCTGTGTCATTGTTTCCATGTAGCCCCGCCCCTGCAGACACACAGGAGGCGGAGCCTGCCAACGCCCCTGACATCCAGCCGTTCTGTCTGGAGGAGGAGCAGCCCCTCCCCTCCCCGCCCTGCAGAGCTCCACAGCCCGACCAATCACAGAACACGGATCCTGCAGCGCCGAGCCCGGGCCAATCAGAGCCTGCTAGAAACCTGATCGAACTGGAAACTACAGAGGAGAGCAACAGCAAGACACGAGAGGTCAGAGGTCACGCTCATAAACACACACAGTTTTACTGTACGTCCATGTGTCAGTTTTGTCTCTTTGTATCTTTGCAGCTGCGACTTTGCTTCATCCTCCTCCTGCTCCTCACTGACGATCTCTCTGTTCTCTCTTCAGGTTCTCCTGTTGGATCTTCCACCTCCGGTTCTGCAGCCTCAGGAGAAACTGCTCATCGACCTGACCAACACCCCCGACCTGATCCGCACCAGCAGCAAGGCCTGCACCGCGGCCCAGGTAACACCTCACACCTGATTATAGATCCACAGACGATTTGTACAGTTACTCAACTAAACGATTACATGTTGCTGCCCTCACTGGTCAGATGACGTCTTGTAAAACCAGCGTGGTTTGTCAGTGTGTTGATCTAGGAAATAAATATAAGGTTGAATGTAGGCTGAGCCAGTTTAGAGGAGCTCGACCAGAGCAGCACAGGTGTGTGGATGTTAACCTGCAAGGTAAGAAGGGTGCTGCTGCTAGCACTGCTAACGTTATGAAGCGTCAGATTTCCAGCTCGGAAAGTCAGAGAAACCCCACCAACCCCGACATAAGAATTCAAGATGGCTGCTCCTCACATCGGTAGCAGTGAAGACTGTTTGTACAGTCTTGGACAGTTTGTAGCCTCCTTTCACGTTAAGTCAGTCATACACATAATACTGTTCAGTTTTTATCCATGTTGCTGCGCTGTTTGTATGAGCAAAACACTGCACAGAGCATTATTATCACCAGGTGTTGCTAACAATAACGCTGTGTTTTTTACAATCCGTTAAATTTGAACAGCTTTTAAAGAACATTCTGAAGTGTTTGCATTAAAATCTGAGGTGTTCTTCAGGTGGAGCAGATCTGTTCTGAAGTTGTCTAAACTCCAAAAGAGCAACTACAAAGCTTTCCTGCGAGCGTCCATGTTTTTCCGACTTCCCAAATGGAACGCCGTTACCTCGTAGGTGACGTCACTCCCACTTCCGACCTCCAATGTAAATTGAACGCAGCATTAGCCACACGCGACAAACCAAAATGATGTTGTTTACCTGCAGACGCTGCGAACTCACTGACATTGTGCTACATTTTCAGCAGTTTGTTGTTTTCCCAGTTTGATGAGGAAGTAGACGAAGTTAAGAATCTTTAAAAAGTTAATTTAACTTGTTACCTGACGGAGATTAAGGTTTGTCATTGATTAATTTCCTTCAGCAGCTGATTGACCTGAGCTCTCCGCTCATCAAGTGGAGTCCAGAGGACAAGAGGGAGAACAACGCTCCGCTCATCAACCTGTCCTTCTGATCCAGATCCTCCTGAAGACCTGGACCTGATGGTCTCTGCAGTAAACTGGACTCAGCAGGTTTCTGTTTTTATCAGTGAAATCTTTACTGAATCAGAGTATTATGTTTTAAATTATGAAAATATTCAGAGGTCGCTGAAGTTTTTTAGCACCTGATTGTACTTTTCATTGTCTCCGTCTCGCTGCTCTTATTAATGTCTGAATAAATGTTCTTAATGTCACTACTGTAAACAGCGATGCTCCTGTGTGTTCATGTGCTGCTGATCTCAGCCGACATTTTCTCCTGTTGCATTTGTGGTTGTTCACAAGAAAAGTGAGAAATAGTTGTGTAAAGAATAAAAAAAAGGAAGCTCTCAGTTCTGGGTATGAATGTGGGATTGTTGTGACACAGATCCCCGGGTCTGATTGGGCCGTCAGATCACCTGACACAGTTCTCATGGAGTTTACTGACCGCTTAAAAAGCTGTTTAACTGAAACAGACTTTGCAAACAACATATAGTACATGAAGCATGTGACTTATGGTGCATTACGGTTGTACTCGGAAGTTTCAACTGGAACGCACCCTGAAGTCAGATTTCCAACTTGGAAAGTCAGAAAACCCACCAACCCCGACATAAGAATTCAAGATGCCTGCTACTTGCATCAATAGTAGTGAACTCACAGTAATTTCACTCTTATAGCAGATCTGTTTTATTTGTTTTGCATTAAGTCAGTAATAAACACATAGTACTGTTCAGTTTTTATCTGTGGACATGTTGCTACGCTGTTTGTAGAGTGTTGTTATCAACTAGTGTTGCTAATAACGGTTAGTCTGAGATACGTTTGAATCTGTTAAAATTTAACGTTAACAACTGAGGTGTTCTTCAGGCGGAGCAGATTTGTTAAGGAAGCACACAGACAGCTTCAAAAGTGCGAATCTAAAGGTTCCGCGAACATCCGACTGGAACGTGGAAAAACCTGTTGGAACAACCAAGAGTTCAAGGTGTTGACTTGGCCTCCAAATTCTCCAGATCTCAATCCAATCCAGCATCTGTGGGATGTGCTGGGAAAACAAGTCCGATCCATGGAGGCCCAATTTCACAACTTTACGTACTTTAAAGGATCCACTACTAACGATTTGGTGCCAGATACCACAAGTAGTGACGTCCATGCTTCAACCGGTCAGGGCTGTTTTGGCAGCAAAAGGGGGACCTACTACCCATGATCCCCGGCCTCTGGAGCAGGAAGTGCTTGGTTCATGATCTGTCCGTCAGTTTCCTGGCTGGATATCAGAGATTAGTGCTGGTTTTTAATGACTTCTAAGTCTTTTTAACTGATCTACAGTTCAGCATCACTCTGGAACTTGCTGGACCTGATTCCAGCAGTTTAAGCTGCTGACTATCACTCAGTTAGAGGGAGATTGTACCTGAAACAACAGGTGTTCAGAGAGCAGAGTGGGAATGACAGAGGCTCCATTCTCTTTATTATACATGTGAACCATTAAAATGTTAGTGTAACTTATTTTAGTTGCATAAGTTAATGTAAACCTCAAATGAAGACACCCGCTGTCCTAACGTGTAGCAATGCATGTCTGCGTGTCTTTCACCATTTCATCTGAAAATGTCCTCATACTTTCATCTAGAAGGAGGGAAAAAAAGAGAAAGAGGGGATGGGAAAGAGGGGGGAGTACCCTTTATAAACAGGAGCAGCAGCAGGGTCCAGGTGTTAACACTGTACACCTGCAGGCTGACTGTAACATGGCTTTGTTGAAGTGCACACTCGGTCTCCTGATCCTCCTCGTGGTCTCTGACTGCTCCTGGGCCAAAAAGAAGGTGAGGAAACCTGTAAAGTCTTTGTGTTCAGATTTAGAAAACAACAGGATTCAACATGAAGATGAAATGAGTGAATTTGTGCTTTACATCGAGATGATTCTCTTATCCTGGATCTCAAATCCTAATCCACACCGTAAGAACAGTAAATAACTGATGCTAAACTACATCAGAAGGGAAT
Organism: Lates japonicus; assembly: GCA_033238685.1. Taxonomy (NCBI): domain Eukaryota; kingdom Metazoa; phylum Chordata; class Actinopteri; family Centropomidae; genus Lates; species Lates japonicus. Next base: position 2,434,753 of record BRZM01000047.1, on the reverse strand, counting down.
ATGTCTAACAATAGACTGTGCATAAAACTTTACATAAACACATTTAACTTTTCATGTGAGTCCTCACTAATGAGTAATCTCCCTGTTCTAGGAACTGTCTGTCTCTGAGCTCCTGTGGAGGGCCAACAAGGATGTTGGTAAGTCACTGTACATGTCCAAACCCTCAGTTGTTTAATTTTAGAAGAAGGATCTGGTGATGGCAGTCAGCTGGTCCATTAATCTCTGTCAACACTCCACAAAATATACAAATTACATCGCCAAAAGTATGTGGACACCCTCGTCCTGGCACTGTTTAGTTTCAGTTAAGGGAAATCTTGAACATCCTGGTCACAGAGGAGACCTCTTCTGTTTCTCAGCTGCATTTTGTAGAACATAATGGTTTCTTCCCCGAAGAGTCTTACAGTTAAATAAATGGCCAGACGTATGTGGACAACCCTTGTATTGCTTCTGTTGGATGTTCTATTATTATGTCCAACCCAATATTAACAGTATATGTCCAGTCTGAGGGGAAAGGGATGAACTATATATGTCTAGATGATACTCAATTATAGAATTGTTGAAAAAAAAATACGCTAAGAGACAATCGTAGCTACTTTACAAGAGGTAGCTCGAATAATTTCAAACCTGAGGTGTTTCTGATGTAATGACTGCAGTGAGTGTTACATGTGTTTTTAAATCATCAAATAAATTCAATCAATGGACAGGTTAGGATGAACATATGAAACCTGTGACAAGGGGCTGATAGGAACTACTTTGTTACAGAAGCTCATAAACCAGTATAACGTTGGAAACCAGTGTTCCAGATTGATAAGTATTGTAATTTGTATAGTAATTTGCACATGCACTAGGTCACAAACTGTTGGGTATATTGTCATAAAATCTCAGTCAGACTGTAAAAGTCAAGTCAAACCTTCCAGTTGTACATAGACTTGATTTTAGGGGTCTAATTAAGCTAATTTACTTGGTGAAGATACTGATCGAGTCTTTAATGTTTTCCTCCAACAGTGCGAACCAAGGACGATCCATTAGTCATAGATGACATTGCTTATGGTGATGTAACTGAGAGAAACGCTGATGAGTGCGTCAACCGCGGCTGCAAGTGGGAAAAATCCAGAGATGGAAAGGTGTATGTGCCCTACGTCATCTCCAATCAGTACTGTAAGTGACTGAATCATTTTTCAAGTCACTTTCAACACATTTAGATCCCCTGACCATTCTACTGGACACAACTTTGAATGAATCAGGAACACGGACTGTTCTGATTTTGTTTTCTAATGTCCATTGGAATAGACAGAAGAAATTAATGCATTTAGAGAAGAAAAACACCATTTCAATTGTTTCGTGTGTTTGAAATATAATTGGGTTAAATTTTTTACCAATACAGTTGACTCAAACATTGAATGTGTTGTAGAGTGGGTTGTGATCTGTACGTTAAGAACAGGTAACAAAAGCAACATAACAAAACTAATTTGGCCACATATGGTAGTTAATCCAAGTGGAATAAAGAAATAAACTAAGAGGAAAATTAACTTTGTTAATCGCAGTGTTTTTATTCTGTTATGTCTCTTTCTTCATACACATTTAAAAATGACACCAAACTCCATAAATGAGAGGCAATCATTTTAACCACTGTGAAGTGACAAACATGTATGAGTATGTATCGTACATTCTCATGTTTTCTCTTACCTGCACGTGTCCTCAGCTTCTCAGGAGCGCTCCATCATCGAGCGTGGGCTGCAGTCCTTCCACTCAGACACCTGCATTCGCTTCATCCCAAGAACCAAAGAAAGCGCATTCCTGAACATCCACTCTGACAAAGGGTAACAATCTGTGTTTCTGTTTGAGTAAACTATACAGTTTATGAACTCAAACTTCTGTTTGTGCTTCATGAAATGCAAGATCGTGGATATCAATTAGCAATATTTAGAAATAACAAAGCCAAGTACTTTTCCTGCCTGTTTTGATTTATTATTGTTTTATCTAATTGCATAAATACAGGTGTTACACCTACATCGGCCGCCAAGGTAACGCCCAGACGTTGTCTCTGGAGCGTCCTGGCTGCATCCAACACAACGTCGTCCAGCACGAGCTGCTCCATGTTCTCGGCTTCCACCACGAGCAAAATCGCTCCGATAGAAACCAGCACATCCGAATCCTGTGGCAGAACATCGAGCCAAGTCAGCACCTGAGCATCCACACACAAACAACAAACATATTAACGTTAAAATCATCATGTTACACTAATTTCATTACCAATGAGTCGTCCAGTTATTTTCTCAATTGATTGAATAATTGTTTTGTCTGTTAAAAATACACTTTTCCTACAATTTAAGGTGCTGTGTTCCAACTGCTTGTATTCATTAACAACAGTCCAAAACTCACATACATTCAGCTGACTATCATGTGGTTTGACTGACTCTTTTTAGTTTTCTTTTAACCTAAATCCTGATGCAGAGCTAACTTCTAAAGTTCAAAGATATAAACAGACACAGAAAAAGACAGTTATTCAGTTGTTGCGACCCTCTGTGTGATTTTTTTCCTCTCAGGGTACTGGAATCAATTCTACATCGCCAACACTCTGAACCTCAACACCCCCTACGACTACAACTCTGTCATGCAGTATGGCAGGTATGACACCACCACTCACTTAACATCTATTTATTCAGATATTCATTGATTGATTATATAATTATTTGTTGATAGAACTTGGTGCTGTCATTTTTGGAAGTGCATTTCACCAATTGTTGTCTCATTCATACTCAATTATGGTAACATTGATACAGTCACCTGATGAGTGAACTGACCCTTAAATCGATAAACCAACAGTTTCTACTTTTTTTCCACAAACCAAACATAATTTAACCCGTGTATTAATTCCAGGTTCGCGGGCTCTTGGAACAGTGAGCCCACCATGGTGCCGATCCCGGACCCTAGTGTTAAGTTTGGCGAAGCCACCCGGATGAGCCGGAATGACGTCATCAGAGTGAACAGGCTGTACAACTGTTAAACAGTAAGAGAAATGTAACACACACTAGTTTTATATATAACACGCTATACGTCAGTTGCTACAACACCTTGTCACTCCTCAGTCGTCACGTACGAACGCTTGGTCAGAACCCTATGACGTCACGTTTTAAAATGCAGGGTGGTCCGATAGAACTCTCGTGTTGTCTGCCGCGTAGAACGTTGACGCAGAGCGCAACATGTTTTTGGAATGAATGAAGCGCTACATTTTATTAATGCCCGCGGAGTCACCAGGACGTGGTTGGAGCTGATAGCGGGCATAAAAGGACCTAAACGACCATACAGGTCACTTGTTTCTACCCTCAGGTACGACGCAAATGAACTTGTCGGCGGTAGGCGTCACCCGAGCGTCGTCGTCATGGTAACATTAATAAACACGCGATTAACGTTGCTGAACGGCCTCAGTTTGGTTAGGTTAAGGAAAAAGATGGTGGTTTGGGTTAAAATTGGTTGTGGAACAATGAGTTCAAACACCTGAGCAGTTGTCTCCTTTGTGAAAGTCCTGAGTTTTGTTGACCCATCCATCCAAGCCCACCCCTCCGGACTTTGTCGCGCTTTATACCACGTCATCTATTAAGTTTCTGTCATGATTACCACGGCCATTAAATGTCACTGAACAACGTAACCATGAGTCGTAAAGAGCGGCTGCACAGATGACTTATGGGGCCGTTTTTACAGGGGGACAAACGAGATCAGGGTTCTCTGAATTTATAGAAAATGGTAGTTTGGGTTAAGTCGTGTATCTGAAGTCACCGCGAACCTTTTCTGTTTTAAACACACATTCTTTCTCTAATTTAAGAGTGCCTAAACATAACCAGAAGAGACTTAAATAATGCTGAAGTGCTCCCTGCACTTTGGAAAATGACACTAAAGGGGTCCTGACCGACCTTCACAATGTCAGTTGAGAGTGTGAACACCTTGTTTGCTTAATATAATGCGTGTTTTGGGGTGACCAATAAGAAAATGTATGTTTGTTTGCTTTTTTTCCCCAACAGGTGAAAACAGTCCTGAAAACATGAAGCGAATTCAAACATCAAACGAGCTGTTTAGAATTCTGAGGATGTTTTCTGTCTCGACTGAATCAACTTTACATTTACAATAAACTTTCATTGATGCATCATTTGTTGTTTGTATATTTGTAGACATGTTTTATTTGGTGGGGACAGTTACGATGTACAACCATTCAATGCAAGTATCATAGTGTTTATAGCAGATACTAATTTGGAACACCAGTCCCTAAAAGGCTTAATAAGACTCTAAACCCTTAATAAGAGATCAAAACAGTGGGGTAAAAAGAAGGTAAACTTAACACAACAAGATACAATAAAACACATATTTCTGGTTTGAGTATTTTTGAAAATGCTGATGTGGGATTTTCACACACAACAGTCTCTAGAGTTTACTCAGAACAGAGGCAAAAAATAAGAGAGGTCAGAGGAGAAAGGCCAGACTAGTTGCCAGACATTGAACCTTGAGGTGGATGGGCCAGATCCACTTCAAGCAGAAGCAGAGGACCACATCGGGTTCCACTCCTGTCAGCCAAGAACAGGAATCGAGGCTGCAGTGGGCACCAAAACTGGACGGTTGAGGACTGGAAAAATGTAGCCTGGTCTGATGAATCTGGATTTTTGCTGAGACACAAATGGTGAGGTCTGAATTTGGCTCCATCTGGTGGTGGTGGTGTCACGGTGTGGGGAATGTTTTCTTGACATACTTTGAGCCTTTAATAACAATCAATCATGGTTTGAATGCCACAGCCTCTCTGAATATTGTTGCTGACCATGTTCATCCCTTTGTGGCCACAGTGTACCATCATTTAATGGCTACGTGCAGAATGATAATGCTCTGTGTCTTAAAGTAAAAGTCTTCTCAAACTGGTTTCATGAACATGACAATAAGTTCAGTGGTATTTTTATTTATGTAAAGGATCTGAATACCTTTTTCACCACTGAAAATCACAAAATAGCACAAACATATCAAAGCAGCTGTTTTCCAGCAACTCCCATGCTCTGCTCAGTAAAAATTTCAGTTTCTCTCAGTGGAGTCTAGTACTGATAAATAGCAATCTTTGCTTCAGGTTTGTTGCGTAGAAGACAAAAAGAACAGATAATATCAGTCTGATTTTAGTCTTTAGCTGCAGCAAACTTGTTAATCAATAATTAATGGATTTGTCAATCTTTACTGAATCAGAGTATTATGTTTTAAATTATGAATTATGCTCACAACATCACTATGTTAAACAGCGATGCTCCTGTGTGTTCATGTGCTGCTGACCTCAGTCAACACACTCATGTTCAGACGGTGTCCTCATCTGTTGCACTTGTTATTGCTCTCAAGGAACATGAGAAATAATTGTGTAAAGGATAAAAAAAAGGAAGCTGAGAGAAAAGTTTAAACCGAACTCAAAGCCAGTGAACCCTAACTTCCTCTCAGCTGGCCAATCTTGGGTATGAATGTGGGATTGTTGTGACACAGATCCCCAAGTCTGACATGGGAAAGGTGTTGTGCTTTCCAAAGCTGTCAGATCATCTGATGGATGGTTCTGATGAAGTTTACCGACAGCTTAAAGAAAGCTGCACAATGAGACAACGTTTAATTGAAGCAGACTTAAACTGTAATATAAATGATGCAACAGAATGTAACTTTCATGAGCAACAGCGCCCTCTGCAGCCAAGAATGATCATTAATTCTGTTGGGCTGAGTCCAAGTTGTTAAGATGTTTTCATACACAGAAAACAAAGACTATCGATCATTTGACCAGAGCTCTGACTGTTGATCCCACTCACTGAACAGAAACACAGCCAAAGTGTACATATTACCCACGATCCACGGCTTCTGGAGTAATAATGACTTCTAAGTATTTTTCTCATTCTCTATTTTGAGGTAGCTGTTTCATAATTTTACTTTAGACCTCAAATGAAGACATCTGCTGTCCTAACAAGTGTAGTAATGTGCACGTCTGTCTCTTTCACCATTTCATCAGAAAATTTCCTCACACTTTTGCCAAGAAGGAGAGAGAAAAAGAGAGAAAGAGGGGGGAGTGAGGTTATAAACAGGAGCAGCAGCAGGGTCCAGGTGTTAACACTGTACACCTGCAGGCTGACGTTAACATGGCTTTGTTGAAGTGCACACTCGGTCTCCTGATCCTCCTCGTGGTCTCTGACTGCTCCTGGGCCAAAAAGAAGGTGAGGAAACCTGTAAAGTCTTTGTGTTCAGATTTAGAAAACAACAGGATTCAACATGAAGATGAAATGAGGAGTGAATTTGTGCTTTACATTGAGATGATTCTCTTATCCTGGATCTCAAATCCTAATCCACACCGTAAGAACAGTAAATAACTGATGCTAAACTACATCAGAAGGGAACATGTCTAACAATAGACTGTGCATAAAACTCTACATAAACACATTTAACTTTTCATGTGAGTCCTCACTAATGAGTAATCTCCCTGTTCTAGGAACTGTCTGTCTCTGAGCTCCTGTGGAGGGCCAACAAGAATGTTGGTAAGTCACTGTACATGTCCATGGTCCATTAATCAGTTTCAACAACAATCAACTAAGGAGCCTTATAGTTAAATAAATGGCCAGACGTATGTGGACAACCCTTGTGTTGCTTGTGTTTCTCTCTCTTCTCTATTATTACATTACAGTTGTTTTCTGGCTTTTCTTGAATGTTTTTACCTCTTCAGAACTTTAAAAAATATTAAAATGAAGCAGTTAGTCTTTGGCTAAATGACCCACGGACAGATGAAACCTTTGACAAGGGGTTGAGGGGTTGGTAGGAACTACATGGTTATAGAAGCTCATAAACCAGTACAAGGTTGGAAACCAGTGATCCAGAATGACATGATGGATAGATTGTCATGAAATGTGAGGACTATATTCATTTGTTCAGTCGTCCTTCCAGTCTTACACTGGCTTGATTTTAGGGGTCTAATTAAGCTAATTTACTTGGTGATGTTACTGATCGAGTCTTTAATGTTTTCCTCCAACAGTGCGAACCAAAGACGATCCGTTAGTCATAGATGACATTGCTTATGGTGATGTAACTGAGAGAAACGCTGATCCGTGCATCAACCGCGGCTGCAAGTGGGTAAAATTCAGTGATGGAAAGGTGTATGTGCCCTACGTCATCTCCAATCAGTACTGTAAGTGACTGAAGAGTTTTTTTTACACATTCAGATCCACTGACCATTCCAATGAATGTAACTTTTCTAAGAGGTCTAGATCTATGATTACTGTCATTGGAGTACAAATATTATGTTACTTAAATGTGTGGAGAAGAAATCCACCATTACATTTGTGTGTGTGTGTGTGTGTGTGTGTGTGTGTGTGTGCGTGTGTTTGAAATATAATTGGGTTAAAAAAAACTTATCAATACAGTTGACTCAAACATTGAATGTGTTGCAGAGTGGGTTGTGATCTGTACGTTAAGAACAGGTGACAAAAGCAACAGAACAAAACTAATTTGGCCACATATGGTAGTTAATCCAAGTGGAATAAAGAAATAAACTAAGAGGAAAATTAACTTTGTTAATCGCAGTGTTTTTATTCTGCTATGTCTCTTTCTTCATACACATTTAAAAATGACACCAAACTCCATAAATGAGAGGCAATCATTTTAACCACTGTGAAGTGACAAACATGTATGAGTATGTATCGTACATTCTCATGTTTTCTCTTACCTGCACGTGTCCTCAGCTTCTCAGGAGCGCTCCATCATCGAGCGTGGGCTGCAGTCCTTCCACTCAGACACCTGCATTCGCTTTTTCCCAAGAACCAACCAGAGAGAATACCTGAACATTCTGTCTGACAAAGGGTAACAATCTGTGTTGGTGTCTATGAAAACTATACACAGCTTATAAACTTGTGTTTGTGCTTCATGAAATGTAAGATCATGGATATCGATTAGTAATATTTAGAAATAACAAAGCCAAGTACTTTTCCTGCCTGTTTTGATTTATTCTTTTTTATTTCATTGCATGAATACAGGTGTTACTCCTACGTCGGCCGCCAAGGTAACGCCCAGACCTTGTCTCTGGAGCGTCCTGGCTGCGTCCACCACAGCGTCGTCCAGCACGAGCTGCTCCACGCCCTCGGCTTCAACCACGAACAGTGTCGCTCCGATAGAGACCAGCACATCCGAATCCTGTGGCAGAACATCGAGCCAAGTCAGCACCTGGACATCCACACACACACACACACACACACACACACACTCAATTGATCGATGAATAGTTTTGTTCATAAAAAAAATGTCCCTTTCCCACAATTTTCTCTCTTGAATCTCTGTGTGATTTTTGCCTCTCAGGGTATAAATTCGCCTTCGACAGGATCGACACTATCAACCTCAACACCCCCTACGACTACAACTCTGTCATGCAGTACCGCAGGTAACCGCTATTTACTCAGAGAGTCAGCAACAGTTTCTACTTTTTTTATACAAACCAAACATAATTTAACTCGTGTATTGATTCCAGGGACGCCTTCTCTGTGAACGGTGAGCCCACCATGGTGCCGATCCCGGACCCTAGTGTTGAGTTTGGAACAGCCACCCAGATGAGCCGGAATGACATCATCAGAGTGAACAGGCTGTACAACTGTTAAACAGTAAGAGAAATGTAACACACACTCGAACTGGAACTTGGTAGTAGTAAACACTGTGGTTAATCATGTGGGGCGGTCTCAGTTTGGTTAAGTAACGGAAAAAATGTTGGTTTGGTCTTAAATTGGTCGTGCAACAAAGTTTTGTCGACCCATCTATCCATCCCAACCTCCGGACTTTGTCGCTCTTCTATTTTGCCACTAGATGTCGCTGAGAAGCAGACGGTAACTAAACTGCAGTACAGACGACTTTTTTTCACAAGGGGACGAACGAAACTTGGGTTCACATCCAGAGTTCTGTCTGTGGTTTAGACAACAAAAGTACTTTGGTTAAGGTTAGGGAAGGATGGTTTTAGTGAAATGTAAAACATTTGTGCCTGAAGTCACTGTGAGCTTTTTCTGTATTAAAACAAACCACAGTAACAGTAACAGTACCTCTAACTTTAACCAACTGCTGCCTAAACATAACAAATAAATAATAAATAAATAACCATAAAAAACAAAATAATGCTGTAGTGTACCCTGCACTTTGGAAAATTACAGTAAAAGAGGTCCTGACCAACTTCTGTTTTGGGGCGATCAGTAAGAAAATATACGTTTGGTTGTTGCCTTTAACGTGTTTCTTTTTTCCAACAGGTGATGAAAACAGTTCTAACATGAAGCCAATGCAGACATCAGACCAGCTGTTTATACTTCTGAGGATGTCTTCTACAATTCAGGACATTGCATTGAAAATAAACCCTTCATGTGCATGTTCACTGAAGTCTTGTTTGTTGTTTGTGCAAGTTTTATTTTATTTTATTGGTTTATCTGATAGGGACAGATACAGAATTCAATAAATATACAATAAAAGAGTGATTTAAATCGTGAGATAAAGAGCTGGTTAACTAAGTGCAAGATACAATAAAACACACATTTAGTAATAACTACAGAAAACGTGAGACATGGGTACAGGTTTGTAGCTGAATCATCCAGGAAGTTGTAGCTCTCTTAAGGGTGGTGAAATTTGTAATGAGTTGCAGGACTTCTTTCACAGTAAAAGCTGTCTGAGCAAAACATGTTTTGCAGAATGGAACTGTACAGTTGCCACTTAAAGCTGCTGTTCTATAGTCTGTTTGTGTATTTGCAGCCAGTTTATTTAGACATTGAATCTGTCTTAAATTGTATTTACTTCAAATGCAGTAATGATGCAACCTTATTTGCTTTTTGTCCAAGACTCTCAAGGCCCGATTGTAAAAACACTCTATAGATGTGATCACTGACTGTTTGGCCTGACACTAGGTGGGTTTACTATTTAAGTTTGTGTGATACACATACACGTGTCTATGTATTGTACATGACTGTGTCTACACTCACAAGTTCTTCATCAGGAACACCTGCTGCAAATATCCAATCAGCCAATCATGTGACAGCAGAGCTTCAGTTAATGTTCACATCAAACAGCAGAATGGGGGAAAATGTCTCACTGACTTTGACCATAGCATGATTGTTAGTTTGAGTATTTCTGAAACTGCTGATCTGGGATTTTCACCCACAACAGTTTATGGAGTTTATTCAGAATGGAGCCAAAAACAAGAAAGAGGTCAGAGGAGAAAGGCCAGACCGGTACCAGATGTCAAACCTTGAGGTGGATGGGCTGTACCAAACTGTTCTGATGAATCTGCATTTCTGCTGAGACATGAAAATGGTAGGGTCAGAATCTGGCTTTGTCTGGTGGTGGTGGTGTAATGGTATGAGGAAAGTTTTCTTTGCACTCTTCTGGCCTTTTATGCCAATCAATCATGGTTTAAATGCCACAGCCTATCTGAGTATTGTTGCTGACCACATTCATCCCTTTATGGCCACAGTTTACCATTTTCTAATGGCTACTTCCCGAATGACAATGTCACAAAGCAAAAGTCATCTTTCACAAACATAACAAGTTCAGTGATACTTTGATTTATGTAAAGAATCTGAATATTTCCTCCACCACTGAAAGTCACACAATAACACAAACTAACAGATGGAGGCAGTGATATTCTAGTAGCTTCTGTGTTCTGCTCGGTAAAATTATTGTTTTTGTCAGTGGAGTCTGGTGGTGATATATAGCGATGTTTCTGATTAAACTAAAAGATTCAAAAATACTGAACATATCCTTTAATTTAATCCTTTAAAAACCACTTAAATCCATTAACTGATTTCATTAATGGATTGATGTTGGTTTTGCTTTAATTTGTTGTGTAGGAGACAAACACAACAGAGAGAACATCAGTCTGATTTCAGTCTTAGCTGCAGCAAACTCATGTTAATTTATAATTAATGGATTTGTCATATTTAAAATTAATGTTTAAATTAGCCTAAGTTATGCACCCCTTAAAATATACTTTGAATTTAGGGGTGTTTTTTAAAAGATACTTGTTTTACTGTAATGAACTGACAAATTAAGGGATCTATGGCTACCACAGCACAGTGCTTAAGTTTTTGGGGGGTAAATAAAAGATGGAAAAAGTTAACCTGTCCTTCTGATCCAGGTCCCCCTGAGACCTGGACTTTTCATTGTCTCCGTCTCGTTGCTCTTATTAATGTCTGAATAAATGTTCTCAGTGTCACTACTGTAAATGGTGATGCTCCTGTATGTTCACGTGCTACTGACTTCAGTTCACTGACATGGAAAGTTTTTCTGAGATGTCTAAAAACAAAAACCTGACAAACCTGTTTCCACCAGTCTGCACAGATTTTTAACCTGATGTAGAAAAGTTGGTTTATTGATAAAAACACAATGCAGCAAACAGATGCTGAATTAGATCAGCTGTCCTCAGAAGTCTATCAGTACGTGCATGTGCATGCATGTGCTTCATTATTTCATCAAAAATGGCTTCCTGAAATGACCTTTGAAGATGTTACAGGGGTATGAACAAATAAAGCAGAAGTGTGATAATCAGGGTGTGTTCAGTCCGAGATTCTTTAGAATCACAGCTGCAGTTGTGCCAGAGATGTGCAATAGTGCTGTTGCACCTTGGATTTCTTTATTTATGTTGTGTATTTGCTACTGAGGCCCCTCACATTCTAAATATATACTGTACACTAAATATGCACATGTGCTGCAACATGGCTGTATGGATGCAAATAGGTGTCTTTCCATCCACCTGCAGATACACCACAATGTGCATGAATCATGTGCTTTAAAGCAACACAGTTTAACTTTGAGGCTCTGAGACCTAGTGGTAAAGTGGTTTACATCAGACTTGTCTCTGTACTTGTGTTGTTAGATCTTAGTGCTGCATTTGATACTGAATTTGACCATCACATTCTGTTTCAGAGACTGGAGCACTTTATTGGCATTAAAGAAACCGCACTGAACTGGTTTAAGTCCTATCTATCTGATAGGCTTCAGTTTGTACGTGTTGATGACAAATCCTCCTTGTACACAAAAGTTAACAGGACACATGGATTTCCACAAGGTTCTGTGCTTGGACCAATTCTGTTCACCCTGTATATGTTTCCTTTAGGCAACGTTGTTAGGAAACACCTCCATAAATGTCCATTGTTATGCAGATGATACTTAACTATACTTGTCAGTGAAGCCCAATGAAACCAATCAGTTAGCTAAACTTTAAGCATGCCTTAGGGACATTAAGATTTGTATGACCAGCAATTTTCTGCTACTAAACTCAGACAAAACTGAAGTTATTGTATTTGCTCAGGCATGCTTGAACCATTCCCTAGTAATGCCATAGGCCTAGACTGCCGGGCGACTTCCCGTGATACACTGGGCTCCTCTCTCCCTCTCTCCTTTTCCATCAGTACATATTCATATCCCATAAATGCATGCCACTAACTCAACATCTTCCCTTTCCTGTAGTTTTGTACTCTTTCATCTCTCTCCTTTTTTCCTATCACTTTTCTGCAGGCATTTCTGCCTCTGGAGCTGCAGAGTCTGATTAGTGATGACATGCCTCCTGCTGCTCCTACAACCCTGCTCAACACCTGCTGGTATATTTAAAATGATTAGTCCTGCTTCTTGTCTTATTGCTACTATTGATGCTATCATTATTTCTATCATAACTCTCATCCTTACTACCTCTATTATTACTATTTTTAATACCATGTTCTCCCTCCCCTAGTTCTCTCACTGGATATCAGAGATTAACGCTGGTTTTTAATGACTTCTAAGCCAGCTAGCAGGAGATCGCACCTGCTCACCAAAGTTACATAGAGCAACAACAGGAATTCAGCGAGCAGAGTGGGAATGACAGACTCTATTCTCCCTGTTACAAGTCAGTAAACCACCACAGTGGTTCTAAAGCTGTTATTTTAAGGTGTTATAGTAACATAATGTTGCTTTATATTTCCTATTAAGAGATCCACTGTCCTAACAAATGTAGCAACATGTCAGTGTGTCTTTCACCATTTCATCTGAAAATGTCCTCATATTGTTGTGAAGAAAGAGAGAAAAAGAGAAGGGGAAAGGGTGTGTGTGTGTGTGTGTGTGTGTGGGGGGGGGGTTATAAACTGGAGCTGCAGGATGATCCAGGTGTTAACACTGTACACCTGCAAGCTGATAGTAACATGGCTTTGCTGAAGAACATGCTTGGTCTCCTGATCCTCCTCATGGTCTCCAACCACTCCTGGGCCAAAAAGAAGGTGAGGAAACCTGTAAAATCTTTGTGTTCAGATTTAGAAAACAACAGGATTCAACATGAAGGTGAAATGAGGAGTGAATTTGTGCTTTATTGGAAACATCTTTTTGTTTTCCTGTGTGACATCAAGATAATTCTGTCAACCTGGATCTAAATCCACACCCCAAAAACACCAAACAACTGATTACATAATAAGGGAATATGTCTGATCTTAAACTGTGCATACCACTCTACATAAACACATTTAACTTTTAATGTGAGTCCTCACTAATGAGTAATCTCCCTGATCTAGGAACTTTCTGTCTCTGAGGTCCTGTGGAGGGCCAACAAGGATGTTGGTAAGTCACTGTACATGTCCAAACCCTCAGCTATGTTTATTTTTAAAATGTAATTAAACTAATTTATTTGATGAAATAACTGATGACGTTTAATACTTCCCTCCAACAGTGCGTACAAAGGATGAGCCCTTTGTCATAGGTGACATTGCTTATAGCAATGAAACCAAAAGAAACGCTGACCCCTGCACCTCTTACAACTGCAAGTGGGTCAAACACAGTGATGGAAATGTCTACGTGCCTTATGTCATTGCCAATCATTACTGTAAGTGGCAGAATAATTTTTCAAGAAATTTTTAATCCATTCAAGTCGACTGACCATTCATATGGATGTATTTAATTTGTGTTTAAGGTAAACATGAGATGTTATATTACTTTGTTATATATGTCAAAATATCATCTGAAAGATTTGTAGCTTTTAATGTTTTCAAACAAATCTGTCCATTGGAATGGTCAGGAAATCTGAATGTCACTGTAAGGGAAATACTATTTTAATTTAGTTTGACTGTTCTGATTTGGTGATAATTGTGCCAATAAAGCCTGCAACTGCATGTCCAAATTTTATGTTTGGATATAGATACACCCGTCTTCTCAAATTTCCTTCCACCCTCCTTAATTTTCTCTCGTCTTTATATTTTTGTTTTTATTCAACCAGGCATCAGGACATAAGCCACAAAGTGAAAAACATTAAAGCTGCGCATGCTCATTAAAATGTATGAGTATGAAGTGAACATGCATGTTTTCTCTTACTTGCACATTCTTTTAGCTTCTCAGGAACGCGCCATCATCGAGAGTGGGCTGCAGTCCTTCCAGCATGTCTCCTGTGTTCGTTTCTTCCCAAGAACCAACCAGAGAGACTACCTGAGCATCCAGTCCGGCACAGGGTAACAATCTGTATTTGCGCTTATTAACTCAAACTTGTGTTTGTGCTTCTTAGTTATTTAGAAATAACAAAGCCAAGATTTCTTTCCTGCCTGCTCTGATCATTATTATCATTTTTTATTTAATGAAATGAATACAGGTGTTACTCCTATGTTGGCCGCCAGGGTAACGCCCAAGTGCTGTCTCTGAGCCGTCAGGGCTGCATAACCTTTGGCACCGCCCAGCACGAGCTGCTCCACGCCCTCGGCTTCCACCACGAGCAGAGTCGCTCCGACAGAGATTATCACATCCGAGTCCTGTGGCAGAATATTGACCCCAGTCAGCACCTGAGCATCCACACACACATATAACAAACACACCCATAACATTAAAATTATCATGTTACACTACACTATTTAATTACCAATGACTCTGCCAGTTATTTTCTCAATTAATCGAGTAATTGTTTTCTCAGTGAAAAATACAGTTTTCCTACAACTTGCTGTGTTCCAACTGCTTGTTTTATTAACAACCGTCCAAAACTCGCAGGTTTTTAACTTAAATTCTGATGCAAAACTAACCTCTAAAGTTGAAGATGAGCAGACACAGAAAAAGACAGTTATTCAGTTGTTGCGACCCTCTGTGTGATTTTTTTCCTCTCAGGGTACTGGAATCAATTCTACATCGTCAACACTCTGAACCTCAACACCCCCTACGACTACAACTCTGTCATGCAGTATGGCAGGTATGACACCACCACTCACTTAACATTTGTTTATTCAGATATTCATTGTTGATATAACTTTTCATTTTTAGAGGTACATTTAGCTAATTCTTGTCTCACTCATACAAATTATGGTAACATTGATACAGTCACCTCATGAGTGAACTGACTTTACACAATAAACCAACAATTTCTACTTTAAAAAAACCAAAACAAAAAACCAAACATAATATAACCCCTGTATTGATTCCAGGTACTTGGCCTCTTGGAACGGTGAGCCCACCATGGTGCCCATCCCGAACCCTAATGTTCAGCTTGGCGAAGCCACCCAGATGAGCCAGACTGACGTCATCAGAGTGAACAGGCTGTACAACTGTTAAACAGTAAGAGAAATGCAACACACACTAGTTTTATATATAATACGCTATACGTCAGTTGCTACAACACGTTGTCACTCCTCAGTCGTCACGTACGAACGCTTGGTCAGAACCCTATGACGTCACGTTTTTAGAATGCAGGGTGGTCCGATAGAATTCCCGTGTTTGCTGCGTGGAACGAGACCTTCTCGCTCTTTATACATCTGCTTTGTTTCTGTCATACTTACTTCGGCCGCTAGATGTCACTTGACTATGAGTCAATAAACCGCTGTACAGACGAACTGTGGTTTAAAAGGAGGACAAATGTTAAACTGAAGTCACTTAGAATTTTTTCTGCCTTAACCCAGACCATAGTGTTTCTCTAACTTCAACCAACTGCTGCCTAAACATAACCATACAAAACTTTAATAATGTTGTAGTGTACCCTGCACTTTGGAACATGACAGTAACGGGGTCCTGACCAAGCACTGAGCTGAGAGAAGAAAAGAAAATGTACATTTTTTGCCTTTGACGTATTTCTGGGGGGGCTTTTTTTGTTTTTGTTTTTTTGTTTTTTTCGAACAGGTGATGAAAACAGTCCCGACAACATGAAGCCAATTCAGACACCAAACCAACTGAGGATGTTTTCTGACTTTTTAACCCTTGTGCATTTTTCAATTCAAAATACTCAATAATTTTGCCTCTGTTAATGGTAGTTGGACAAAATTTAGCAAGGATTTCAGTTTTTCTATCAAATTTTAAAATTCAACCTTTGACTATCTAATTTTAGCACAAAACAGTGTTTTACATATGACTACCTTTTCAATCTAAGCTTTTGGCTTTGGCTTTTTTTTTTTAATTATCCATTATATGATGTCATTTTCCACTATATGGCCGAGGGCTCCATTATATGCTGTTTCATTGAGGCCTTTTTCTGTTGCATTTCTGCTTGTTAACAGAATACATGATTACAACTAAAATGGTCTGGGTGTGTTGGTATTAATGTTAAATTGTGGTATGAGTGTTTGTATTGGGAAAATTATTTGTGTGTGTGTGTGTGTGTACAGGGAAACAGAAAGTCTTTTTTGCTCATCATATTTTGAACATCCCTGTCTCTCTCTCTCTTTCTTATACCCACAGACCACATTTTGACCCCCACCCCACCCCACCACACACACACACACACACACACACACACACAGAAACACACAAACACCAATACAACCCCCATACACACTATAGTACTTGTAAAAATAAAAAAAATAAAAAAGAGGGAGAGATCAATCAAAGTCAAAAGGTCAAAGATCAAAGAAGTACTTTATTACCAGTGCATTTACGTTACGTTTTGGTTTCCAGTGCAGCATGCAGCACTGCTGTCCTGCTGTCCTCTGGGTTAATATTCCAAAAATGACATTAAAGGGTTAAAATTATTTAAGAAATACATGTAAATTTAATAGTTATGATCAGGACTGAAGTGGGTCAAAAGATTTTGTGCAGTGAAACTGAAAAAAAATATTGAAATATATAATATTTGTATAAAATTATTATTTATTTATAAAATTTTATTAAATTATTAAACTCTGCTCAAAAAATAATAATGCATTAAAATCAATGTTGTCAATTATTGATATATCCAAGGGTGTAATAATCCTCCCCAAAAAATTCCAGTTTGCACTTAGTATATGGAAAATATTTAAAATTTGGTGTTTTTATCATTTAAATCATGTGGGTTAGTCCTCCCAAAATGGTTAAAATTATTTGAGAAATACATGTAAATTTAATAGTCATGTTTAGGACTGAAGTTGGTCAAAATATTTAGTGCAGTGAAATGAAAACAAATATTGATATATAATATTTTTATAGCACTTTGAACATTTTTTGCACCGAGGGTAAAACATCATAATTTTCTGGAGGGGTGCACAAGGGTTAATACAATTCAGGACATTACATTGACAGTAAACCACAATGTGCTCACATGCTCACTGAAGTCTTGTTTGTTGTTTGTGCACTTTTATGCACTTTTTTAAGTTTATTGGTTAATTTGATAGAGGCAGATACAGTATACACAGACTAACTGGGAACAGGGAGGTGAAGTAAACACAGCACAACAAGACACAGTAAGACACACACTTAGTAGTTACAGAAAATTTGACCTGAGAACAGGTTTGTTGATTAACCAGGATGTTCTAGCTCTCCTGAAGCTCATTAGGTTTAATAATGAGTTTTACATGATCAAGCAGGTTCCAGGTGTTTGCTTCTTCAGTTGCCACAGAAAGTGGTCTGACGAGAAAGGCCAGACCGGTTCCCAGAGATTCTGATGAATCTGGATTTCTGCTGAGACATGCAAATGGTTTTCTTTGCACTCTTTTGGCCTATTGCACCATCAATCATGGTTTAAATGCCACAGCCTATCTGAGTATTGTTGCTGACCACATTCATCCCTTTATGGCCACAGTTCACCATCTTCTAATGGCTACTTCCCGAATGATAATGTCACAAAGCAAAAGTCGTCTCATACTGGTTTCATGAATAGCACAAACAAACTAACAGGTGGAGGCATCTGTATTCCAGCAGCTCTTGTGTTCTGCTCAGTAAAAGGCATTATCCTTGAAAGGGCTGTTATTTTTGAATTTGGGTGAATAATCCTTTAAAAACCACTTAAATCCATTAACTGATTTCATTAATGGATTGATGTTGGTTTTGCTTTAATTTGTTGTGTATGAGACAAACAGAACAGAGAGAACATCAGTCTGATTTCAGTCTTAACTGCAGCAAACTCATGTTAATTTATAATTAATGGATTTGTCTCACAATCCACAATACTTTGTCATTGATTCATTTTATTTTCAGCAGCTGATTGACCTCAGCTCATCAAGCTCAGTGAAGTCTTGAATCAGAGTATTAAGTTTTTCTGCACCTGATTGTACTGTTCATTGTCAAATAGTTGTGTTAAGGATGAAAACGGGAAGTTCAAGCTCAGGAGTTCAGAGTTCAAACAGAGATCAAACCCATTTTCACTTCCTCACATCTGGTCAGTCTTGGTTACAAATGTGGGATTGTTGGGACATATATATATAGTGTGTGTGTATGAAAACTTCAGATGCTGTCCTGTAATGCTACAAGGCAAAGTAAACTGATAAAGCAGAACTTTGATAAGGGTGTGTTCAGCTCCTGAAATTCTGCAGAACTGTAGCTGCAGTTGTAGCAGAGCAAACAGCTGAAAACCTTAATGTGGTCTCTGATAGAAGGCTGTCAGAGCTGCTTCTGGTGGCAGGATGCACGGCGTCTTGTTGCACATACAGCTCTGACTGTGCCTGAAACTCAAAAGGAAATGGCAACTGAATTTTGTCATCTTGCAACCTTTTAACCTGCTGGATTATTATGTGTCATGCACAGATGTTCTCAAGTTCTCCAACTTGGTCTGTGCTCCCAAACTGCTTAAGAACGTCCAGGAGCCAGGTAGGGTTTCAGACATACCTGAAGACTTGACTGCACCTGAACCTGGCTTTTCTGTGTTTTCAACTCATGCAAAAAAAGAAAAACAAACTTTGAAGAGATCAACTGTCCTCAAAAGTCTATTCTATTTGTGTGTTTCACCATTAAATGGATAAGGCAGAAGTGTGGTAATCAGGGTGTGTTCAGTCCCTGATTTTTTTCAGAATTGGAGCTGTGACTGACTGAAGTCGGTTTGTCAAAACTCTTGACATTTCTGTCAGTTTCCTGGCTGGATATCAGAGATGAACGCTGGTTTTTAATGACTTCTATGTCTTGGCCTGATTCCAGCAGTTTAAGCTGCTGACTCACTCTGTTAGAGAGAGATCATAGCTCCCTCCCTATACCAAGCTGACAGTCACATAATTCTGCTTTAAACTTCCAAGGAAGAGATCCACTGTCCTAACGTGTGGTAACATGTGTGTGTGTGTGTGTGTGTGTGTGTGTGTGTTTCACCATTTCATCTGAACATTTCTTCACTCCTGTTGCTGAGAAATGTTCCTCAAAAAAATAGTAAAAAAATTGATCAACATGCCAGAGGTAGGAGTGTTTACAGAACCCTGACCTGCATCAGGATTATAAATGTCAGCTTCAGTTCCTCCTGCATTTCACTGGGTTTTTCCACTCAGCCAGACAACAGGACTGTAGACTCCAACTTTCCCTCCAAAGAAGTCAGTTTATTACCTTTGTAATCTATCTATCTATCTAACTGCAGATATGGTTCACAGAGACATTGCACTTGAGGCTCTGGGTGCACTCTGCAATGCCAACGTAACGTCTGTTCAGAGACAAGCGTCGCAACCTGTTCTTCGCGCTGCTGGCTTTCAAGCAGCATCACAGGAGCAGCTGCTCATCAAGAAACTCGTCTGTACTGTCCTGGATGCAGATGAAACCAGGTAATTACCCTCAAGTGAATTTTGAATAAGTTATGAGAGTTGATGAATAGATTTTCTTTGAATGTGCATCTCCTCCCTCCTCACGTTACAGCCAAGTGTCAAGATCCAACTTCTGCTGCATCCAACGCACTTTGCAAAGCGGTGCACAGGCAGCTAGTTTCCCCAGACAGGACCTGTTTGATACCCCGAGTGGGAGGAATCACATCATCGATGAGAGCGAATTCTTCGCCCCGGAGTATGACTATGATTTCTCCGGGCTGAGAGACACCGAGACTTACTGGAGAGGTGGAGAGAAGTACGAACGCCCAAGTGGTTGGTACCGGTTTGGCCTCAAGGTGAATATGTCTTTGCTTTATCTGCTTTATCAGCTGTAAACATGGGCATATCATAAAGTTGATTTGGTGAACATTGCCTGTTTCCAGCAGAACACATGACGTAAATACTTTTTTATCACAGATCCTGGACAAGTACTGTGAAAACACCTGGCTGGGAACCCAGTACCGGAGCACCCAGTCCTGCCCTGGGGAGTGGCCGGTGTCCTACCACGGGACATCAAAGAAAGGTGCTGAGGGCATCATTGAAGGATACTACAAGGTTTGATCATACATCCATTATCACCAGTGTTAATGTGTGCTACATTAAAGTTCAGTAGATGCAGTTAAATGCCCAGTGCTCTGATTAAAATAGCAGTAACTGGCATCTCTTTTGCTCTGCTCAAAGCAAATTTAAAGGAGCAGTGTGTGGGATTTAGTGACATCTAAGGATGCACCGATACCACATTTTTTCAATCCAATTACAAGTACTTACATTTGAGTACTTGCCGATACCGAGTACCGATACGAGTACTTATTAATGCCATTACACTTCGTACATTTACTTGAAAACGTGTTTTATTTTCATCAGATACTGTTTAATTCTCTGGCTGTAAGAAATTGCTGTGACTGAAGTACTGTTATTGACGTTTTAGCATTCAACTGCATCTTTTTTTTTTTTTTAACAAACTTGCCTTGCCACATATTTCACTTAAATATAGCTCGCTATTAGTAAATTCTTTGAACTCAGTGTCGTGTTGGTTTTTTAGATGTTTTATCAGATTGCTTGAGTTGAAAGTAATTGCTTTCATCCCTCCTCTAGACAGCTTTGCAGAGCATAATTTGCAGTCCGCTTTCCTTTCGTCACCATCATCCACTTTGAAATACCTCCACACCACCGACATTGCTCCTGCTTGTTCTCAATTAGCACCTGACCGCCCAACTGAACGTCACGCTGCCGTAAAGTGGTATCGAGACACTTTAATGAATACAAGTACGAGTACAGGAACAGCCTGATTCATAGCCTGATTTATAGAACATTATATTCCTAAAAATAGCAAAATTATTATTTTATTTTTTTTATGGCTGTTGACAGTGGAGTGGTTAAAAAGAGATTCAAAATCTTCTCTGTAAAAACAAAATGAAACAAGAAGTTTATCCAAGAAGGCTTTATCCAATGTTTGTTTAAATATTTAAACACAGAATTTCAGAGAACTAATAAATAACATAATTATCTTAATGTAAGTGATCAGCTGGGGAAGTTTCATGGTGATATGTATTATCTTCGGCCTTAATTTAAAAGCAGTTTTTGTCCTAGGAACAATGTCCTTTGTTTGGGCCAAACCAAAATAGTAGGTGTGAAAGGTGACTCAGACCACGGTCCAGACCAAAGTTCAACCAAAAGGCAAAGCTGTGATGTGAAACCAAAACTAACCAGATCAAATGTGAGAAAAATATGAACCCTGTTTCAGACTTTCACTTTCTCTGTCCTGTCCTGACTGGCTCCAGCTCAGTTCTCAGAGTCTGAACTGTCATTTTTTCATGTTTACTCAAAAAACACATGAGCTGTTTTTCCAACATCTCCGACTATGGGTTTTAACTAAAACTGAAGGTAAAAACTACTTGTAAACATCACAAAAATGTTGTAAGCAAGAGACCAAGAAGAAAAACATCATGATGTGATGACTATTTCCTGCACTAAGACAAAGAAACTGTTGGTGATGTATTAGAATTACTGTATATCTACAAACAAAAGTGTTAAAGATAAAATGAATGTCAATAAATTTCATTCATACTTGTGTTTCACAGCCAGGTCCAGGGCAGGTGTACGGCAGGGGGATTTATTCTACCCCGGAGATCGCAGAGGCGACCTACTACGCCAAAACGTTCACCTCTCAAAAGGATGGCAAGACATACAAAGTGATTCTACAGAATCGAATCAACCCTGCGTACAGACGGAAATACAACAACGATAAGTACTGGCTGATTCCCATCCCCCATGGAACATCAGATGAAAGAGAGCAAGACATCGTAGAGAATGCCATCCGTCCTTATGGCCTCCTGGTGAAACAGGTCTAACAGAGGAAAAGAAAACTCACAGATTTGACCACTTGTTTCCCTGAGTTTCATTTGAGAAAGTCAGTTAATTGTATCATCAGTAGTCCATGCAACATACTCTGATGTTGTCAAATGTAATGGGAAAATAATACGTACATTTGCTTTATGGAAAGTAAGAATAAACAAACTACAACTACTTCTTCTTCTGTGAATTTATTGCACTGAACTTCTAAAATTTTAAATAAGCTATAATATATAATGTGACCACTTTACCTTTAAATATCAGCTTCAGAATCATTACAATGGTTTTTTGGTAATACCCCCCCCCCCCCCACACACACACACAGATAATGTTACATTATTATAATCTAAGCACTGAGAACCTGCTTGCTCTCACTTTCCCACACTCTTTACCCTCTGTCATGTGTCCACCTGCAAACCACTTGTTTAGAATGTTATTCCATAACATGCAAAAACAAATCACACTCCCATTGTTAATTGTGTTCTTGTAGAGACTGATTGCAATCATTATACATATATGTTATCTCTATTGTTTGACATTGAGATAAAGACAATATATGTTAATGGTTTATGAAGTAAAATTTTATTTCAGAATTGTTTTTAAGACCCCGAATGTGTCCTGGATCGGTGTCTCTCATTATATTTTGCCCTTTTGCTTCTCTATTCAGCAATTTGAAATCCAGATGAAACATTAGAATTGTGTCAAACATCCAAATTGTAAGTTTAAGGTTTGTATTTGCATTTAAGTTGAAAAACATTTGATTAATAGCTTTTATTCTTAAGTTTATATCCAGTCACCTTCATAAAGAAAGTTTTCATTAACATACAAAATGAAGTTTTGTTGGTCTATTTAACACTCATAAGTGAGGAGTGACTGCTTTATTTAGCTGTACATAAGGAATGACTGAACATTTTCCTTCCTCACTTAGACTTTGACTCAGAGTGAAACTGGCACTTATGACCACATCATGTGGTTTCTCACCCAGGAGCTGTTTTCCTGGCAGATAGTTCCCCCTGCTTTTCCTGCACAAACAAACAGCACCAAAGTGAAACTACCTCCCTTTGCAGTTTACATAGTTATCGTTATCTGTGACTGAGTAACATGATCCTAGTGGGCTGTTTCTGCCTGCAGATATAAACCACATCCTGAACTCTGTGGTCTCTTTGCCAGCTGAGTCATATTTTAAAAGATAAAAGATTCTATTTTTGGCCATTTACGGTGAGATGACACCTGTCTGCACACACTCTCATAACTGCTGACGGCTTCAGTTTCACTTCCTCCCAGTCTGACCTCACCACCTTATTAAGTGATGGTGTCAGGTGGTGTTATAAATACTTGTTTCTTCCTCTGAATATAAACCAAGTAAGAAGCCAGAGCTTTCAGATAACGTCAAGATGCTTGAAAGAGAAATTGCACTTGAAGCTTTGGGATTCCTCTGCAATGCCACTGTTACCTCTGTTCAACAACAGAACCTTACTGGACAGCTGAACCCTGATGATGTTGGAGGAGCACAGCTGCTGACCATCGTCGATGAAAAACGGTAACTACTGTACACATCATCTATGTAACATATCTGCTAAAGATTATTTCTGAAAATCATAGTCATGGTCTACAGCTGTCTGTAAATGTGGATCATCACGTTTGACTCTAATTTTGTTTCTTTGTACCAAGTGTCCACGTCAGTCTCGAAAATTTAAGTGAGGATGAAAAAACAGGAAAGCTTCGAATTCATCTCACTGTCGACGAGGAGAAATTATTTGAGCCCAGATTCGACTATGATTTCAGCCACTTGAAAGACACCGAGACGCCTTATATGAGAGGTGGAGAGGAGTATAAACGCCCCTGTGGCTGGTACCGGTTTGGCCTCAAGGTGAACACACTTTCATTTCTGTTTGACTTTGAATCAGCATCAAGTTGCTTCAGTATATTCTGCATTTGAAAGTTTTGGACGTAACATTTTGGACAGAAAAGTTTGACAGTCAGAGATAACATATTTATATTTCACACTGCTCTTTATCAAACACCTGATGCCTACATTACCCACAAAGCAACTCAGCCACTGACAGTCTACAGTGATCTGACCTCTGCTGGTTTAACTTCTGACCTTGTTGTTTGTGTTTTGTCACAGGTCGAGGGTAAGTACGGTGACGACACCTGGCTGGGAACCGGAAACAGTAGAACTGGGTCCTGTCCAGGAGAGTGGCCTGTGTCCTACCACGGGACATCAGCAGCAGGTGCTGACGGCATCATCAAAGAGTACTACAAGGTTCATTTTTATCTTCTTTATGACAACAGCTGGAATAAAAGAGAAGAAATACACCGTTAATAGAGTTACAGGATGTAGAACTTCCTCTATTTACTCTATCGAGTGTGACGTGATTTTACTCTTATGTTTAAAATAAAGAACTCAGTCTGCTTTAGTAGTAGTATTAATAGTATTACTCCTTAGATGTTTTGCAGTGGTCTCCTTCTATAGAAAAAGTGACAAGATATTCCTGAGCTGCTCAGCATTTCTGGCCATTCCTCAGCCAACTTGGTTTTGAGAAATTTGTGTTTGTGTCAGCTTACATCAACTGGCCACTGGGTGGAGCTGTATGGTTCAGAGTCCAGTGTGGTGGCTGAAAACACGAAGACACAACTTTGTACTATAACAACTGCAACTCTGGAGCTAATCAACTTGACGTGTTTAACTTTAGCTGAACTATGAAGTGCTGTTTTGCAGCACAGTGGATTTTGATGAATGGTTACAGGGGCCAGTAAATTATTTTAGTGCTCATATGGGCCTGTAAGAATAAAATACAAAACCTAGTCTTTAAAGTTAAAGTATTATTGTGGATTTAAATTCAGCAAACACAACACACAACTGTCCAGATTGAGCTAAAACCAGAGAAGATTTGTAAAAATAAAATAACAGTACGTGGTTAAAAATTCCTAAGCCTTCACTGTTAGCTGTGGAACTGATCAGTTTGATGAAAGTTATTGAATTCTGATTCATACTTGTGTTTAACAGGCAGGTGATCAGCAAGTGTACGGCAGGGGGGTTTATTCTACTCCTGACGTCTCTGTGGCGGAAGGATTTCTCAAAACATTTACCTCCAAGAATGGCAAGACGTACAAAGTGATTCTGCAGAATCGAATCAACCCCCAGTACAGAAAGAAACACTGCAACGACCTTTTCTGGCTGATTCCCATCCCCAAGGGAACACCAGAAGCAGAGGAGAAGATGATGGTGGAGAGGGCCGTCCGTCCTTACGGCCTCCTGCTGCAAGAGGTCAATTATAGTCCAAATAAACCTGTGAAAAAAAAGTGCAACATAATCTGATGCTGTCAAATGTAATTTGTAAATGGAGATGAAAACGGCCATAAGCCATAATACATGAAATTAAGTTTTAAAGTGATTTGGTATCAATGTCTCTCCACAACAAAGAGATCACAGTGAGTGAGTGAATGTTTACAGACATTATATTTTGATTGTTTGCTTTTATTCTCAACAAAATTGGTTCATTTGAAATTCAGATGAGACAATAATCAACGTTAGAATCAAAGTTTAACACAGTCACCGTCTCAGTGGAGGGTGTGAACTAAACTTTGCTTTGGTGCTGAAGATTGGTCGATCACCTCCTCTTCTAAAAAACAACTGTACAGGAAACTGTGCACAGTTCAGATCACTGTGGATGAAAATGTGCTGCACACTGACAGATAAATGAAACTTTTTACTTCAGATTATTGATGTGATTATTGAAGTTTAGTCATTGTTTTTGTTTGTTTGCAGCCTTGTTACCTTGTTGTTTCACAGTATTACTGCTGTGTTCATCCTGCTGAAACTCTGGGTTCTCATATCAACAACCAGCTCAGGTGTTTTTGTTACTGATCTTTTCTATTTTTATTTCCTGAACTATTACACTGTGACAACAAATGGAAAAAACACATTAAAGCCCAGTGAAGAAAACCTTATGATGACTTTATGATTTGTTTCCTGTTGTTGTTTGTGTGTTTTTGTTCTTTGTACATTGAGAGACAAAGTAGTGAAGTGTTCTGGTGATTGAAGCTCTTTCCATCCTCTGTAATATCACACAGGTCACAGGTTTCCTGCTGCTTCAGACTGAGTTTTACTGTGGTGAGTAACTGTGTGACACAGAGGAGATCAGGGTAAATGATCCCACCTGTGGGAGGGAGGAGCTCTGAAAAGAGTAGACTGTGTATCTGGGAGCAGACCTCTGTGAATGCTGTGCGGATTATGCCCAGCAGACTGAGCTGTATCTGGCTCTCATCCTGTTGACGAGGTCCTCCTTCTGCACATGGAGACGCCTCGCTGCTCCGGTTGAAGGTCTTCAACCCTGGGAAAGCTAAGTGTTTTTAACATTTATTCATTTGTTGTTTTTTGTCTTTGTTCATGTCATGTGGTCTGTATGTGCCAAATATGTTAGAATTATCATGAGATTAATTGTAATTCACAGTTTGAACACTGGGGGTCGCTGTAATGCTGTCTTGTGTTGTGCGCTCAGATGTTTTGACCCCTGAAGGCCAAAGGCTTTTTGAGTGGTCTGTGGTCTTTGGAAACTGGAAATGGATGCTGTTCACTGTTCATGCACAGTGGAGGAAATAAAGAAAATAAACACACACACACACATACACAGACAAAGCAACCAGCTGAGGTGTGAGGCTGCAGTGAGCCAGGTAAAGTTGAATAGACTCACACTTGTTTGTGTAAGTGTAATAAAGATTAAAAGGCCTGTAGGAACATTATCAAAAATTGTTCTCAGTCTTGTGACACAGGCTGCTCACTGAGCTGATAATGACCTAAGTGTTACTAAGAAGCTAACATGAAAGCTGTCTGTATGTAGTCTAACTGGTTATCTTTGTTTGACACTGGTGCTCCTTACTGAAAAATCTAAGAGCACCATTTAAATCAACATGCCTGTGAATATTCTCATTCATCCAGGTCCTAGTTATCTCAAGGAAATTTCAATCGAACGCAACTGGACTTAGTTATTGTCTAGGAAGACGTTTCACCTCTCATCCAAGAGGCTTCATCAGTTCATCAGTTGTGAACAAAGTCCGGAACTTAAAAATGGATACAGATGAAACCATGGTATCCTATGACGTGACTTCCCTGTTCACATGCATCCCAACCAGGGAGGTGTTGGCCACAGTAAGAGAGCGACTTACACAGGACAACTCCCTCCAAAACCGAACAAACCTCAAACCAGAACACATCTGCCAACTTCTGGATTTGTGCCTGAACACCACATATTTCCAGTTCAATGGCAAATTTTACAGACAGAAACACGGCTGTGCCATGGGTTCACCAGTATCCCCCATTGTGGCAAACTTATACATGGAGGAGGTAGAGGGCAAGGCTTTGAACTCCTTTGAAGGAACAACACCGAGCCATTGGTTCACCAGTGGATGATACTTGGGTTAAAATCAAAACCAAAGAGGTGCAAGCTTTTTCTGAACACATTAACTCAGTGGACAGAAACATCAAGTTCACCAGAGAAGATGCCAAGGACAATAGTTTGCCTTTCTTAGATTGAGACGTCCATATAGGAAAGGACAGAAGCCTCCACATTGGGGTATACAGAAAACCCACACACACAGACCAATATCTACTTTTCGACTCACACCATCCTCTGGAACACAAGCTTGGTGTTATCAGAACCCTGCAACACAGAGCTGATAACGTACCCACGAGCTCACAGGCCCAAGGGGAAGAACACAAGCACCTGAGAGATGCCCTCGTGGTAACTTGTGGTTACCCCAGCTGGACCTTTGTGAAAACTGCAGCTGTTTCCAAAAAGAAAACCAACAAAGTGGTTGAGAAAGAAAAACAAAACAAGAGAAATAACATAGTCATCCCATATGTGTCCGGGGTATCTGAAAAACTCAGGAGGATCTTTAACAAACACAGTATCCCTATGTATTTCAAACCCAGCAACACACTCAGACAGAGACATCCTAAGGACAGAACACCACACACCCACAAAAGCAATCTGGTGTATGCAGTCCAATGCAACGAGGAATGTGAGGACCTCTACATTGGCGAAACAAAACAACCACTGCACAAACGCATGGCCCAACACAGGAGAGCTAACTCCTCAGGTCTGGACTCTGCTGTCCATTTACATCTAAAGGGGAAAGCCCACTCCTTTGAGGACAACAAGGTCCACATCTTAGACAGAGAGGACAGATGGTTTGAAAAAGGAGTAAAAGAAGCCATCTATGTAAAAGTAGAGAAACCATCCCTCAACAGAGGAGGAGGTCTGAGACACCACCTATCTCCAATTTACAATGCTGCCCTTTCATCCCTTCCCAGGAGACTCAACGATTTGGCCTCTAAGAAAAACAACGATTCACAAATGGCCTCATGTGACTCCAACGACTGTCGTTATAACACAATGGGGCACTAACGAAGTCGAAACCAACTTTTCCACCAACAACTGTCACTCTAACGACTGTCGTTGGCACATGGAGCACAAAGGATCCATGACATCATCGGTATTGTGAAAGCCCCCACAGAGGTTAAATACCTGGGTCTCCACACCAACTAGTTGGACCAGTCCCAGCCTGGTCAGATGCGAGCATGAACTGATGAAGTCTCTTGGATGAGAAACATCTTCCTAGACAAGAACTAAGTCCAGTTGCGTTCGATTGAAATTTCCTTGAGATAGTTAAATCAACATGCAATGTAACACATGATGAATGAATGATTTAAGCTGCACTTTAATATGGAGAATATGAAGTAATCCCTGACATTTTTGTGGGTAATCATAAAAAATAATAATTATAATATATCACTGGTTAAACAAGACTTACAGTGAAGAGACTTCCAGTCCAATCTAGCTCATACTGTTTATTGCCTCTTTTTCATTACTAAAGAAAGAACTGTTTTTTAAATTTATTTATCATTAAATCTGCACAAAGATTCATGTCAAACTAAAATAACCAGTTAGACTATATACATAACCACTTCACCACATACTTTAGTTAAGTTTCTGAGAGACTGAGAACAATAGAGCTCATAACATCAGTTCCCTATAGCTTGTTGAACAGGTGTTCACTGGCCTTTTACTTTTTATTGAGCCTGGAGTACAGTGTGTTTCCACCACACCTGTTTTGCTTCTGTTTTCAACTTATGTAAAATGCAACAAAGGTAAATGGAAACAGAAATGAATCAGTCAAACTTTTGAAGAGATCAATTAGGTTACTTTTGGGGACAGATTTCAGACTAAAGACTAGTTAATTCAGTTGGTTTGTCCAATTGGGGATAAATAAATAAAAAAGATGATTTTTGGGTCCGTCATTATGGAACGGGTCAGGGTTTAAGAAATGAAAACCTTCAGGTAGTTTCCTGTAGTGTGATAACCAGGGTGTGTTCAGTCCCTGATGTTCTTGAGAATTGTAGCTGCAGCTGTGCCAGAGATGTTTTAACAGCACTGTTGTTGTCTCCTCTTGGAGTTAGTGGATTTATTTATTTCTCTTATTATTTTGTTACTCAGGCTCTTCACATTCTAAATCTATGTTGTATAGACCTGCTTTTCTTGTGCCATTTCAATTTGTGGAGCAGCACTTTCTGCAGCCATGAGTGGTAATTCATTCTGTTGGTGTCTGAGTGAGCAGTTAACTGGTTCATGTACAGAATAAAAGTCCATCAGTCTATTGACCAGGGCTCTGACTGCGTAGTCCCACTCACTGAACTGAAACACGGTTCAATGGTGTATATTACCCATGATCCCCAGCTTCTGAAGCAGGAAGTGCTGTGGCTGTAATTATTGATATTTCTGTCAGGTTCCTGGCTGGATATCAAAGATGAACGCTGGTTTTTAATGACTTCTAAGTCTCTTTAACTGAAAAACCAGAGTTACACAGAAAAATAACAGGTGTTGATGGAGCAGAGCGGGACTGACAGAGGCTCCATGTTACATGTCAGTGAACCATCAAAAACGATTCTGAAGCTGAGATTTTAAGGTCAAATAGTCACATAATTCTGCTTTAAACTTCCAAGGAAGAGATCCACTGTCCTAACAAGTGTAATAATAATATGTGTATATGTGTTTGTCTTTCAACATTTCATAAGAACATTTCCTCATACTGTTGCCAAGAAATGTTTAAGTAAAGGAAAAAAATAGATGCCACTTGGCAGGTATCACCTGTTTATTCATCTATATACTGGGAGGAGGCTTGCTTACACAATCCTGACCTGTTTGCTTCAGGATTATAAATATGAGCTTCAGTTCCTCTTTCATTTCACTGGGTTATTCCACTTAGCCAGACAACAGGACTGTAGACTCAGTAGTCAGTTTATTACTTTTGTAATACCAGATCTAAGGTCAAATATGATTCATAGAGACATTGCATTTGAGGCACTGGGTGCACTCTGCAATGCCAACGTAACGTCTGTTCAGAGACAAGCGTCGCAACCTGTTCCTCGCGCTGCTGGCTTTAAAGCAGCATCACCCGAGCAGCTGCTCATCAAGCAACTCATCTGTACTGTCCTGGATGCAGATGAAACCAGGTAATTACCCTCAGTCCCGAGTAAGTTTTGAAAATGGTTCATGCTACAGGTTTTAGCAGATGTTATTTAAGAGTTGGTGAGACTCCATGAGAACATGGAGTCTAGACATAATTCAGATGTGAATGACAACAAGAACAGACTTCTAATGTGTTTTGACACTACATCTCCTCCCTCCTTCACCGCACAGCCAGGTGTCGAGGTCCAACTTCCACTGCATCAAACAGGCCTTGCAAAGTGATGACCTGGTGGGTGGCTTCCACAGACAGGACGTGGTGGACACTCCAAATGGGAGGAATCACATCATCGATGAGAGCGAATTCTTCGCCCCGGAGTACGACTATGATTTCTCCAGGCTGAGAGACACCGAGACTTACTGGAGAGGTGGAGAGAAGTACGAACGCCCAAGTGGTTGGTACCGGTTTGGCCTCAAGGTGAATATGTCTTTGCTTTATCTGACTTTAAATTTGTGAAACATGTGAGTCCTGAATTTACCAATCAATGAGAAAAGTATTTGGCTCTTTAACTGCTAAATGCTTCATTATGTTCACCATCTGGTTGTGGACTGTGTCTGTCTGCTGTGTAGTGCTGAGCAGGTTGTGGGTTTATTGTTCAAAACGGCTGCTGCAGCTGAAAACACTGAGAATAAACCACTTAAAAGCTGCAGAGTTAAGGGAAATGTCTCATGTTTTTTGACACTGTGAGAGAAAAACATTGCTAATGCATATTAAACACTATAGCACATTTTAAAGGAGAATTAAAGGATTCTATTTATTTATCCATCAATTTTTGGTCACTTGAAGTTTTTTTTTTCATCACAGGTCCTGAACAAGTACGATGGAAATGACTGGTTGGGAACCCGATACAGGAGCACCCAGTCCTGTCCTGGGGAGTGGCCGGTGTCCTACCACGGGACATCAAAGAAAGGTGCTGAGGGCATCATCGAAGGATACTACAAGGTTTGATCATTCATTCATTATCATCAGTGATAATGCAGTAGAATGCAACATCTTCACATTATTAAATAACACATCAAATTTCAGTGTATGAAACTGTGTGCCTGATAAACCACCTCTGATTTAAAATGGCACAAAAAAATTAAAACATTGTTTTCATGCACTGGTTTATTTTGAGATTTTGTGCTAATTTTCTTCCACAACATCTTCTTTCAAATTAGTGGGAAGAAAAACATACCAAATACACATTTAGAAAAGATATCCAAAAACTTCTCTGTAAAAATAAAATTAATGTTCAGATTTCTGTCTTGGAAATGTACACATATTTGTGCATATTTAATTATATGATATGTGAAGTACACCTGTCTATAAAATAATCAAGTGTGTCTGCACTGTATGCAACATGAAGCCAAAACTAACTGGATCAAATTAAAACAACTTGGTTCGGACCTTCAGGTGTGAAAACACCACAGGATTTGTTATGTCCTGACTGGCTCCAGGTCAGTTTTTAGAGTATGAAATGTCCTTTTTTCCCCCTCATTTACCCCCAACACCTCTGACTGACAATGGTTTTCAACTAAAACTGAAGGTAAAAACTATTTGCAAACCATCACAAAATCACCATAGATCATGATAAAAGATAGCAATGTAATTATTTTTTCCTGTACTAAGACAAAGAAACACTGTATTTGACTGTTGGTGACGTATTAGAATTACTGTATATCTACAAACCCTAGTGATATAATGAAGAAAAAACATAATAAATATCAATAAATTCCAATTCATACTTGTGTTTAACAGCCAGGTCCAAGGGAGCTATACGGCAGGGGGATTTATTCTACTCCTCACATATCTGAGGCGATCCCATACGCGAAATCATTCATCTCCCAAAAAGACGGCAAGAGGTACAAAGTGATTCTGCAGAATCGAATCAACCCTGCATACAGACAGAAATACAACAACGATAAGTACTGGCTGATTCCCATCTCCCAGGGAACATCGGCAGCAGAAGAGCAGGACATCGTAGGGAAGGCCATCCGTCCTTATGGCCTCCTGCTGAAACAAATCTAACAGAAAAAGGTCAAAAGAAAACCAAAGATCTGACCACTTGTTTCCCTGAGTGTTATTTTTAAAAGTCCCTTAATTGTGTCATCAGTAGTCCATGTAACATATTCTGATGCTGTCAAATGTAATTTGCACATGAATGAGAAAATAATGTATACTTTTATGGAAAAGATGGAAGAAGACAAAGTGCTACTAATTTTCTTGCTTCTGTAAATTTCCTGCACTTAAATTTTCAATTTTGAAATAAACCATAATACATTATGTAATCATTTCATCTTATAATATCAACTTCAGAATCATTGTGATAGTTCACTGACTTCACTGGCTTAAAACTGCTTGGATCAGGCCCAGAGAGTTCAGAGTGATGCTGAACTGTAGAT
Source organism: Lates japonicus (assembly GCA_033238685.1). Taxonomy (NCBI): domain Eukaryota; kingdom Metazoa; phylum Chordata; class Actinopteri; family Centropomidae; genus Lates; species Lates japonicus. Next base: position 2,401,539 of record BRZM01000047.1, on the reverse strand, counting down.
CAGTTAAAAAGACTTAAAAGTCATTACAAACCAGTGTTCATCTCTGATATCCAGCCAGGAAAGTGACAGAAATATCAAGACTTGGAAACAGATTTTGGTCCCACGGAGACCAACAGAAGTAATTACCAGTAATGGCAGCAGAGGGCGCTGTTGCTCAGCAAAAGGTACATTGTGTTGCCTCAAAGAGCTATAGTTATACATATTACAAAGAACATATTTTCTCACTCATAATGATCCACAGACCTCACTGAACAGTAACTATTTTAAGAAACAGTCCCTGTGAAAATGGCTGGCAGTGTCTGCTGTGGGTTATCCAGAGTAACAGGGACACTGATTTTAGAAAGAGATTTATTTATTTATTTATTTATTTTGATGCTGGGGACACCACAAATAATATTGAATTCGACAAAGTCAAGGCAAAATACTCAGAGGCATGTTTTTGTCTACCTTAATGTTTGTTTTATGGCCCTTCAACAACAGAGTACTAAAGTGGCTACATACTAGAGTTCACATGAAATAGAACAATGAATACTACATTAAAGTGCCAAGCCTCTGCTGTAGTTTGAGTACATTTACACTGAAGTCAAACAAACTCACCATTTTCAGAATTTACTGGAAATTCCTCCATCCAAAGGGTACAAGTGGTCACTGGATGTTTGATGAGTTTTAAAATGATGTGAATCATCTGATATAGCCTTCACAGTGAACAGATCTCAACCCATTTGAACATGTTGCTGTTCTCTCCACTTCCACTGTCAAAACACTAAATGAGGGATTACAATTTGGATGAATGGTATGCCATCCCTCCAGAATCTTGGATAATCATTTCCTAGGAGCATTGAAGCTGTTTTGGTGGGTCCAGGTGGCTCAACACCTCACCAAGGTTGTTTTTTTTCCTTTTAATACATTAATTTTATTGTTTGTTTTATAAGGACAATGCACGTTAATGAACATCAGTATAAAATACAAGATGTAAACATGCTGGACTGTAGCAGAAATTCAAATTTACATCTGTAGTTCCTAGACAGGTAACACGAAATAAAAACATTACAAGTAACAATATAGAAATACAAATATGTATAATACATAGGCAGAAAAGACAAATATGTGACACAACATGCTGAGTTAAAGGACCAGTGTGTAACATTTACAAGGATCTATTGGCAGATATTGAACATAATAGATATGAATTTGTTTTTATTAATTTATAATCACCTAAAACTGATAGCTGTTGTGTTTTTTATTCCCTTAAATTGATCAATTTATATCTGCATAGGGAGTGGGTCTTCTACCATGGAGTCCGCCATGTTGTGCCGCCATGTTTCTACAGTAGCCCAGAACACACAAACCGAATTCATGTAGTGTTCTTGTGTTGACGCCACAGCTTAAATATGGAAGACGAAGTGGAAGAAAGGAAAGAGTACATGTCAGCTACTACCTATAGTTTTACAGACTAACAACTAAATACAATTTATTTACAAAAACTCTTCATTGACCGACTAGTTGATGTGGCAGTTGGCGCCATTTTGTCACCTGACGGCCACCGTAGACTCTCCAACACACTTGGAAAGAGAGGGGTGAGGTGACGGGTATACTTTTGGTTGCAGTCTGTGTTCTTACCACTAGATGTCACTAAATCCCTACACAACGCTCTTGCTCTTGTCAAAGCCAATGTCTGTAACTACTGCACATGTCATTTTTCTTTATATCAATGCAGAAGATTATTTCTGAAAACAGGGTTTTAAAGCGGTTGACAGTTCTGCAGAAGGATTTTCTTTAGCCCAGATCTGTCAAGTCAAACTCAAAACATGTTGATTGTTATTCAGAAAACTACAAAATGGTTTGGTCTGAATGCTCCAGTACCTTTGTCAATGGTGGGGATGCGTGGGGTCTTTTTTGATATTGTTAGCCTTTGTCAAGCAGCTGAAGTGTTTGTGGACCAGGTCCATCAAGTAGTTATCAAGGTCTATAAGTGGCATAGTCAGGAATTTAGTTAATTATAATTGTTTATACCATGAAATTCCCCAGGAAGTTGACTAACTTCCTGACTATATATTTGCTAAACCCATCCTTCTTAACCTCAACTGAACTTTGTGTTAACTGCTGCAGTGCCAGGGCAAGTCTAAGGAAAGAAATCTGAGGTTTTGTGAGGAAAGAATTATGTAATATTTAGAGATGAAGTTATAATTTTTCTCCTGTGGTGTCACTGAAAAATACGCCTTAGCCCTGGTGCTTGTGCCTGTGTTTGAATCACATTTCTTCTTCTGCTCAAACACAGCCAGAGACACCTTCCCCAAATTGGCTACTGAGCTGGAGGGTGGGTAACAGCGGCACTCTGCGCCCACCAGCCAGGTATCCACTTCAGGCACCCTGAAGAATCAGGAAAGGCTCAAAGCCAGGTCCCCGTCGACGAGGAGGAATTATTTGACCCAAGATTCTATACCAGACTATAATTTCTCCAGCTGGTGGGACCTTCAGACTTATTGGAGAGGTGGAGAGAAGTATGAATGCCCAAATGGTTGGCAATGTTTTGCCCTCAAGGTGAACACACTTTTATTTTTGTTTGAATTTAAATCAGCATCAAGTTGCTTCAGTAAAGAGAGGGAGAGAGTTTTTCACAAGCAATACACAAGAGATATACATTCACCTGCCACTTTTTATGTACACCTGTTCAACTGCTCATTAACACAAATATTGAATCAGTCAATCACATGCGTTTAGGGCTGTAGACATGGTGAAGTAGACCTGCCAAAGTTCAAACTGAGCATCAGAATGAGGAAGAAAGGTGATTTAAGTGACTTTGAATGTGGCGTGGTTGTTGGTCTGAGTATTTTGCTGATCTACTGAAAAAGAAAATGGTCTGAAAAAGAGAAAATATCCAGTGAATATCTGAGCGATTGTTGATGCCAGAGGTCAGGAGAATGGCCAGACTGCTCCAAGCTGATAGCAAGGCAACAGTAACTCAAATAACCACTAGTTACAACCAAGGTGTGCCGAAGAACACATCAATCCTTGAAGCAGATGGTCTACAGCAGCAGACGACCACACCAGGTGCCACTCCTGTCAACTAAGAACAGGAAACTGTGGCTATAATTCACACCTGGTCTGATGAGTCTCAATTTCTGCTCCAACATTCAGATGGTGGGGTCAGAATTTGGCGCAAACAAAATGAAAGCATGGATCCATCCTGCCTCATCTGCAGCAACTGTGCAATGCTATTATGTCTATATGGACCAAAATCTCTGAGGAATGTATCCAGCACCTTGATGAATCTATGCAACTATGAATTAAAGCAGTTCTGAAGGCAAAAGGGGGTCCAATCCGATATTAGCAAGGTGTACCTAATAAAGTGGCCAGTGAGTGTAACTCAGAACTGAAGAGCAACTGATCAACCGATAGTTACTGGGATTTTTACTTCTGACCTTGTTGTTTGTGTTTTGTCACAGGTCCTGGATAAGTACAGTGACAACACCTGGCTGGGAACCGGAAACAGTAGAACTGAGTCCTGTCCAGGAGAGTGGCCTGTGTCCTACCACAGGACATCAGAGAGAGGTCCTGACAGCATCACTGAAGGTGACTACAAAGTTCATCTCTGTCTACTTTATGACAACAGCTGGAATAAAAGAGAAGAAATATCTCTTTACACACTAGTGAAAGACTAGGAATCCACAGAGCAAAATGTGTTTGTAGTTAATAATGAAAACGATGATAATGACTGACTGTGGAGTTAATCAACTTGACATGTTGAACTTTGGCTGGTAAGACAGACTTGAATAAAATACAAAACCTAGTCTTTAAAGTATTATTGTAGATTTAAATTCAGCAAACACAGCACAACTGTCCAGATCAACTCCAAGACATTTACATAGTTTGTAAAACAATCACAAAGGAGCTAAAGCTGGAGAAGATTTGTAAAAATAAGAAAACATTATGTGCTTAAAATTTTCATGGTTTTTTAAGTTTTACAGTTTATCGACAAACACCAGTGAGAGCTGTAAAGTTTCAGCGTCAGTTTGTTGAAAGTTATTAAATTCTGATACATACTTGTGTTTAATAGGCAGGTGATCAAGGCTGCAGGTTTGGCAGGGAGGTTTATTCTACCCCCTTACATATCTGTGGCAGAGGAATATGCCAAAATTCTTCTTCTTCTCCAAGAAGTTGGGAAAGATGTGCAAAGTGATTCTGCAGAATTGAGTCAACCCCAAGTACAGAGAGATACACGACAACAGGAAGGAATGGCTGGTGACACAGTGGAACGGTCACAGCGGAACCAGCACTAATGACTTTACTGCAACTTCCTGATAGAGCACTGTTTCCTGCAGACTAACAGCATCAAAAGTGAAACTACCTCCAGCTCAAGTGCTGCAGTTTATATAATGATCATTATGTATGACTGTGTAACATGATACTGGGGGGCTGCTCTTTTTCCCCTGGAGATATAAACCACTCCCTGATCTTTGTGTCTTTACCAGAGCCAAGACGCAATCAAAGAAGAAACCTCTTCCATTTTTTTTTGACTTAACAGCCTGAAAATGTCCGATAGAGATGTTAAACTTGAGGCTCTTTCCATCCTCTGCAATGCCACTGTCACATCTCTACAATCACAAAGTGTGGTTGTAGGGGCTTCTGCTGGAAATTTCTTAAGCTCAACAATGACCATCCCAGGCTTCATATCTGCACTCATGGGAAGGTATGTGTGCAGCTTCTTCTATATACTTTTTATGTTTGCTTGCTTTCGTTTTCTGAGCTAAAGGGAGGTCTGTTGTATAAGCCCACAACCTCTGCAGTCGCTTCTGTTTTATGTCTAATTTAAAACTGTGGTGGCCCTGATAGTCAAAACACAGCAACATTTCAGTGTTTTGAGATGTTGTTTTGTGAAATGTTGCTGTGTTTTGTGAAATGTTATTGTGTTTCATGAAATGTTGTCTTGTCTGAATTGTTGTGTTTTCTGAAATGTTGTTGTGCTTTGACCTTCAGGGCCGGCCCAAACCTTTTGTCTGCAGCCAGATCTCCTCAATCACGGGGAGGGTGCATCATCATTGACGAGGAAGAATTCTTCGATCCAGAGTATGACTACGATTTCACTGATTTGCAAGACACTGAGACGTTTTACAGAGGCGGGGAGGTGTACGAGCGTCCCTGTGGGTGGAAACGTTACGCTCTCAAGGTGAATATAAGCTACAGTTTGATTTGACTTAAATGAAAATACTGAACTTAAGTCATGCTGCACTTAAGAATACTCCTTTGGGTTAATGTTGTCCACGTTTGACTGGATGTGGCCTAGACAGAGAAAAAAATACTATGGACTTTTAAAGATGTTATATGTAAGTTTTTCCTATCACTACACAGCCATATAGTTTCTGCATTTAAGTCATAAAAAAATTAAATAAACTAATTTTGACTTACTTGAGACCCAAAAGCAAAAACAATCAAGTTCTGAACCAAAATCTCATATTAATAAAAAACAAATAGAACCTTGCACAGTCTTGAATATGAAATTATTATTATTTTCATTTTACTAATATGATTTCTTCGTGCTTTTTATTTGATCTCAGGTGCTGGATAAATATCCAGATGGAAATGCCTGGCTGGGAGAGCGAGGACACTGCACCACCACGGAGTCGAAGCCCGGGGAATGGCCCGTGTCCTACCATGGGACGTCAAAGATAGGCGCTCGAGGCATCATCGTTTCACGATATGTAGTGGGTTTTATTTCTGTTATAATGATGATGATAGGAACTTGGGGCCTCATGGTGGCTTCAGAAAATCACCAGACCCCTTCACGCTTTGTTCACTTTATTGTGTCATAGATTTAATTGTACATGGATAAAACTTTATCCATTACCCATTAACCTTTTTAAAGAATAAAATCCTTTTGGTTTAACTAGAAAAATAACTATATATCACTACCAAACTCCACTGACAAAAACAGTAATTCTATCTTGCAGAACACAGGAGTTGCTGGAATACCACTGTCTTGAACAGTTAGTGTGTTTGCATTATTGTGTGGTACTTTAACTTATGTAGAGGATATGAATACTTTTTACACCACTAAAAGTGACACATTAACACAGATAAACTAACTGATCAGTGCACCAGTATTCCAGCAACTCCTGTGCTCTTCTCCATAAAATAGCTGTTTTTGTCAATGGAGTCTGGTAGTGATATTTAGCAACGTTTCTGGTGAAACAAAATGGTGAGGGCCTCCTCTGTAATGACTATTCCCTCCCTGTAGACTGGAGGCTCGATATCTTTAGGGGCCAGCTGGACCTTATCAGTGTCTTTAATTCTAATACTACCAACTTGTCATTTCCTCTCAACAGCCAGGCGCAGGTCAGGACTACGGCAGGGGGATTTATTCAACCCCATTTATATCTGAGGCAGAACCCTACACCAAAACCTTCACCTCCACTTCAACTGGCTCCAGGTACCACGTGGTTCTGCAGAATCGAGTCAATCCCAAGTACAGAGAGAAATACAATGACGATAAATACTGGCTGGTTCCCCTCTCAGACAGTCTGTCCAAAGAAGAGGAGCAGGACATTGTTGACAAAGCCATCCGTCCCTATGCGCTCCTGGTGCGGCGTCTGTGATGGGGAAAACATGATGAAGAAAAACAGAAAATACTCTTTTTTGTTTTTACTATAGCTTAGCAAAAATATCTGGAGAAGGGCAATCAAATACATGAAGCACTTGTTCAAAACATAGATACATGCAAATACCTTATATAAAACATACATATTTAGAATTGGGAATCGCAAATTTCACAGCTTTAGTTGAAGATGCGTTGTCTGTGTGCTGCTATATGATCACCTTTGCATTTCAAATTGTGCTTTAAAGTCAAAACCAAATAATTTTTTCCTCTAAATTTGTATTTTTGTATGGAATTTTAATAAATAAATTTTAAAAAACATTATTTTGAACGAATGTTTCTGTCAGTCTGACCAGATTTACACCAGAAATCACTTTATAGGGTAAAAAAAAAAATAGAGATAAAATAAAGATTTTTAAAAAGGCAACAGAATAAATCATTACTTATGGTTAATTTAAAATGTAAATTTTTACAAAATATTGACAAGAATTTCACTTTAAAAAGCAAGATTTTGTTATTGTTAGTCAAAACAATGAATAAAAATCAAAATTATGACATGTCAGAATCAGACAGTACATCACACGAAATCATATTTCATTTTTTGTATTTTTTTGTCACATCTTATAATTTTACTGCATGCTTATTATGGTTTACTATGGAAGCCCTTTACTACTGGAAAAAGAGAGAAAAAACTGAAGCAAAGTTAAGAAGGATGAGAAATACTTGCTGAATTATGTATGTTGTCATTTTGACTTACGAGGCAGTCTTAATTATAAGTCTTAATAATTATAAACTTAATAATTATAAGTCAATTTTTACTTCCTGGAAGTCCTTCTCTGCTAAGAAAATGAAATGTTTTTCGGTGTAAATGATCGTTTGAAACAAAAATCTGGTCCATGACTGAGCAAGAATCGTATACCAGACTCCACTGACATTTTACCTTGCAGAACATGGGACTTGCTAGAGTACCAGTGCTTCAATCTGTTAGTTTTTTTGTGTTATTGTTGTGACTTTCAGTGGTGGAAGACGTATTCTGATCCTTTGTATAAGTAAAAGTGTTATAACAATTACACAAACAAACTAACTGATTAAGGCAGCACGGATTAGCAACTGCCAATTTCTGCTCAGTAAAATTATTGTTTTTGTCAATGGTGTCTTTGAACAGAGTGATAAAACAGCTGTTTCTGGTCAAACAAAAAGGATCTTACACTTTAGGAATCCTATCCATAATGTTGTCAGACACTTATGATCTAATTAATTACAATCTGAGCCTGTCAAAAACAAACATTTTAGTGAATGTACTTTTACATGGACAATTGCACTGTTCTGTTCGTGGTGGTCTGGTACACCATTCTTGCTTGCATGAAGATGTTGTTTTCCAGGTGGTTAGTAGTTCTTCAGCAAAGAACCTGGCTTCTAGTTTAGTCTGAAATTAACAACAAAATCATAATCTAGATTAATCTGGTTTATCCCTTATGTAACAGGTAGTCTAGGATTCTGAAACACCAACCAGGTGTCCTCTGGGCCAACACTCTCACAAGGTCCCATGAAGATTTTCCAGGACAATCTTTGCTACCATAAGCAGATTTTATTCATGTTGGTTCAGGTGGGAATCGGCAGCATGTTTTCAAGGTGAAAGTGCATCTTATCACTGAGCTAAGCAATGGGAGTTAACAAATATACTGAAGGTTATAAACAGGAGCAGCAGCAGGGTCCAGGTGTTAACACTGTACACCTGCAGGCTGACGGTAACATGGCTTTGCTGAAGTGCACACTCAGTCTCCTGATCCTCCTCGTGGTCTCCGACCGCTCCTGGGCTGAAGAGAAGGTGAGGAAACCTGTAAAATCTTTGTGTTCAGATTTAGGAAACAACAAGATACAGTTGCAGTCAATACAAAGACTGAATTTGTGCTTTCCATCGAGATGATTCTCTTATCCTGGATCTCAAATCCTAATCGACACCCCAGAACAGTAAATAACTGATGCTAACACTGTACCACATTAGAGGGGAACATGTCTAATAATAGACTCCACATTAATACAATTAGCTTTTCATGTGAGTCGTCACTAATGAGTAATCTCTCTGATCTAGGAACTGTCTGTCTCTGAGCTCCTGTGGAGGGCCAACAAGGATGTTGGTAAGTCACTTTACATGTTCAAACCCTCAGTTTTGTTTAATTTTGCTGCATTAAAAGAAGAATCTAGTGATGGCAGTCAGCTGGTCCATTAATCCGTCTCAACACTCCAAGAGTTATACAGGTTTTATTGACAAATGTATGTGGACAACCTTGTCCTGGCAGTGGTAAGTTTCAGTTAAGGAACCAGGACTGACCCTAATACTTCCGAACATCCTGGTTGCAGAGAAGTATTTTAGAAGTGAAGGTTGTTTTGAAGAACGTCTTTTCATCCTCTACTCACAGGACCTCTCTTATGTCCCTCTTCTGCATTTTGTCAAGTTTCTTTAGATTAAACTGGATCAGAAACAGGAAGAAATAGAAAGGGTCTGAGCAGGAAGAGGAACAGGAAGAATGTAATGTTCCCTCCCTGAGGAGGAAATCAACACTAAGAGGCACACCCAGTGTCACAAATTCAAGACCCTGGACACTTCAACAGAAAGTGTTTTGTTCCATGAAGACTCAAGAATGAAATCTGACATTGTCTGACAGCTGTAAATGGCCAGAAGTATATGGACAACCCTTGTGCACATGCTTGTGTCCAGTTCAACTAAAACTGAACATTAGAATCATCATTAAGGGTTATAAAAGCTCATAAACTAGTATAAGGTTGGGAACCAGTGGTCCAGACTCACATTTAGTTTGCTGTGGATATTCATGTTCCAGGAATCTGTCTCTAGTACCACCTTCAGGCCAAAATTTGCACATGCACTTGGTTATAATCTAATAGGTGGATTGTCATGAAATTTAAGGAGTACATTCACGCTCCCTGGTGGATAAATTCTGCAACAGCAGAATGCTTAACTCCACTAAGAGTCAGACTGAAACGTGTAGTAATGATTTTAACATGTAGAGAATATCAAACATAAAAATCATGAAAAAGGCTTTAAACTTGAACTAAATCATCTGATTAAATGTTTAATCTTAGTCACATCAACACCGAACTAAATTTCTGATTGAGTATTTGATGTTTTCCTCCAACAGTGCATACGAAGGACGAGCCCTTCGTAATGGACGACATTGCTTATGACAATGAAAATGAGAGAAATGCTGATCAGTGCACCTCCCGTGGCTGCATGTGGGGCAAATCCAGTGATGGAAACGTCTATGTACCCTACGTCATCGCCAATCATTACTGTAAGTGACTGAATAAGTGATTCCCCCAACCATTCCAATGGACATAATGTTTCTAGGACATCTAGATCTATAATTACCATCACCTGAGAACATCATTTGTGTTTAAACTGTTTTTAAAGATCAGATGTTATATTACTTACTATGTGAAAAAATATAATTTGAAATATTTGTAGCTTTTACTTTTCAAACAAATCTGTCCATTGGAATGGTCGGGAGATCTGAAGGAAAAGAGGGAAATGAGAAGGGAAATACATGTCTTCTCAATATTTCCCATTTTTAAACCATTATCCTTCCAAGCTTCTTATATTTTTGTTTTTATTTAACTAGGTTTTCCCCAGTGACATCAAAACTTTCTCTCTGAACACACCATCGGACATAAGCTGTAAAATGACATACTCATAAACATGTATGAGTTTCTATCATACATGCGTGTTGTCTCTTATCTCCACGTGTCTTCTCAGCTTCTCGTGAGCGCTCCATCATTGAACGTGGGCTGCAGTCCTTCCACTCTGTCTCCTGCATTCGCTTCGTCCAGAGATCCAGCCAGAGGGACTACCTGAGCATCCAGTCCAACAATGGGTAACAATCTGTGTGTACCATATCACTTTTTTGGCATCAACAACTTTTCCTGCATGCTTTGCCATTATTTTCTATTAATTTGCATGAATACAGCTGTTACTCCTACGTCGGCCGCCGTGGTAATGCCCAGACCCTGTCCCTGGACCGTCAGGGTTGCCTCTACCACAGCACCGTCCAGCACGAGCTGCTCCACGCCCTCGGCTTCAACCACGAGCAGTGTCGCTCAGATAGAGACCAGCACATCCGAATCCTGTGGGAGAACATTCAGTCTGGTATGTCCAACACACCCTGAACCCCAGTGTCACCAGCCCTTTAAGTTTTTTTACCCAAGTCATGATGCAAAGGTAAAGTTCAAAGATCTAAAAGACAATTCATTGGTTGCCCCTCAGGTTGGGAGTACGCCTTCGATAAGATCAACACTCTGAACCTGAACACCCCCTACGACTACAACTCTGTCATGCAGTACCACAGGTTTGACAAGCGAACTGACCCTTCAAACAATAAACCAACAGTTTCTACTTTTATTTTTACTCAAACCAAACCTTATTTAACTCATGCATTAATTCCAGGTACGCCTTCTCTGGGAACAATAAGCCCACCATGGTGCCCATCCCCAACGCTAATGTTGAGTTTGGCACAGCCCAACAGATGAGCCAGAATGACATTACCAGACTGAACCGGCTGTACAAGTGTTAAACAGTAAGAGAAATGCAACTCACCCTAATTTTATATAAGTCCCATGCATATTGCAAATATAACTCATGTTTTGGGGCGACCAGTAAGAAAATGTACATTTGTTTGTTGCCTTTAACATGTTTCTTTTTTCCAAACAGGCAATGACTGTCCTGACAACATGAAGCCAATTCAAACTATAATTAATATAATTCTGTGGATGTTTTCTGACTTTTTAGGACGTTGCATTGACAATAAACCTTGATGTACATGTTCACTGAAGCCTTGTTTGTTGTTTGTACACTTTGTATTCTATTTGATTGGTTTATTTGATGGGGAATGATACAATATACAAACTGGAAACAGCCATTCACTGCAAAACAGTGATATAAAGAGAAAGTAAAACTAGTAAAAGTACAATAAAATACAATAAAACACACATTCAGTGGTAACATAGCTAGAGTAAATTAGACCTGAGTGCAGGTTTGTTGCTGAATCAACCAGAATGTTGTAGCTCCCCTATAGGCGGTGAAGTGAGTTCCAGGACTGTCTGAGCAAAAAATGTTTTTGCAAAATGAAACCTTACAGCTGTCACTTAAAGCTGCAGCTCTGTAGTCTCTTGATATATTTGCAAAGGCTGAGGAGTTCATTTAAACATATAAACAAAAGCATAACATCATGAAAATCAATAATTAAAAACCAGTTAAACCACTGGACATATGAATTTAGGAACAGCAAAGCAACTTTTGTACCTTGGCAAAGGAGAATGTACACATGTTTCTATGTGTGTATATAACTTAACACTCACAAGCACTTTATTAGGAACACCTGCTGCAATTATCCACTCAGCCAATCACGTGGAGGCATTTTGCAGATACAGGTCAGGACCAGGCTCAGTGACTTTGACTGTGGCACCCACAACAGTCCCTGGATTTTTTACTCAGAAAAACATCCAATGAGCAGCATTTATGTCGGCAGAAGCTCCTTGTTGATAAGAAAGGTCACAGGAGAGTGATTAATCTGGTTGACAACCTTGAATTGGATGGACTACAACTGTAGAAGACCATGCCAGGTTCCACCACTGTCAGCTGCTTACAGCTGACAACTGGAAGGAAAAATGTAGTCTGGTCTGATGGATCTAGTTTTCTGCTGAAGATGTTAGGGTCAGAATCCATGAGCCCTTCCTGGCTTGCGCCGTCAGTCAAGGTTGGTAATGGTGTAGTGGTGTGGGGAATGTTTTCCTGGTAACACTGTGAGTCCTTAATGCTAACCAACCATGGTTTGAATGTCACAGCCTATCTAAGTGTTGTTGCTGACTGATCATATTTTCAATCCCCTGCTTTGGTAAAATGTGGAAAACATGCTCACTTTTGACAGAAAATATTTGATGCCAAGTGTCTGGTCTAAATCAAACAAGATTAGAATTGTTATTTTTATGGGAATATGCAACCTGGCATCAAGGTGAAATCTTCTTATCAGGCTCTAAATTCTATTTTTCACTCCATTTCTTCCCTCGCTGTCCTAAATATCCTTAAAAGGACAGTTTTCCGGTGCAGCTGGGGCTTTATAATGTGATGTTGCTCCTCTCACTCGCTGTGTTTCTCCCCCTCAGGGATAACAATGAGTATCGTTTAGAAATTCTCATCATTTGTGCTGTTTTTAAAAGTTTTTGACCAACCAGTGTGACATTAATCAGATTTGTTGTTGCAGGATTTATCTTGCTGCAGGTTACTTGTTGACATCAGTGCAATGAAGTGCATTCTTGGTCTTGTGGTCCTGGTGGCTGTCTCAGCTTGGGCCGAAGAGGAGGTGAGTTTTGTCTGAAATGTTGGAGGAAATAGTTAGATCTTTTTCTATACTCAAGTATTATATAACTGGGCCTTATTTACCCGTGTTTTTAGGTGTAAATTGTGGTTGGGGACAAATCTTTGGAATCAGTGCAGTATTGAGAGAGAACAAGAACATTTTACAGATCATTCAAATGTGTTTCTCTGTTTCACTTTTTTCTCTGCATTTGATTTCTGGAAAACCCCTGATTCTGTAAGTTTATGGTCTTTTTTGATCTAAATAACCAGTGTTTGATCTTATACTAAAATGCACTTTGTGATTTCAATGCTAAAAACACTTTTGTCCTTTTTATTTTTGTGTGACTGCACAGGTCAGGCTTTGACTACTTCAGAGCGGATCGAGAGAGCAAACCGGGACCTTGGTAAGGATTTTTAAAGTCATCTCAAAGTTTAATTCAGCCTTTTAAGGTATACCATATACATTTTCTGCATTTAAATTTCTAGACTAGACCTATGTGATATATTTTGTTGGATTTTTTTGCTCTTAGATTATCCCAAATGTTCCCAGCAATTTAGGTTTCAGTTGGTCGCCTGTCAATGGCATTATATCCCTTCTTTTTTTTTTTTTCATGCATCAGTTGTGGTTGCCAGAAGTGTAAAAATGTACTTTTTTAAAAAAGTTTTAAAGCTACATTTTTGATGCATTTTTTTTAGATTTCTATCTTTAACTGGATGAAGGATTTTAGTCATCAGACGTCTGGATCTCAAGTTATCAGAAAAACAAGCTTATTAGTGGCAGTTCTGCCAAAGAGCATTAAAGAAATACTTTTAAAAAAAAGAAAAGAAAAAAAAGAATCTGCACTAGTTTGTGTTTTCACCACTTTTAATCACTTGGTCCGTTTGTTTTGGAGAGATAAATCAACTCCTGGTAAAAACACCCCGACCTATTCACACTAAAGGAATCCTAACTGGGAGAAGCTGACTGCAATTACCGAAATGGTGGAGACAGCAGCTCGCACAATGACATGCTACTTCTTGATGTCGTTAAATACCGCCCCTAGGAGTAGAAATTACATACTGTGTAATTAACTGATCCAGACTGAGAGATCTGATCCCTCTTCCACCCAGGGCCATTGCCAGAATTTTAGAAATACCAAGGAAATGGGTCAGAGTATCCCCATCAGCACCACAAACTACACAACCATCCCAGTTTTGTTAATGCTACCTACGGCCCTGTCACCAGAACCAAAGTACCAGATCTCAAATGATAACTGATTGTTTTCTGCTGCAGTCCGTTCCCCTGATGAGCCCTACGTGGAGGATGATGTCGCCTATGACTCAGAGGCTGAGAGAAACGCTGATCCCTGCACCTCTCGTGGCTGCATGTGGCCCAAGTCCTCCGATGGAATGGTCTACGTGCCTTACACCATTTCCAGCGCGTACTGTGAGTCGTAAATACTGAGACTGAGCTCTTAAAGGTTCAATTTGTGACTTTTATAAATAAATTAGAAGTGAATTCACCGACATGATTGAATAGTTTGAGCTGATGGAGATGGAAAAAGCAACTTCTTTGCATTTTTCTCAACAATTCCTAATGTTACTCTGATGTTTACATACACTGTGTCAGGCTTTTGTTATAGCATCAATTTAAAGTCTTCCTGTCACTGATCTGCTGCTTTTACAGCTTCTCGTGAGGTTGCAATCATCGAGCGTGGTCTGCAGTCCTTCCATGGGGTCTCTTGTATCCGTTTTGTCAAACGCTCCAGCCAGAGAGACTACCTGAAAATCCAGTCCCTTAATGGGTAAATGCTTTTTCTTTATCTTATCTCAAGGTATTTCCCTGTTGCTTAAACAAAAATGAAACAAAATGATCAAGATGTTGTCAGCAAACAAACTGAGATCTGTCCTGAATCGACTTCACAGGTGCTACTCCTACATCGGTCGTCGTAACTACGGTCAGGATCTGTCCCTGCAGCGTTCAGGCTGCGTTTACTACAACACCGTCCAGCACGAGGTGCTCCACGCTCTGGGCTTCCACCATGAGCAGAAACGCTCTGACCGCGACCAGTACATCCGCATTGTGCTGGAGAACGTCATCCCTGGTTCGTCTGCTCACAGCTATCGTAATAAGTAATAACACCGGTTGACAACAGTGTCAGCTGCCCGGCAGGAGAGACACTCCCTGGTGCTTTAGGATTTTATAACGGAGCTATAACCAAGACGCCAACCTTATGACTGTATGAATACTGTAGATGTACCCACAAGCACAGAGTGGTCCAGGTACCATTAATACATGACTAATGAATGCAGCAACAGATGGTTCTGGATGGATAATTCTGCTTTCTTTTTCAATCTTCAGGAAAGGAGCACAACTTTGACAAAATCAATACTCTCAACCAGGGAACCACCTACGACTATGGCTCTGTCATGCATTACAGCAAGTAGGTTAAACCAAAACAACCCTGTGTTACAACTGGCTGTGATGGAGACTGTGAGTGGGCATTCAGGCTAAAAACAGCCCTGCATGTTGCTGTAACAAACACCCCAATCTCTGTTTATAAATCTTTATTTTCAAAGTTTCCTGTCTTCTACCACTACCTACATCCTTTTATCAACATTCATTAATCTTTCTTTTTTGTCTGCTTTCAGGTATGCCTTCTCCAAGAACAACCAGCCCACCTTGGTGGCCATTCCCGACCCCAGTGTTCAGTTTGGTGTGGCCACTGAGATGAGCCAGAAGGACATCCTCAGGCTCAACAGGCTGTACAACTGTTAAACAGTGTTGGGTAAAACATCTCTTCAATCACAACACGTGTATCTAAAATGTATTTCTTCATGTTGATCTATTTACTAAAATGTGTCACAATTGCAAATACGCTAATAGATTAATTTTAAAAGTAGTTTTTCTCGTTCTGTTTTTAAACAGGTGACCAGGATGACGCATAGATCATCATTATCATCATCATCATCATTGTTGTTGTCATTTTGCTCAATCATTGTATAAACAGTGAATACTGAATGTTGTAATTATCATCAATAAATTTATGTCCAGCATATGTTCCTCTCATTTAAAACACGTTAAAATCCTGCCGCATCTGCATTTTATAATGTCACGTGGATTCTTTGACAATTATTTTGTTAATTAATCAATTTTTTAAACTCTCTGTTTCTGCCTTTTAAAGGGCACTGATAGGATAATCATTTTAACTCATTACTTTATAGATATGCTTACAATTGTGATTATAATTAACCATGGAAATGTGCTCCGGACTCTTTTGGGGAAACTGCATCATGAGAGTCAGCACATGGCATCAAGGTGAAACTGTTATCAGCTGCAGCAGGTTTATTTATATTTCATACTGTTACTGTTTAGAAAGCTGCTCATAAACTTGTGTTTGAGTGTTTGTGGCATTAAAAGCATTTCGTTCATTTTTAATCTTTTGTAAACTTCAGGTTTCTCATGACTGGTCTGGGGTGAACTCTAGGTCTCCATGATAGTTTTTATTATAGCTGAAGAGAAAAGTGAGTTTTGGAGTCGACTTAAAATAATTAAACATTTCTATCTGCTTCCATAGGACATTTCCTACATGTATTGGTGTGTTTAAAACAGTTCGGGGTCATGAAACAGGATAATCAACAAGATAAACTAGGAAAACAGGAACAGAAGATAAGATGTGAGGTTTAAAATCACCAGAAACTGAATCCTGACTGTATACATTTTTGCTGTTGTTCTTGGTTCTCTCATAATATGTGCTTGTTTATCCACTAACACTATTGTTAAACTATAAAACTGTATATTTTCTACCACAAGAAAGATATTTTGTAAATGAGAAAACAACAAACAAATATATTTTAGATGAATATTTATTGGTTAAAGTGATAAAAGTGAATTAAAAATGTGATTCCCACCACCTCTGAGCAAACAGGAAAATCCTTCACTTCACACAAATCCTGACTTTCCATGTTTAGGAAGAGAAAAATGTAGAGAAATTTTAGATTGAACAGACTTCCCCTTCAGTATAACTAGTTACTGCAGTACAGCAGGTTGATGCATTTGATGTCGTTCTGGCTCATCTGCTTCGCTTTGCCAAAGACAGTAGTGGGGTTGGGAGAAGCTATCATGGTGGTGCTGTGGTGATCTTTGGGGAAAGCCAGTCTGGAGGAATGAATGATGTTTGTGTATAAACTGGTGACATATTATACAGTTTTTACAGTTTTTTTATGTTAAAGCAACAGGAACCACCTTTTTCCCACCTGAGTGAGGGGATGTAGGATGAAAAACATGGACGCACCAATGGACATATCTTCTCTAGGATGTCTACATCTATGATCACTATCGCCTGACTCCTCCCACTTATTTAAGTGGATGTCTATGGGCCAATCAAAGTGTTTCACGTCATCTAAACTGGACTGCAGTAGAGCCACACCCCTTTTGTCAGGAAGCTTGGCAACAGTGTGGCAAGAGGGAAGCGTAAGGCACATTTTAAACTATTAATTATATTATTAAGGTAATTAATTTGGGTTAAAACGTGTTTAAGGTAAACATGAGATCTTATACCATCCATACATGTCATATATGAAAGATTTATAGTTTTTACTCAGGTTTTTTTTTTTTTTTTCAAAGAAATCCATTCATTAGATAGTTGGGGGATACCAAAACAGAAGTGAAAGAAAGGAAATACTGCTCTGATTTGATCTTCTAATGATACAATCAGCTAATAATACATCCTATTGATGATATACACTGAATATTCAACTGTGAAAACGTTAACACACTGGACTGACCCCTTGTTTGTTTTTATCAATAATTTTGTTAAAATAATACTAACTATATATGCTATATGTTTTAAAGCTTCTCTTTATTCATTCGTACAGGTTAACCTTTCACGCAAAAATAAATAAACTCATGTTTTTCGTCTGATAGTAAATATGTTACGGTTGTAGCTTTTTGTAACCCTTGCAGTTTGTGAATGCTAATTCGAATGTGCGGTCCCTGGTGCGCGATTGGCTGCAGCCGGGAAGGCGTGGCCTCCCGCCCGTGCCTCTTGCTTCCTGATTGGTTTCTCCCAGTCCCGCCCCACCAATCCCTCCGGTGTAATCTGGGACTGACCTACATAAACTCGGTTACTTTGCGGGTCATGGCGGCTGAAGTTAGGTCTCCAGACGTGTCTCTCGCCTGTGTTTGTTGAACGGTAATCATTGTATTGACCCGAAAGACGAGTTTTATGGAGGCGCTTCTAAATCTACCGTAGATTTTAGACCCGATAACGTCGTGTACACGATAGAAATATCTGTCGTTAGACACACTAGGTACAGTTACTGTCTCCTTTCTGAGTTATTTTACTAGCAAATTAATTAGCAAGGTTTTTATTTCCTTTAATGATTTTATTTACAATATATTTAATGCTAACTCTAACTTATTTCTTTGATTTAACAAGCACCCACCGGCCCTTTTCCTGTTTGTTGATGAACTCTTTTTTAAATGAACTTTAACCACTAACATCTGGTTTCATGTTGCGTCCCCTTTCCCATCACAAGCTAGGGGTCATAACAACATAACTGGGCTCTGACATGTTTTGCTATTAGCTTCAGACACTGAGCATCATGCTAACTGCAGGTTAGGTGGAGAGTTAAACACAGAGCTGGTGGATTTCATCCTTACACTGACCTGTCGTAGTGAATGAGTTGTAGTCGTATGGAGTCCCCATGTTCAGAGTGGTGATCTTCATAGAGTTGTGTTCCTGACCTGCAGTGGTGGAAGAAGTAATCAGATCCTTTGGTTAGATAAAGTTTTTAAGTGTAAGGTTAGGTTGAGCTGATGAGTGATTTTTTTTGCTTATGAAATTGATTTGTTCTTTTACTTTTCTAATTCATCGCTGTGGCCTACCAGGGAGGACGTTCTGCAGCAGGACCTGGATGTGCTGGTCCCTGTTGGAGCAGCACTGCTCATGGTTGAAGCCCGGGTCGTGGAGCAGCTCGTGCTGGACCGTCCCGTCGTAAATGCAGCCCTGACGGCTCAGAGACACCGTGTGGCCATTACCCTGACGAGCCACGAAGGAGTAGCATCTGTAGGGATGTTGGGACTGCATGGGTAAGTCCCTTGAGCAAGGCACTAGCTGCTCATTTACTATCATCACTGATGATGCATGGGGAGTAAAAAGGCTGTGTTACCCTTGCAGAGACTGGATGTGGAGGTAGTCCCTCTGGTTGGTGCGGGGGAGGAAGCGAATGCAGGTGGAGAAGGAGAATGAGATGACGGCTCTTTTGATGAGATCCAGCTCCTGAGGGGCTGGAGGAGGAAACACGACGAGGAAAAACATGCTCTGAATAAAAAGACTGAGAGGTACATGGTGCTATTTTTATGTTGCTGTCAAAAAATCCCATGATCAGTGATATTCAGAAACAGCTGGGCACTGTAGTTTTTTGCAAATGTTACTAAAACTGGAGTAAATTATGCATTTGTTGGTGACTATTTTCAGCAGCAGATTAATTCGCATTAGTGAGGTTTGGAGTCAGAAACGTTACAGTGTGTGTGTTCCTGGTGATGAAGGAACACGTCTCCCAGTGTAACAGGGCGTTTGTGGAACTGTGGCCGAAAAAAATACAGATTATCAGCATTTTAATCCTTTTAAAGGAAGTTAATTTACTTGATTCCTACTTAATTCCTATGGCTTCAAAAAGTCACCTGACTGAGCATCAAATTAAATACAGTTTTATGTTCAGTTAAATCTTGTTTGTGTCTGTTCTTTTCCTTTGTAAAACACAGACAGATTATATTTTTTTAATGTTCTTTACTTTTTGTGTCCTTACCTGTCCTCATCCCTACCAGTAGTTACCTTGTTTAATTCCACACAGACTAAATCTAAATGTCAACATCCTTGTGGCTTAAACACCCTGGCAGTCGACAGGCTCAATATTTGATCATCCCTGTGTTTACTTCACTTATATTTATATATAATTTATACATATTTATAAAGACATGTTGGTACATTTACAGTTTCTTAACAGACAGATGAAAAATCATGTACACTGACAGTATACTGGTGATTGAACTGAGAATACTGGTGAATATTTGTTATTATTTTTTAACAATATTTTGCAACTAAAATTAAATGTTAAATCAGTTTTTAAAAGTAAATCTCTTTATATTTGTCAAAAATAATGTCTAAATAAGCACTTTACATGGACGTCAGTGAGCTTTTCTTTTTTATACATGAGTTTTCTGCAGATTTGCTCTGCAGTTGTAACTAAAGGTCGCCTACAAATCTGATGAAAGCGATGTATTTCTAACCCAATTCAATCTGTTTTTAATGCTGATCAGTGTTTACAAGCTTCTAAAATCAATTAATATAGAAAATAGGTGAAAAGTACATATTTAAACTTTTAGAGCGAGTGTTTTCACATATTGTTTTTTACTTATTTGCACCTTTATCACAGATATATATGATTAAGAATTATTAAATTAAGTTAAACTAAATTAGACATGACATTAGATTTGATAAAATCTTCCATCTGTGATATATGAGCAACGATTCAGGGTTTAAGGATGTTTTTGTGCAACATGACTGCACTGAAATATTAAAACACTTACTGCACAAAACAGTGAGCTGCTGCTCCTGTTATTGTCCACTAGGGGGCGACACAGCCTCACAGTTCTGACGGACTTTGCTCGTGCAGACTCCAAAGACTCCAACATTTGAATATCTTTAATCCTGAATCCAGAATTTATTTCATGAGCAAATGTGTGGTTGTGTTATATCATCTTTTTAATAAAAGGAAAACAGAGTATTTGTACATTAGATGAGGCTCAGACTGAATACACCACCTGGATAATGAGAATTTGACTTTATTTATGTGACGGGAGAAAAAACTAAGTGTCATTTATTGAAATATTTAATAGAAAATCTTGTTTGTGTTGCCATTGAACAGATTTTTATGCATTTTTTAAATTGGCTGCCGTGTTGACACTAGTTTTATTTCAAAATATTCTCAAGAAAAACTATAGAACTTCAATAATGTCATGAAATTTAAAGACTAAAGAGACGACTGGGTCTCCTCTGTAGATCAGTCAGAGTCACCTGGAGTTAAAACATCCTGAGCGACAGGAGCTGTGACTGACACACAGTCTGAATCAGTGGCAGTCTGTCGCCCTGACAGAGCTGACGTCGCCTCGAGGCCTGAGACGTCACGTCAGGACTTTTACTCTGAAAGGACGAGCAGATAATTCACAGAAACAACAATCTAAACACGTCCGATGTGTTAGTGTCATATTACAGAGTGTCAGTACTGTGGACATTTAAGGCATCATTGGCACATTGAAGTACATGTGTATTCTTATATATTTATGGTAGAAGCAGCAGGATTAGTCTTAAGAGTCGTAACACTAAAAGGTTTAATTTTTTGTGTTATTTTAATTTTATAAAATTAAAACCATGTTACAGAATAGAACTAAAGACACCAAATAAAATAAATAAATAATTAAAAACTATTCAAATATTTATTACAACCAGACTTTTAAACAAGTACTGTGTAATTTCAACATATACTAGAGAAATAAAAACAAAGACAAATTTAAACAGTTCATTTTTCTGTCTGTTTTCTAACTAAACTTGCTTTTCTAAAGCATAAATAACAGGGAAAAGCGAAAACAATTTAAAAAAAAGGAAGAATAGAGGGATAAAAAATACGGAAAAAGAGCAGCTTATATGCAAAAATAAATGATTTTATATTTTTTAGAATATATAAATAAATATATTTATACTTATTTGTCCTTTGATTTACTCCTCTTTATATATCCACATTAATTTTCTTATTATTTTACAGATTAATTATTTTTTTGGCACTCTAGTGACTCCATAGGTTAGAATGTATGTTTACACTAGAATACTTTAAGGTTTTGTCAAGTTATTTAATGAAAAAGTGACAGAAAATGAGATAAAAGTGACAGAAAATGAGATAAAAGTGACAGAAAATGAGCTAAAAGTAGTAGCAGTAGTAATTATTTCTACTAAACACTAAAAGAAATGTAATTAGGATCAATAATAGCAGCAGTAGTTGTAGAAGTAATGATGATCTTGCAGTTTAATCTTACAGGGGTGGAGTTTAAAAAGAATTACTACATGGATGAAAAGTTTTTGGCACTTCACGTTAAGAACATAACTTATGTTTAATTAAATCGACACTTGGCAGAAGCTGTTGACTGTAATGTGCCGGAGGGGGGACGACAGGTGAAGTCGTCAGGTTTCTGGATGACTCACCTCGGCATCTAAAGTCAGGGCAGGTTCTCTACAAGGGTGTCACTGTCGCCTGATGCTGGGTGACAAGTATCGGGGTCGTGACCCCCCCCCAACCTGATGGGACAGTGACTCAGAGAGGGGTCAGAGGTCAACACTGTCATGTAACCAAAGTGCAGACACTTGATTTTCTACACCAGCTCCTCTTCGTCTTCTTTCTCTATCGTTTGCATATTTTACATTCCTTAAATGTTTACCATACTTTTCTAAGATAAATAAAATGCCAATGGGAGTGTTTGAAGAACTGGTTTGCGTTCTGACCATTCCTCTATAATATGAACACAATAGGTGTCTCAAAGGAAGACACAGAGGAACAGATTCCTCAGTACACTGTGCATTATAGTAGGTATGTGTCACTAACTCTAAATCCCTCAGAACAAGGAGGTTTTGTCTAGATGGAAAAATCAATATGAAGACATCAGGACAGCTTTTTCAATCACTGCAGGTGGAATTTATTCATGTAGGGATGATTTGTAGTTACCAGACTCCATTGACAAAAAGAGTTATTTTACTGAACAGAACACTGGAGCTGCTGGGAATACTACTGCCTTGATCAGTTAGTTAGTTTGTGTTATTGTGTGATAGTTCCACTTAAAGGATCTGAATACTGCTGAAAGTCACACAATAACACAAACAAACTAACCAATACAGGCAGTGGTAGTCCAGCAGCTCCTGTGTTCTGCTCTGTAAAAATCCTGTTTTTGTCAATGGAGTCTGGTGTTATAACAGGTAATCAAATTAAAAGGATCTTTGACGACATTACAGATAGGATTCCTACAGAGATAGACCTTTTTATTAACGAGTAAGATCCTTTTTGTTTAACGAGAAACATCACTATATATCAGTGCCAGACTCCATTGACAAAAACAATTATTTTACAGAGGACAACACAGGAGCTGCTGGAATACCACTGCCTCCATCTGTTAGTTTGTTTGTGTTACTTTTACTCATGTAAAGGATCTGATTACTTCTTCCACCACTGAAAGTCACACAGTAACACAAACACACTAACAGATGGAGGCAGTGGTATTCCAGCAGCTCCTGTGTTCTGCTCGATAAAATTCCTGTTTTTGTCAATGGAGTCTGGTACTGATATAAAGCGATGTTTCTGGTTAAACAAAAAGGTCTTACTCTTTAATAAAAAGTTCTATCTCTGTAGGAATCCTATCCATAATGTTGTCAGACACTTAGAATAACAATCTGAGCCTGTCCACTGTAATGAACGTCCTTTACATGGACAATTGCCCATTGGATTACATTGCAGCAGCTGTTTTGTGGTGGCAGGTTACACTGTTTTTGCTCAATACTGCACCGAATCCTGTCAATCATTTACACCCAAATACATTAGAAAATAAGGCCTCAGTTCAAAAACATGGAGTCAGCAGATAAATGTGAAGTAACCAGCGAAGGTCGAATATCGAGGTGAAGAAGCACCAAGCAAAACACATTTTTGAGTGGATGATGGCTACGAGGATAATACTTCTACACAGACACTTGTTACTGTTGTCATTTAGACCATCAAAGTGAAACGACTGCTTGGTTTCATCGCATGAATCCTTGAAACTGTGTCTGCAGCCTTTCACTATTTAGTAGAAGCACCTGCTGCCTCCTCTCCACAGTCATGGGATGGTGGTTAAGACAGTGAGAGACAGTGTGAGGGAGAAGACGAAGGGAGGATGCCGAGAGGAGGTTGGAGCAGCGTTGACTCCAGACCAGCAGGGATGGTGACTGAATAGAGGTCTCGTTCAGCCACTGGCAGCCCCTCAGGGACGATCAGACAGAGATGTGGCCCAGATCCCAGCTCTCCTCCCACTTCCCTCCATTTCCTTTCTCTCCTGTCAGTGGAGTCACTATCTAGACCCTTCCATGTCCTCCCATTTGAAGCTACAGCCAGGATACGGGATCCGGGGCTCGCCGTCTCGCCCCTTTTTTGTTTTCTTTTCCTGTCTGCCTGCTGGGGCCGACCCACAGCACACAGGACCCAGTGATGGCCGACTGTGCCGCCCCGGCCGCCCTCTCGGTCCACCATGCCCTCGTTCACAAAAAGGGAGTCATTGTCCTGCTGTGTGTCCCAACAATGAGTGAGTTAATATGAGCCAAGTATTCCCACAGGATCGAGGAAAGGGGAGGGTGGTTCTGGCTGAGGGACCCTACTGCTGCTTCCCGACTCCATCAGCGTCCGTCCAGTCGTCTCCGGTTGCATCGCTTCTCCTGTTCCTTCTCTGGTCGCCATTATTCAGCAAAAAGCGAGGAGAAATTAAAAACAAAATCAACGCTTGGGTCTTAGGAGGTTAAGATACTTGCACAAGTACAGCAGTTTTTAAACACTTCAGAGGGCGATGTCGACCTTTTTACTCCATTAATTTTATTTCACAGCTTTAGTTACTTTATGTGCATCAGTTTCTAAAATATGATGCACTCTTACAGACTGAATACCTCAGCAGTTTTATATCAAATTTCCAACAGATCCTGGAAAGTCCCTGCCCTCTGGAATGAAAGCTACTAGATGTGTTTTATGACCGTCAAGATTTGGTTTAGGTTTAGGCTCAAAACTGACTTGTTAATGTTTAGGGATTTGTTAAGATTACAGTAATAAACACGTGGTTAGAGTTTGTGGTCACAATTTAAAACAAAAACAACACTGGTCAGTTGAAAACAAACGGCATGCTGGCATTACTCTGAGAGTTTTTCAGCAAATCCCATGAGAAGTCCAAAACCAACAATGTGTGAGTCAGACTCTTGGTACTTTCTCATCAGCCCTCAACCCAGTAGATCCTACTGAGGGAAGATTGTTAAAAAAACAAATCACAAATATAGTTTCTTTAAAAAAAAAAAAAAACTTCTAAAACAGCTGCAGTTTTTACTCACATGAGAAGAAATAGAGCATTTCTGTGGGGGACTATTTTTAGAGGCGGATTAATCCACATTTGGTGCTCTAGCAGGACAGTGCGTATGGAACTGAGTCAAAGTTAGTTTCTTTTTGGACAACAGCAGAGAAGTTATCAGGATATATCTTTGTTAGTTTTAGTCTTTGCATGAGTCTTGTGCCTTCACCATTACTCTTTTGCATTGGGCAAGGTTTAAAACAAAAACAAACAGCAGTCTCTGGTGTTAAAGTCTGATGTTTTTTTGACAAATCCATCCATCTTTGTAAACACAGGCTCTTACATTTCCCATAATGCCTAGAAGAGGCAAAATCTAACTGAAGCAAAATCTGCCCATGTGCTTAAAAATGAGACTAAATGTGAAACCAACTCTAGTTAAAACTCTCCATCTCTGTGTTAATTTGCTGAATCGCATGTTCATCATGTGCATGAGACATATTAGCTTTCACGTGCTTTCATATGTCACAGATCTTCCTCAGGTCCTAACGTGATTACAGAGACTGATCTGGAGGCAGGGTTATCCATAAACTCCTCTGCTTTGTGTCAATAGTTTCCCTCTGTGACGGCACAGGGCTGCCCGTTTAAAGACCAGTCAGTCAGGCCAATTACAGCAAACGTGATTAGCCACATTTGGCACTGAGTCAGCGCTCAGTTGGATCTGGTAAGCAAACAGTAGTTCCCTTCAGCTGCTTGTTAAACGTACAGTGTGAATCGACGAGGTGCAGGGTTCACAGAACGGATGAAACTAGATCAAAAGCTCAGTGACGCTTTGGGCTAATAATAAAAATATGTGAGTGTAATGGGAGGGCTAGCATTATTTGGCTTTTGCAGCAATTTCCATGAAAAGATCGAACACTTTTTGACTTCACTTCCTTGCATGTGGCTCTCAGCTCCAAGCCCACTGGTTCCCACTGACGACATAAATCTTTAAAGGTGCTATATGTATGTTTTTGCTATCACTACTTAGCCAGCGTTAGCATTAACAGCTGTTTACTTACCAATCTAGAAGAAATGTTGTGAGTATAGCATCAAACTTCATTCCTTTACTTGCTGCTTTGCCTCTACTTCTATCACTTCTTTTCCTCTACTGAAGTTAGCATGCTAAACAGCTAGGCCCGGCCAGTCTCGTTTCTTTCCGATAGCAACTCACTGTAGCGTCCAGGCTGCCCTGAGGGAGTAGCTCTGCTCAGATGGCGTAGTCCAACCTCTTGTATTGTAAATGCAACGATGGCTGAAGTTCTCAGCAAGCAACCATGACCAGTGTTGGGCAATGTTACTCTTAAAAATAACTTGATATTGATTTTGTATTAACAAGTAATCAGAGGACTCTAATGTGTTAACTTGTAGCGTGTTACCCCCAACACTGACTATCACCACCACCTGATCCTGACACAAAACCCTGTTCGCTAGCAGGGAAAACTTAAAAGACCCCTTTAAAAATGGATCTTAAATACACATTTTCAGTTTTAAGTGTTTTAGTGTTTATTAAACTTTACACAAACAGGAGGAAGTAGTGCATTTGCTAGGGACTATTTTTAGCAGCGGAGTAATATATATTTGGTCTACTCAGGTCTATCCTGAATGCAGCAGTTCCCTCCCTTAATCCCAAAGACATGTCAGTCAGATGGGTTAGAGATACAATCTAAATTTCCCCACAGGTATTCCTGATAGTTTCCTCTTTGAACAACTTGCCCTGATTGTCACAGTTGGCTCCGGCCCCACTGCGCTGTGTGAACAGGATCAGGCAGGTCGAGAAAATCAAAGTGTCAATCAAGTGTCATCTCAGACTATTCTGGAGAACAGCTCATGTGAGGATTAATTCAGCCTAACTGCAGACAACAAGTGAATACAGCTCTGCAGACTCTGTTACCTAAATGACCAGAATGCACATTACACCTCACAGTTACGTCTGCAGTGTTTAGTGTGACATCAAACAACAGACAGCTGACATGCCTGCTCATTTTTCTGGCCCTGCTGCTCATTCATGTTTCATGCTTTGTGTAGGATCGACTCCGGCAGCTGCCAAGAGCTGCAGACTAAGAAACCTATTGTGTTGCACAAGCATCGACAGTGTATCTCAGTCTAGTTATCAAGTCTGCGCATGTTGGATTTCAGTAGTGCAAAGGAAGCACAGAGGGTTGGAAATTAATTACAGCAGAAAGTGTCCAGCAACAATTTAAACTCTTAAACATGGTTAGTGATGTTTCTTGGATTGACAGTGGAGAGGGAAAACTTCCTTTTTAAGAGGCAGAAACCTTGAACAGAACCGGACTCAGGGTGGGCGACCATCTGCCTTGACTGGTTGGGTTGAGGAGAAGGTGGAGGGGAACATAGCATAATATAGATTACATGTAGAGATGTAAGTAATGATAGTAATGATAGAATTAAGAATGTCAGTCATGATAGTAATAACAGTTATAGCAATAAGACTAATACATTTTATATGTAGCAACAGCTGTTGAGCAGGATCGTAGGAGCAGCAGGAGGCATCTTTTTCAAACATCTTTTTTAGCGAAGATAATTGTATTTAATTTCATAATAACTACAGATTTTAGTTCACATCTAACTTTCCAAGTCTTTTCTTTTACAACACATATTGTTAATGTCCTACCTCAGGCCAGTGTTTTAGTTTATTGGTTATCCTGTGTGCTTATATAAATCGTTATAGCAACTGTTTCTGTTTCTGAAGGAGATGAAACCAACCCACAGTGTCGTTAAGATATGAGAAATCTGGTGTATATTTCTTGTGCTTGTGCAGAAGAGGCAGACAGTGAATTCATGTAGAGATATTTGCAGTATAATCATGGAGTTTGATATCAGGCCCTGCAGCAGCAGAGAGTGAACAGTTTCCTTTCTGACCTGGAGCGAGAAATCAGTTGTTAAATAATCACAAAACTTCTCCCTGAGTGAAAGAATCTCAGGGGGAAACTTTTTCTTTTAAGGTCGCAGCCAACTTCAGCAGAGGGGAGGATGAGTCGGGGGGAGGATGAGTTGGGGGGGGATGGTGGTGGTGGTTGTTTCCAACCCGGTGCCACATCTCTGGAGTCCCCCTCCATAATAAGGGGCTAATGACGAGCTTCCTTTCAGAGGCTGATGGGGAGGGAAGAGATGGAGATTATCTCCACATGACAGCTCCATCTCTGCTGATCTGCCTCAGATTTAGACACGAGTTTGGGATTTGACACATGACAAGACAGTTAGTAGGTTAAAAAAAGAAGATCTCTGTGGGAAAGACAGGAATTCACATCTGACATCTGACATTGAAGTGTGAATGTGGGATTAAGGGAACGTCTAACAGCATAAAAACAGATTTTTAAAGCTCTGTGGGGTGAAAAAACTACAGTTTTTAATGTTTTGAGGTGAGTTGCTGTCAAGGTTTCAGTATCACCAAGTCATTAGTGAGCTGTTTACACTCAAAACAGATATATTTCAACACACCTGTGTGTCTAATTTTCTATTTCTTTTTCCATTCGCTGCTACAATAGAGCTGCTGTTTCAGATCAAAGACGTTCTGCCAAAAACAAAAACAGCCTTGTTCTTACTCTAACAACTGTGGATTTCCAAGTCTGTCCAACATGGTTTGAAACATTTCCCTCAGCGTAAAGGTCAGGAAAGGTTTTTTTTTAACTCTCAGAGAAGCATGTAATCGATTTAAGATTAAAAAGAAAACACTGGTACAGTAGATTTTCTTCAAAATATTCCCCCTCATGTCAACGCACGGCCGAGCTCTGGATGCAACCAGCGAACGCTGATCGTGTCACGTTTGACCTAAATAGAGACTTAATAACCTTGTTCTGGATGACCAGGCTGGATCAGCGTCCGTTAATCCTAAATGCCACATGTGGGGAGCTGAGCTATCCTCTCCCTGTTTTCTTTTTTTTCTGGGATAAACAGACGTAGAGCTGAGTGATGTTTGAACTCAGAGCATTGACTCGTGTAAGATTAACACTGGACTTTTTTTCTTGGTTTCAGTTTAAAGGCAGACAGAGACGTCGTATTGATGGTTGATGGTGCCTTGAACCCTAAAATACATCACGTTACATTCATCTGACACGTTTTTGTCCAAAGTGACTGAAAATAAGGACATTTAAACTCCATACAGCAGGAAGAAGAACCAGATGTCATCAGAAATAGACGTGTAACTGTCCTAAACAAGCAGCTAAACGTTTTCTCCTCCTTTTAGAAATGAGATGTAAGAATGTAGAGTAAAAACAGACCTCTATTAGACCTCATCCAAGTGTTCATCCACAGGAAACGTGAGATTGTGTGACAGATTTGGTTTGTGTAAGCACACAGGAGCAACAAAAACACTCACTGTGACAGATCTCCACTTCTGTTCTGAGGTACAACTTTTAGGTGCCTAAGTATTTTCATTTAATGCTACTTTAAGCCTCTACCTCTCCATTATAGCTCGGTACAGTAACTTGAACATTGAGGTGATCGGTGTCTCACAGACATCTGAAGATATTTTCTTAGTATACTTTTGTATTGTGTTGTTCTTTCTGTACTGTGTTGTTGTCTGACTGCGAGCCAAGTTTCCCGTCTGGTATAAATAAGTTTCAGGGGGAAATAGTCGACTTTTTACTCCACTACTGCTGCATAATTTGACAGCTGTGTTTTGTTACTTTGAAAGGGTTTTATACCTAAAACATTTCACCAAATAAAACAAAATATTAGGGGTGTAATGATTCTGAAACTGAGGCTGACACTGTGATAAAAACCTCCACTGAACTGTGGCTCAAAAACTGAGGTCTGAAGTGAACTGTGGATTTGGTGAATCATTAGTCTCCTACAAAATATGATGCATTGTTAAAGATTAAACCACAAAATGCTTTATAACGTGGTTAAAATAAAAATAAAAATGTCGTTTGCTGCATCAGTATTGATATCCCTGCACCACTCTATGTAATTTACATACAATAACACACTGACAAGGGTTATTATCCGTAATAATTTCTTTTATTTTGAAGGAATACTTGTGCAGTTTTACTCAAGTCAAATTTTAAGGGTAATACTTAGATACTTTGGATTATTTTACATTGTAGAACTGCTATTTTTACACAAGTGAAAATGCTTCTTCCTCTGGAAAGTCCTCCAAGAGCTTGAAATGCAACTAAAGGATCCTTTTTTATATAGTGATGCTCTGTAATGACTAATAAAAGTTTAACTGAGCCATTATTTAGATTTTTGAGCTCCAGACTTCAGTATTTCTAAATTCTTGCTATGGCCCTGCAGGATGTTGTGCAAGTTTAAATAAACCAAAATAAAACAGAAAAACCGGTGAGATCTGTCACTTTTGTCCATTTTTTTGTTGCGGTGACCCCTAGAGGTCCCTGAACCGCCGTTTGGGAACCACTCCACAGCCTTATTTTACAGCTACAGAGGCCGACAAATGCTGCTGTCAATCACTCTGCCGGGACGCACCTCCTTCTCCAGTTGGGGAGGTGCACCGGAGCTGCATCTGGATTTTACGCGTCGGTCGGTCCACGCCTACAGGACTGCCTCCCCCCTCTCTCTTACCTCTCCCACCTCCCACCCCTCCCCGCTGCAGCCCGCGCACTCGGCTGTGTGGGCTTTTCACGGCGGAGACCTGTCCTCGCCCTCCCCCTTCACTTACACCTCCTTCAGTTTGTCAAATATTCGTCTCTGTTTTTTCCTTTCAATGGCCGTCCGTGGCGTGATTCGCGTTCAGCAGCGCAATAGTTAATGAGATCCGGATGCGCCCTCACTCCAGCAGACCGCTACAGTACGAAGATGGCGTCGGAGGGAGCCAGCGGAGAGCAGCCTCCTCCGGTACAAACACTGGCAACCGCCGTGCTGGGAAGTATCGACACGGTAAGACAGAAACCCCCTTACACCTGTACTTGTGTTTTTACCCGTGTGGCTTGGAGGTGGTCGCGGCGGAGCGAGCGGAGAAACGCGGTGCGCATCTTATTCCGCACAGGCTCGCGAAGAGCCACAGCGGTGGCCAGCGGGAGCCTCGCGACAATGTCTGGAGGAAAACGAGGGGTTCTTCTTGGTTTTTTGAGGTGATAAATAACCCAGAATCCCCCTCAGTGGCCTGTGAAGCTCAAACAGGAGAGTGCGTTTTTGTCATTTTTGCGCATTATAGCGACTTTTTCTTTGTGTTCGCCTTTTTTTCTTCACACCGGCTGCTTTGAACGTTCATCCGCGCAGTTGTAATGTTTCCCTGCGCCTGATCGGAGGAGAAATAGAAATGGTTACACAGGTTGTAGCTCATACACAGTACAGTAAACGAGGGGCTAATACGCAGACTTGGAGCGAGCCTGTTTGGCCGCTGCACCAGAGTCAAATCTGAAAATAGAAGCTTTATCAAGGCTGGTTGTTGCTCTGCTCTCTGCTAAAGGTGAAAACAATTCATGCCACATTTTTTAAAATTTATGTTCAAGTGTTATTCATTCGGCTCGTTTATTTTTCCTCTGAAGTGCTTCTCCACCAGTCAGCTCCACAGGTTTGCACTGATCGTCAGACCAAGTGATTTCTGTAGAAGTGGTTCTTTTGTTGAGCTTCACATGTTGACACACACCTAGTTGTGATTTGCCTGTTTGCAGGTTGCAGTATATGAGCAGTGGCAGTGCCTCTGTGCAAGTTGATCAATCTGTTGCCCTCCCCTCCATGATGCAACCTGTCAGATTGTTGAACGCAAAATGTCCTTGTTCTGTTTCTGGTTTTTTGGAGAGGTAGGCTGGTCGAAATAGAAAACAACAGAAAGCAGCCACAGTCCCCTGAGGTGGGTGGGTGGGTGCCTGCTGGTGTGGTGGGTTTTGACTGAGAGATGAGGTGGGGCTTCTGAGAGTGGATGGAGCAGAGAGCGGTGTGGTGTTGGTGGGAGGAGGAGGTGGAGGCCCCTGATGCCAGACACACTGCAAGTGGTCTTAATTTCAGTGACTCAGCTGCCTGGCATAGCTGGGAGTACAGTGTCCGGGAAGCTCCATAGAACTGCCTAAAATTCCACTTTACATTTAGGCGTCGAGGCGAACAGGTGCTCCATGGTGCGAGGGCAGCTACTCTTCCTTCCCGGGCTGCAACCGGCGAAGAAGGGGCTTCACGCCCTCCATGTGCACCCCTCTCCCACCTCAACAACCATCACCACCATGTGGTTAAATAAGCACTTTTGCTCTTTGCCTCAACATCAGACTCTCTCTTGTTGTTGTGGCCTATTTGGGGTGAGGGAAGTTCCTGAATTTTGTGTAGGGGACTCGGACTGGGCCTTCATGGAAGGAGGGAGTGGAGGTCGAGAAGAGGTCAATAAGCACTCTGCTGGTCACCTCACTCATTTACCACAATACTGCGTGTGCTGAGAGTTAAAAGAGAACAACGGTCTTGTTTTTGTAGTGTCGAGTCCAGCTGGATGAACACAGTGATTATGAGTCCAACAACGTGTGTCAACAAACCTGAAACAAACAAGAAATTTCCCTTTGAGATACTTGACAGATTTTGCCCCCCCTCAGTTCAAATCCTGGTCAAACTATTGTTGTGGGCCCCCATGAGAAGCGAAGTGTGGTGGTAATGTGTGGGATGTGCTGCCATGTTGGAGTGCCATTAACATGATGGCTGTAATGTCATCGCTGCTTCTTCAACAACAGGTGTGTTTGGATACAGGGTGAGGGTGTGGTGTGTGGGTGGGTAAAGTCAGATTACCCTGTAAACAAGCTGGAGAGGTCATCGAACAGGATTCCAGTTTATAATTTTACAATCTATTAAAGTTACTTCATGAATACAAAACAAAACTGCCCGCTAGTTTTAACATCATTTTCGTGTGCAGATGCAACAGTTTGGTTTTTTTGTTTGTCAGGTTTGAGAAAATCCACCTCCAACTAGAGCTGCGCATTTGAAAACTTGTGCGAATCATGATTTTCTTGCTCAAGAATTGATTGAATCGATTTTTCAATATGTTGCTCTAATTTATTGTTGACGTCTGTGTGGTCGGGCAGTAAGGATATTCTGCTGACTCTCTCCTGAAAACTTTACAGCTTTTGTCATGTTCTGGTTTTGTCAATGGGGTTTTCTTCTGATTGTTTTGTCGTTTGTTGGTCGGTTGTATGGTGTATGGTTGCATGAGGGAGAGATTGTTTGATGCAGCTGGTGTCCCTGATGGCAGCTGAATCTAATCATCATTTAGAAATGAGATCACGTTTTTAATATGATTAATGGTGCAGCCCTCTAGGTCAACCCTTTTACCAATGGAGGTATTGGATTTGCATTTGTGGTGTATACAGCTGGGAATGATCTAAACTGATCGACTGGATTGATCGGCACTGATACATAAAACAACATAAAATGATGCTTATGGTTTGACAGAGGGTCTAATAGATTTTACAACTGGTATCAACAGATTCCTAGAAATACTTTAGAAATACATGTTTAGATGGCGGTATGTGAATTAGTAAAACAGGTTTGGGTTGGGGTTATGGTTAAAAAAAAATCTACAACAATGTGTTTTCTTGCAGCTGTTTTGTTGGTTTCATTGTTTGTCTGGGTTGGCACAGAATGATAAAAGAAGTAGGGAAAATTATAAATGCAAAGGAAAGGCGGAATAAACTACAACACAAGTTGTTATATACAGAGGTATTAAATTATAATAGTTTTTATGTTTAATGTATATTTAGTCAGTTTGTTTGCAGATTAGGGATTTACTGCTATTCCTTTTGATTGAGTGAATATGCTGAATTTCAGACTGTTGATGGAGGAAAAGCTTTTGGATCATGTGACCTTTACGGTTTCTGGATGTGTTGAACATCATTTGCATCCTGATTACACATCTAATGGACCAAATGATTAATTGAGTATTCCGTGAATTAATCAATATTGAGACTGATTTAAGTTTAATTTGAGGTAATTTCTTGCCCTGATCCAGATGTTACTGCATGACAGTTTCATCTGAACTTCATTAGAAATAGTCAGTTAACCTTCAACCTTTTTCACATAGACGTTTATTTCCAGTGGTTGGTCACGTTCCAGGCACTGCATGAGTCTATGAGGAGGTTTGGCCAGCAGAACCTGGTGGATCTTTCAGGTCTCCCCTCCCCCTTTCCCTCTCGTGGCTCAGGCAGAAGAATGACAGGAGGCCTTATTAAGTGGACAGGGAGCCTTGGCAGACTCTGACACTTCGGCCAGGCCAGCCCGTGCCTGGCGCTTTGTCATGGCTCATGAACAAATTGGTGCCGCTTCCCTCCTGCTTGCACTGTGCTGAAATGCCAGAGAGAAAGAGGAAGAGGGAGGAGGAGAGACAGAGGTCTCACCTCTCACACCACACCACCCAGGCCTCATGACAGGACATTGACTCGGGTTACCATCATCAAAGACCACAGAGTCGTCCAATTCTCTGAGTACTGCTGGGAAAAAAAGGGGTTGCAGCTCAGGGATGGTTGAGAGCTCGTCTGAATGAATCAATCCTTAGGAATCTCTCCTGCCTTTTTATTTCCAGGCTTCTTTTTTTGTTGCCGCGATGCATCAGAGATAAAAAAAAAAAGCCTGACTAAACTGAAACATGTGATTGGCTGTACTTTCCAACTCCTTGTTCTTCTTGAAAAAAAGGTTCATAATGAGTGAGCTTGCTAAGCTTCTACACAATTTCTTGATAAAACCTAATAAACTGCTGAGTGTATGTATTATTTATGTGCAAGTGTTTCACGAAGCAGATCAGTCTAAAATCTCTCTGCTCCACTTTTCCTTCTCCTTCACCCTCTACCTCTTCTCTTCTCTCTCTCAGGCTCTCTCGTTCAGTTGATTTGATGACATGGCTGCTGTTTGATGTGGGCTGAAAGCGTCATGAACACTCTCACTCTCTCACACCAACACACACAGACACACACACACGGCCGGTCCACGTGATGAGGTGGGGAATGAAATGAGAGATGGTGATGCAAACACAAAAATAGTCAACTCTGCTCGCCTCACCTGACCCTGTCTGAAGGAATTATTGGAGCAAAAGCTCTCAACGCTCGCACAATAGAGTTTGTTTCTTTAACAAGACATCTGTGTGTGAGAGTGTGTGTGTCTTTACAAATTACTCTGTGTTTGTAGGAACATATTCACACGCTTGTGAGAGGTGTGAAACTGAACCGGGTAAGACACAATGTGGTTTGTCATTTTTATTCCTCCATGCTGACGACAGCCGCGACCAGAGGCTTCACATGGACCCGTTGTATCACGAACGCCTCGAGGGAATGTCTCAAACTTTGGCACAAATGTCCACTCAGACTCCAGGATGAACTGATTACAATTTGGTGGTGAAAGGTCAAAGGTCAAGGTCACTGTGACCTCACAAAACATGAGTGAATTCTGTAATTATTAGGCTAAAATGGTGACATGACGACATTATCCATTGCAGTAACTGAAGATTGTGACCATATTTCCTGCAGCCTGATTGGTTGGTCGAGGCGTACAACTAGTTTTGTCGAGAGTGTTTTCCCCCCACAAGACGTCAGCAAGCTGTTAGCTGAGCTGCTGCTAATGTGCGTTTCTGTCACCTTTATTCACTCTGTCACATCTGTTCACCCTCACTCTTTCACTGAGGTACAGAGCCTTTAAGTGAGGACTCATATGAGAGACTTAGTTGTTCAATTTCTTCATCTTTTCAGTGCTTTTCTCTTCTCCTCATCTGTCTACATGAAATAATGTTTGTCATTTTCTGTTCGGCCTGTTAACCTGCTCCTCTTCCCCCTCCTCCTCCTCCTCCCGCTCCTGCTGCTGATGTAGCCAGAGGCAACAGAGAGGAGCGTGGGAGTTTTCCAGCTGCAGCTCTACAAGAATACAGCAGATAAAACTTTACTCCCATTAGCTGCGGTGGAAAATGAAAAAAGATGCAATTAATACATAATCACAAAATAACACCCATTACGACACTATATATTAGCAGAGGTGTCAGTAGTGAGAGGAGGTTTAATGCATCCAAAATGCTTGATGACTGTGTTTATTAGCAGATATTTAGCTGAAAATGAAATTAATTGTGTGTTAATTGTTTGAATCATGAATATACTGACTAGTAGTTTATTAATTAATGTTTCATTATGTTATGATTTAGAATAAGAGCTCGATAGATACAGATATCGTGGTGTCTTTGTGATAATTCTTACTAATTTAAGAGTTAAATTTGGTAGATTCATACCTAAAATGTTTATGTAAAAAAACTCTCAAATATTTTTATTTTTATTTGCCTCAAAAATTCAATATAAGCCAGGCTATAATTATCATAATTTGAGGCTTTTTCAGCTTCTACTCTGCATTTTACGTTTTTATTTTGAAGGGAATGTTTGCATTGCTTCATTGCACAAAACAGGAAGAGGAAGCCGTTCTTCCAAAGTAAAGGTTTACAGTCAGTTTACAGTCGGCAAGATGGCCGCACATTAAAACACCTTCAGCCGACTTCTTAGTTACTGATTCAATACATGTAACTGTCTCTTTTTATAACTGTATAAATATTAACCTTTAACCAGATGAAGGATTTTCGTCAGTAAACGTATCGGATCTTAGGTTATCAGAGAAGCAAGCAGAGCAAACAGCTCCTCTTGTTCGCCCAAGAGTGTCAGAGAAATGCTGGTTTTAAACGTCAAACTGCTTTGCGCAGTGTTTTTATGGTTTTAATCACCTGACTCGTTTGTTTTGGAAAGGAAGAGACCTCTGTGGATAATTCGGCTTTTGATATAAATCTCCTGAACCTTTGACACCGAAGGAATTCTAACCTAGAAACAAGCTAAGCTAAAGTTAGCGGTGGCTCGGCTAACGGCCCCTCAGCCCCTCCTGACGTCGTTTGCCTTCCAAAGAGCACCAGAGGAACACTTATTTTTAAAACAAAACCGCTTTATTCAGTGTATTACTCGTTCTAATTATCTGGTGTGTTTGTTGGTGAGACGAGGAGACATCTGTGGATAATTCGGCTCGCGGTTAAAAACCACCTGAACCTTTGACACTGAAGGAATCCTAACCTAGGCAGGCTAACCTAACGTTAGCTGCAGTTCGGCTAACAGCCGCGCAGCCCCTGCTGACGTCATATGTCCGCTTAAGAGCGCCAGAGAAACATCGATCTTTAAATTCAGACGGTTGTATTCAGTGTTTTTACCCGTTTTGATATCCAGGTTTTGGTTGTTTTGGAGAGGAAGAGACCTCTGTGGCTAATTCGGCTCCCAGTAAAAACCTGAACGATCGACACTCAAGGAATCCTAACCTAGAAACAGGCTAAGCTAATGTTAGCGGCGACTCAGCTAACGGCCGCGCAGCCCCTCCTGATATCACGTGTCCATCAAAAAGCACCAGAGAAACACAGATTTTTTTAAACATGAAACTGCTTTATTCTGTGTTTTTCTCCATGTTAATGATCAAGTCTCCTTATTTTGGAGAGGAGGAGACCTCGGGGGATAATTCGGCTCCCTGTGAAAACCACCTGATTTGACACTGTAGGGTGCAACATCTCCTTTATGACAGGAATCAACAGGGATTATGGGAAATGTAATCCTGAAGTGATTCCACTGGTGCAACATGGAGGATACCAGTTTTCTTGACTGCAGTGTCATTTACATTTACTCCAAGATATCACCATTAATTTGAAAATGATTCTCTGCAGAGGAAAGTAATTTGGCAACAGTTAAAAGCTGCTTTTTATGTTTTAGTCCTTTCAGTAATGGCCTTTCTTTTTTTTTTTCAACCCTGAATGGGAGCCCGGTCCTTAAATTTCACTCTTTTGTGTTCAGACGCATTCATCTTTTAATGAATGTCTTTAGTAATTTTAAAGTGCCATTAGCAGTGTCTTAAAAATAGACAGGAAAAGGAAGAGAGAGTTCTGTGAAATGTACTCAACCTGCAGCTGTTATCGCACAGGTTAAAATGTTCAGGCTCGTCCCTGCTGAAGTGCCCTTGAGCAAAAACAATGAGCTACCCACCTGCTGCAGAGAGTCTGCTCCCAGGGCCGCTCTCGGTGCAGTCTAACACCTGGAGTGAATTTACTGAATGTGTGTGTGTGTGTCACTGATCAGTTTTGCCAAGAAGCAACTTTTCCTGGAGCTACTGAGCCGAGATGGTGACAGAAAGATGGCGGCCGAGTCTCAACCCGTGTGAAATGAAAGGGAGGGAGGTGTGTGAGAGGCTGTGAGTGGAAAAGGAGCAGACGCTGTAATCTAAATGTCAAAGAACGGCTCTGAGTCATTACAAAATGGATGTCGATGGCGTGGGATTGTGGGCTGATGCCAAGCGAACGCAGGATGTTAGAGACGTGATGGTTTGAAGCCGAGGCTGAAGGGAAGGTGATGTCGGTCAGTTGGTCCATCACTCCTGTTTTAACGTTACGTTCAAATGATTGTTGTTCTCTACTTACATACAGCCGTGTATCTACAGACTGCGATACAACAGGTGTTGTTGCGCACCTGGGCGACTTTATTTAGGTCAGCATCTGTATATATTTCATAGTCAAGATCTATAAAAATGGACTTGAATGGCTCTGAATATCTAGCACAGACAGTTATATAGTTAAGTTATAACACTGGTGACCCCCTGACTTCCTACAGGACCAGGATGTGTTCAAATTTAACAGGAATATATGAGAATTAATGAGAGTTAAGTGGAATTTTGGGGTAATTTACTGTATCATATACAAACATAAATATAAACATTTTGTTTTTTCAGAAGCAGACATACATGCAAACTAATACTAATTTTTAAAATGACATTTTTGACTTTGATGATTTGTGATCAGAACTCTAATCGATTCTTTCATTGAACAACCAAAAAAACATGACTGTTGACTAAAATAATATTACGAGAGGGAGAGCAACATCCAAACACAGCGTCTACCAAGGTTTGTGGAAGACTTTGATGCACCTATTTGGCAGCTTTTCGATTTAAAAATACACAATTTCACATCATTTCAGACCATTATTATTACCATATCTGTGTGCACAAATTTGGAAAAGGTAGTGCAGATAATACATAAACAACACCCAAAAAGCAAATGTCAACCAGGAACCCCTACGACCATCAGGTCAGGGGAAAGTCTTTTACAAACTGTATCATATACAAACGTAAATTAAGTCAAATGAAATCTGGTTGTTTTTTTTCCCAACCACATTTAAGTTTTCTGTTATAGGTAACTTTGACAGCTTCCTAGAGTTTTGCAACCCTACTAAAGACAGTCTGAACACCTGTCTTCCAATATTTTTAGCCTCAGCTGCACTTAGTGTTAATGATAATTAATAGATTATACCTCCTGGTAAACCAAATCCCTCACACTTCCCCCTGAAATCTTGTTATTTGAGCACAGCATGAAGCCTGGTGGAGAGCTGATGGTGATTGAGATGACGTTAAAAAGACTAACGAATAAATAAAACTGCACATTCACAGCAGTTTTAACCAGGATCCTGATGTTCCTGAGTGTTGGGGTTTTTAGTCGAGTCAGTATGGGGAATAAGGGCCTCTGCCTCCTTTTCCGTCTCAGCCATTAATCGATTACGCCTCCCTCCAGCACGACTCGCTGTCTCCCTGTTGGCTTCGCAGTAATGCATCGTAGCGAAAGCAATTAAATTTACAAGAGTTCAGCAGCTACTACTGTGCTCCATCTGCATTTTTTTTCTTGCCCTTATATTCTCTAAGGCAACAGGCCCCTAACAAACACCCTCCACCTCCACTTTCATGTTGGTGGTGTGATCCGAACCAGAGCGCTCTGCCCCGGCTGGAGGTCGTGACTGACGTGGGTGAAGAAAGTGCTGTCGATGAGGAGGAGGAGGAGGAGGAGGAGGAGTTCTGCTTCAACACAGCCGCTGCTTTGTCTAGACGTCGGGTTCCTGAGCAACACTGGCGGCTCTGTTCTCGAGCCTCCACAGCAATTTTCAGTCAGATCAGCAGAAAACAAGGTTTCTGTGTGTGTGGTGGAAAATTGACCCTGATGTGTCTGTTTGCGATTCGTCGTCGGGCATTTTGTGTCTGACAGCAGGTCACACCTGTTGCAACTGCACAGACCAGGCTTTAGTTTCTCAGGTTGATTTTAGTCGTTTTTCTGTCGGTGCACTCTTGAATCTGATGCTTTTAAGGCATTTCTTTTCACCTGTCACCTCTTTTTGTTTTTAACCTCTATTTCCTGCTCGCAGACTCCAGAGGATGGTTGTTAAGAGTTAATCACAGATTTAAACGTCACACAAATGGAATTAAACGTTGAATGTGAAGAAGAGGTAACTGTAAATAAAAGGTGAGAGCTGATGCATGGCTCTGAGGAGGAGGAGGTTAAAGGGATAGTTCACTCATTTTTATTTTATTTTATTTGTTGTCTCTTCCACAAACAGCTGATCTGTGTAATAACCCACACAGACATTTCTGCTTTTGCATACCTTCGTGTTTTGCTTTATAAAGTTGTGATTCACCAATAACCTGTCATTCACTAATGACTCCTCCACGCTACAAAACTGATGATGTGAAGATGTTTGATTTTTAGTCATTTTTAGTCATTTTCTTCAAAACAGCACAGTAACCCATGATATTTAACAAAACAAAATGTGAACACAGGAAGTTGCACACACGTCTTTGGATTGTGCTTGAAGTTTCTAGCTTCCTCTGTCTATTAGTTATGCTCATTCTGTTGGCAGTGCCTCTGAATCAGATACTCTGAAGCAATATTCAAAATATCGTGTACACATAATTGATATTGGTTTTGTAGGTGGGTATTTCTTTAATCCGAACAATTCCTTTAACTGAGACTCCATCTTGTTATTTTCTTTATTTTTCAATTAATCAAAACTTCAATAACAGGATGTTAAAGACATCTCCAAATCCCTCGTTTTGTCCAAACCTTAAAAATATTCAGTTTGCAAAGATGTGAAGCTGCAGAGATGCTTATTTAAGAAGCTGGACTTCCTGGTTCAATCATTTAAGGAAAGTTAACAACCAGACAAATACATACAATCACAGACATCACAAAATAGATTTAAAATCAGCCTGTGGAATGAGACATTCGAGTCTTAAAACCTTCTGAATCCACTGGACTTCTAAGGTGAACACTGGCTGAAGAAAGTCTTTCCATGTTGAGCAGCCGTGAGAGAAATAAGCAGAAAATGATTAAACTGTTCAGAAATTCATGCGATCAGGTTTGACTTATTGTTCATTTTACTCAGTTATACATTAGATTCATTAGATTCATGCTTCAGTTCTTTAAGGCAGTGTTTGTCGTCCTGGTGCCATTTAGGCCCAGATTGTAAACAGGCCCATCCAGCTCATTTCACTAATTAGTTCCCCCCCCTCCCTGGATGAGGACTTGCTAATCAGCAGACTCAGCCAGCGTGGTGGTTTGTTGGAACGAAAACCTGCCGACTCCAGGGCCGTAACCGTTTCAGAGAGTGCCAGCTCCCCTCCCTGTACGACAGATTAGAGGCCGGTACCTGCTGCTTCGGCCGTGCCCGGTGTTCTGCCGCCGCCGCCGCTGCTGACCTTCGCCAAAACCGGGCCTCGTGGCAGCACCAGACCGGACGCCCATGACCCTGGCAGCAGCAGCGGAGTCAGGCTGGTGTGAGTAAAGCTCCATCCAACCGAAATTCAGATCCTAATT
This sequence comes from Lates japonicus, assembly GCA_033238685.1. Taxonomy (NCBI): domain Eukaryota; kingdom Metazoa; phylum Chordata; class Actinopteri; family Centropomidae; genus Lates; species Lates japonicus. The sequence continues at coordinate 2,359,877 of BRZM01000047.1, read as the reverse complement.
CACGATAACGATCCGAGCGCTTCTCCCGCATAAACAACTCGGTCGAGCTGGAAAATGAATCAGTCGTCGTTTTAGGGCTATACTTAACAAAAAGATTTAAACGGTTTGATCCCATCCTGAGATAAACTGAGAGAAAATGGGTAAACAGGCTTTTAAAACATTCACTGGCAGAATAAAGGGCTGTGAAGTGCACATTGTGGGAACTCAGAAGCCACCTCAGGACCTTTGCTTACATTTCTGGGGATAAAATAATCTGAATTTTACTGAAGCAGCTGCAGCAAAGACGTCTAAGAAAATATACTGTAGATCAATGCGATTTAAAGCTTTAAAAACCGTAAATTAGTAATGAAATTAAAGCAAAAATACCAAATATTAGTGCCACAAATGAGAGGATTTACTGATTTTCTGTGTTATAAATTAAAAATCTTTGTGTTTTGGAGAATTCCTTGAAAAGAACAAACAATTTAACATCACCACTTTCAGTTTTGGGAAGTTTTAAAGAGAATTTTTCACCATTTCATGACTTTTTAAACACAAATCATTTAACTGAAAAACAGGCAACAGATCATTTGATAACTGTTTCCTGCAGCCACGCACCACATCTCCTTTTTAGATGTTTAATGAACATTTAAAGCGATTTCAATATCAAACCCTGATTTAATAAACTGTTTTCCGAGTTTATTGTTTTCCATCGAGCTGAATACCGGAGGAGACGTTAAAAACCAGTTTATGGTCAAGCCAACGCCTTTTTACTGCTCCGTTTTCACCACAAACCCTCATCGTTTTATTCAGTTTTTTCCCCCTTCAGGCTGTTTTAATTCAGCTCTGTGATGTGATGTTGTTTCTGACAGTGCCAGGAGGCACCGCGTCATTACAGCGTGGTCTCTTTATGGGAAGCCCTGGTATGTACATTAGAGGTTTTGAGAAGGGAGGAGGCATTAGGAAAGGGATGGAGGAGGAGGAGGGGAGTTTTTTTCCTGCATGTGTTGTTTCTATCTTTGTGAGGACAAATCTGCAGAGTGAGGACGTTTGGCGAAGTGATAAAGTTGTTGTAAAGTTGGGGAAAATAGGTTGCATGTGTCACGTATGAGTTTCTGGATGATGAAGAGCGAGAGTGTGGTGACACAGAACTTATTCATACGACATGTTTTAATGTGTCTAACATTTCCTTTTCACAATATGATTCACTTATTGTGCGTTCAAGCCATGTTTGACCTCTTTAGTTGGAAGTTAGACGTTAGCATGTGTGAATGCAACTGCCCGAATCAGCTACAATAAAGATTTAATTGAGGAAAAACACACTTTATTTAAGCAGTATATTTTCTGCCATACGCATTTTAAGTAAAAATAAATAATGTGTGTTATGGTGTGGATTTTCAAAATTATAAAATTTGATCCTACAGCTTGTCTAAAAGCCTCTTCTTCTCTTCTATGTGCCTTTTATAGGCGACTTCTGGCCAATCAACAGTATTGATTGAATATTCTGACATTTTCTGAGCAGCTGGAGATCTAATGAACATGCTGTGGTACGGAGAAGTGATGGTCTAGTTTATTTTTCCCACACAAACACAGAAAAAATTCAGCTTTTAAAGTCTGATTAGGAGTTGACAAATGCTTAACCATCAATATTTGCAGAAATGTTGTGAAAGAAAAGCTGCTGATCTGCTGTAAATGTGGTTTATGTTCATGAGGAGAAGTGAAAATGTTCTCCTGAAGTGATATATATATATGTGATGCTGAGTGCCCACACTCACAACCTGCTTTATTTATCTGAGTGGGCAGCGGCTTCGGAGACTTTTGGTTCAAAGTGTCGCTGGGATTTCAGTCGTTATCTCCGTCCTCAGCCCACGCTGCTGCTGCTCTTTTCTCCCACTTGTAACTCATTGACTGATTTTAGTCTAATTCCCAAAGAAATAAAGAGTCACGCACCTTAAAAAGATGCTGCTGTTATGCAAACACCACATCATATAAATATGTAAACAAGACTAAGAATTAGACTAATTTTGATAATTTGTCAATATTTTCAGCCAACATCGATATAAATTGAATAATTTTTGAGTTTTGGATGTTGTTGTTGATTTTTTCCATAATTTAACTTTATTTGAATTAATTCAACTTTTCTCCCAGAAAATCTGCCAGTGGAGGTAGAAAACTAAAAAAAAATCAACATATGCCTAATATTATACATTTTAATTAAGAATTTCCTCTGACATTAGAAATTAACTATTAATTGAAAATTAAGCTGTAGGTAATGTCAGTTTTCATGATGGCAGGAAGCAGTGAAAGATTGTATTATAATGACGTAAAAAGCCCAAAGATACTGAGTTTTTATACCAAAGAAAACATTAAATCCTCACATTTGAGAAGCTGAGACTAGTGAACATTTGTATTTTGCTCTCAAATATCTAAAACAATTGTTGATTGTGTAAGGGCTATTTATCAAAAAAATGAATTTTCTGTCACCTGGTAAATCTAAAACCTGGGATTTGTTGCCCTAACTCTAAACTCACTGTTTTGAACACTGTAGTCTTTCCCAGAAGCGACAACATTACCAACTCTTTGACCAAAATGTCCTATAAAAGAGCAGTTTGGTTTTGTGGTTGTGGTATTTAAATCTTTTATCACGGACAGGTAACTCCTCGTACTGCATTCTATTTTTTTTTTTTTGTTTTGTTTTCTGGTAAAGTGAAACTTCAGCTGTAATGGCCTTTTGACAGACAATTTGATTTCCTGCCTGGAGCGTCGCGGACCTCGGTGTTGTTTTTCGGTCTATATTTGTCTTTGTTTGTGATAGGGCAGCGTGTGTGTTGGTCTGTGTGTGTGTGTGTGTGGTCAGGGTTGTTGCTGAGCTCTGTGATTTTTAACTGATGTGTGATATCAGAGGAGCTGTTGGATTCGAGCCCTTTGGCTTGTACCTCGGCCTTTTTCATCTCGCCTCCGCTGCCAAGCTGGTGGTAATACACACGTTCAGGTTTTAGTGCATGAATGTTTACATGTGCTGAGGTGTGTGTTTGTGTGTGTGTGCATGTGTGTGTCGTGTGTGTACATCTAGCACCTTAAATTTTTTATTTATCCAAAAAAACTACGATAAAACATTGCCGCAGTTTTCGGTTTTGTCTGATTATTGTGTGCATTTGCATGTTTCTGTGTAGGTGTGTGTGTGTGTGTGTGTGCGCATGGTGGCGACTGGAGGGGGTTGTGTGTTCGTGTGTGTGTGTGTGTGTGTCTATTTGTGTTGCTTGCAGGATTTTTCTTTTCATCCAGCATGAGGTTAAATCAGCCGGATATAAAGTGCTGTCACACATTTAATGAGAAAAATAGATATGCATGCGCATGACAGCTCCGCACACTTTGACACACACACACACACACACACACACACAGAGTAAGTAATAAACACACTTGCGGCCCTATCAGATGTTGGGGGGCTTTTTGTGCCTCTGCCCACAGGGACTATGAGGTTTAATCAAGCAGCAGGCCTGTGTTGGTTTACTGTGGCATTAAGGATAAAAATAGGCTGCAAGGAGCTGACTCTACTGGGCATCAGAGCCCGTCCACACAGCTGCAAGTCATGCTCTGTGTGTGTGTGTGTGTGTGTGTGCTAAAACGTACATTTGTGTGCTTGACCTGAAGTGTTTGCCTCCGTGTGTTTTCTCTTTAGTTTTCTTTCCTGCATTATGTTTTTAAAGAGAAGATTTGCATATAGCTGAAGGAATTAAAAGCTTATGGTGTGTGTGTGTGTGTGTGTGTGTGTGTGTTGTAGCTGAGCCTGAACAGCAGATATGCGTAAAAAGATTTAAGGGCTTTATTTGTCTCCTTTATTTGTAATTGTAGGTCATGTGTTTTGGCTTCTTTTGCAGCGGCTCTGATTTAATTTTCAGTGAAGATGTTTGAATTTTACTGTTGTCTTTCATTTAATCTTCAGTAATAAGAAGTGAGTTTTGATACCAGGCACTGTTAAAGGATTAGTTCCACATTTTGAGGAGAGACACATTTAGCTGGGTGAAAAGACTAGTTGTTTTCCTCTGTTTCCAGTCTATTTATGCTAAGCTAAGCTAACCGCCCCCTTGGCTCTAGCTCCATACTTAAAGGATAACTCACCTCAGAGGATGTCCATCAAAGTGGACAGGCTCAGATTGTTATTATAAGTGTCTGACAACATTGTGGATAGGATTCCTACAGAGACAGAGCTTTTTATTAAAGAGTAAGATCCTTTTTCTTTAACCAGAAACATTGTTATACATTAATACCAGACTCCACTGACAAAAACAGGAATTTTATCTCACAGAACACAGGAGTTGTTCCTGGAATACTCCTGGAATCTTTTAGTTTGTTTGTGTTATTGTTTGGTACTTTTACCTACATAAAGGATCTGAATACTTCTTCCATCTCTGAAAGTCACAGAATGACTCAAACTAACAGATGGAGGCAGTGGTATTCCAGCAGCTCCTGTATTCTGCTCGGTAAAATCGCTGTTTTTGTCAATGGAGTCTGGTACTGATATAACAGCTGTTTTTTTTAGCTCTGGTTCATTGGTGTTCTTATAAAACGACTAGCTTTTTTGAATGCCTTTACTGATAGTTTCAGAGCTTGCATTCAAAAAAAATACTACAACATTAACACAAAATGTATAGGTTTTAATCCCAACTTATAAATAAATTTAGCACAACAGATTTGTGGCAGTTTTCCTGAGACATCCACACAAAATACCAGTTATTCTGTTTTTTTTCCCAACTCTGTGTTCACATCACGGTGGAAAAAGCCCCTGAAAGCGGCACTCAGACGCCCGTGGGATTCTTAACCTCTCGAAACACAGACAAATTAAATTCCCTCTCAGGCTGGAGCCATTTTAAAGACCATGACCAAACCATGGAAAGGGTCCTTCAGAAAATTAAGAATTTCATTGCGGTTTAAATTCTTCTGAAGGAGGAGGAGGAAGGTCCTCCGTTACAGTCAGCAGGTGATTGGCTGATATCCAGTGTCTCATGAACCTAATTTGTCCAGATTTATTACGGCTGCTATTGTTTGTGAGGAGAGAGATTTAGGACAGGAGGTTAGGAAGTCCTGGGAATGTGTATGTGATGATTTTTCATCGCTGTGTGTGTCAGAGAGGGACTCAGTGTGTGCGGCAATTCACAGGAGCTGCTTTATTCTGCTGCGATGCTAACTGATACCTCGGTGTAAGCATACACCTTTTTTTTGTTGTAATCTTTATTTAAATATTTCATTAAGCAGTAGAGGGGGAGGATCTGAGGTCCAGGGAGCAGCAGTGCGACCTGAGGTGCCTCTAAGGTATCTCCACAAAAATGAGCTCCAGTTTAACATCATTATTACTTCACTGTGTGGATGATAGCAGAATGAGGTTTTAGAAGGTTAAACACTTCATTATGTTAAATTAAATCATATAAAACAAAAAATGTATTCCCAGAGGAGGTGATGTATTATCAGTTAGGATTCTGAGGCCGGGATCAGACAAAACTTCCACCATCAGGGATGATGAACAAGCCCTGTAGTGTAGAGGTGGGAATCTCTAGGCACGATTTAATTATATTACGATTCAGGAAGATAAAATGAATATCAATTCATCTTGATGCATCTTTTTTTTCTAGGATAAAAGTTTGTAATTTGTGGTCAGCAGCAGCTACAACCGGGTGTTTTTCTTCCTCCTCCGGGTGGAAACGTGTGATATAGTTTCTTATATTTGTTGCGTTTCCAAAATATTCTGATTCTGTTTGATACAACGTGCAGATACTGTGGCTCTTATCCACGCTTTAATGCAGAGGGTGCCGGTTGGATTTCTTGCTCTAGACTGTCCGGGCGCTGCACTTCTGCACTTCTGAGTTCTGTCTTTTTCGTTATCAGTAAATATTTAGAAAATCAGTTTTTGACATTCGTGAATCGATTCCTCATTGTGATGCATCTATGAATCGATTTTTTTGACATAACAGAACTGCGACGAACATGACACCCTGATAAAAAGTCCAGGTTGTCAGAATTTGCCTAATCTGACATGATGGCTGTTGTTAAAGACAAATTAAAGTTGCGAGTCAGATCAGGACCTCCTCAGCACTGTATCTGCACTGGAGAATGGTCTATCTGCACCCTGGACCTAACTCTGCGAGGATCCAGGAGGGTCTGCGTCATCAGAGGATGCACGCGATGACTTTTCCTGCAAGCGTCTGCACATGCATCCTCCATGTGGACTAGAAAGCGTACAACAAGAACAACTACATGTTTGTGACGTCCACAGCTGATGTCTGTGTGCGTCTGCAGCAGAGTATATTTGAGATTTTAGAAGAAGTTTTCAAGCTGCTGCTGTTTGTGGACGACTTTGCAGCTCCCAATGTGGAAGTGGGGAAAAGACTCTTAATGCACTGTCCTGTTTAAATAAAAATAATTTCCTTGGTGCGTGACTAATGGTTGGGTTATACTTTAAAAAAGCTGGAGTGGTAGAAGGCATTTGTGCATTTGAAAAGTGACAGAAATAGGAAAGAAAAAAAGAAGAGAAAAGCAGTTTATAAACTTGTCTTAATTTGGTCCTCGCTGCCCAGTGTGTCACCACCTTTACAGCACCCCCTGAATGTGTTCTTCAGAGGCATTAGGCTGACTTACAACAGACATAATCCTCACCCAATTAGCAGTTTGTCGTAGCACCTCCTTTTGAGTAACAACTGACGTTCCCTCGGCGCTCCCCCCTTCGCTTATAAACCTTCTCAGCATCAGCTGGTGGTGATACGTACTCCCCTGATGATGGTTTGGGAAGCAGAGGCGGACAGCGAGGAAGAAGAGGAGGAGGGTGGAGGGTGGTGGTGAGGTGTCGCCTCTTTTGTTTCAGGCTTGTTAAGAGTGAAAGGGTCTTGGCAAGTGGGTGGAGAGCCCCCGGTTAAGCCCTGTTACCCTCTGTGAAGCCAGCTCTGAGCCAACAATAGCAGCAACGCACCAGATATAGAAGCCGGGGGCTTTGACAAGTCATCGAAATTCGACCGTATGAAGAGACTGTGTCGCTGTGAACAGATAAATTGGACCCTGTGGTTTAATAAAGTGTGTGTTTGTGTACACTTCTGCTCATCCATCTATTTCTCCTGTCTATTTAATCGAGCTATTTTGTCTGCCTCATTTGATTAATCTGATTTGTCCACACTCTCCTTGAGAAAATCGTTCTGGCTCGTTTTAGCTTTGTGACTAACGAACGAATGACTCACTGTTTAAATTTGGACGGGTGCATTCTCTATCCAAAACACAGCCTAAACTGTTGTTTGTACGCAACTTTTTCTGTGTCAGTCAGGTGGGGGCTGATATTTACAGAGTGCAGTACGTCACGGTGGGACAGGTGGCACGAGGGCTGCAGATGATTTATGTAAAATATGTCTGTGGATGTGTGACATACATGTGAGGCTCATGGAGCTCGTACAGCATGTGCAGCGTGAGAGGGTGGTGGTGTGATTGATTACTGATGATCGGGGTTAAAAGAGGGGAAGGAAAAGATCTGTGTCCACAACATCACAGAGTTAAACTGAGAAAAGCAGCAACTCCTTGCATTTAAAAGGCTGGAACGAGCAAGCGTTTGGTATTTTTGCCTGTAAATGACTTGTGATTATAAACGTTTTTGATCATGACCTTTATGTCTAACCCATGTTTTGATCTGTGTTTGTTCTTTCTTCCAGCTGGAGATGGAGAAACTGCAGCTTCAGAGTCTGGAGCAGGAGCACCGCAAGCTGACGGCGCAGCTGAAGGACGAGCGTGAGAAGAACAAGCACATCGTCATGATGCTGGTGCGAGAGTGCAAGCAGCTCGCCACGCGGGTGGTGGAGGAGTCGCAGCGCTTCGACGAGCTCCAGGCCCGTCTGGACGAGGAGAGCCGCACCTCCGGCCGGCTGCAGGAGGAGCTGAGCACCGAGCGGCAGCGCAGCCAACAGATGGAGGCCAAGATGGAGAAACAGCTGTCGGAGTTCGACACCGAGCGGGAACAGCTGCGCGCCAGGCTGGGCCGCGAGGAGGCCGAGAGCCAGAGTCTGCGGCAGCAGGTGGAGCAGCTCAGGACTGAACGGGGCGACGGGAAGGATGCTGCTGTCGCCCATCCTGCTGCTGCTGGAGCAGAACCTGCTGCTGCCGTCGGCGCTCCGCCCAAACCTAAAGCTCTGACGTCTGTTTCCGTAGCCACAGAGCCCATCAGCTCTCGAACGACGTCTTGCCAAACGGACCTGCCCCCTGCTGAGGTGGAGGGCCCCAAGAAGACCCCCCTCACTATACCCGTCAAACCGACCCCTTCCAACTATGTGGGCCTGAGCCTGCCAAAGACGTCTGGCCGGGGGATCGTCCACAGCAGCTCAGGAGGACTGGCACAGACAGAGAATGGCTCAGAGGGCCAAGCCCCCCACGGCTTACCCAGCGGGGTCAGCCCCCGTGTCCAGGCGGCCCGCTACAAGTTCCAGGAACAGGACCAAAACGGCACGGCGTCCCAGAGTCCTCCAGCCCGTGACCTCTCCCCCACCAACCGTGACAACTTTGCCGCCAAGCAGCAAGCCCGTCACACCGTCACGCAGGTTCTCTCGCGCTTCACCAGCCCTCCAACGGGAGGCGCCGGACCCCTGCGTCCAGGCCTGCCCCACTCCGCCTCAGAGGGAGGCCCTTTTCCCGGCCGCCTGAGCCACCCCATCGGCCTGAAGTCGCCCACGGTGGCCAGGATCGACCGGGGAAACCCTCCCCCTATCCCTCCCAAAAAGCCAGGGCTTTCCCAGACCCCCTCTCCTCCTCACCCACCCATCAAGGTGGTGGGGGGGGACAGCAGCCGCTCCCCAGGGGCCGGGCTGAAACCGGCCACGCCCCAGCTGCCGCCCAAACCCGCCCTGGACCTGGTCCCAGCCCTGACGGCCTCTCAGGTGGGTGCCTGCCCCCCCTCCCGCTCCCCGGGGCCCAACCGGGGCCCTCAGCGGCAGCCGGCAGCAGCATGTGCAGAGTGCCCCCCCGTCATCAGCCCCGCCACCGCTGTCAGTAGCCCCTCCTCCATAAACCCCCCCTCCACCTCCTCCTCCTCCGTTAGCGCTCCATCCTCCCGTAGCTCCCGTGCCTCAGCAGGCAGCCCCCTGGCAACAGCATCAGGTAAAGGGGCTCCTCCACGCTCCTCCTCCCTCTGGTTCTCCCCACTGCCTCTTCTCTTCCACTGTCTTTCCACAGTGCTAGCCTAGCGTAGCCTAGCGTAGCCTAGCATAGCGATCAGGTCACAGGGAAAGTGGTCTCAACCACAGGAATGCAACACAGAATAGCGCATGAGTCAATTCAATTTATGTCACTGACTCTCATCCCCTCTCAACCCCAAATTACCTCGCAAGATCCGATGTCGCTCTCTGCTCCCTCCCTCTCTCTCTGCTCATCTCTGTTTCTTCCTCTGGGCACCTTTTCGCCTCCCGTGTTGTCACATTAGCCACATTGGTGTCGGTATCTGCAGCGGGCGTTGACAACATGACGCTAACATGTGCCTGACTGCAGACCAGAGGTTAGAAGTGTCACAGCAGAGGGAGCATGTCAGGATTAATTGAGGCAGACCAGATATTTCCCTCCTCCCTCTCAGATTGGTTTGTAGGCCTTTCTACCAGTAACCCCCACCCCTCTCCTCTCTGAAGCTGATGCCAGAGGCTGCTCTCTCCTTCCCTTCCCCTTTTCCATCCTCCTGTAGCACGACCACCTCCTGCACTCTTCCATTAACTTGTGTCATCGACAGCGCTCTGCACGCCTTTTCATCTACTTTGCTTTTATATTTACCCGGGGATGTGTTTGCACTGGTTGCACTGTGTCGCATGATTCAAAGAATAACACCAGTTTATTACAACTTGGGTGTTTTCTCCAAAGTCTGGGCCATTATTTCTGTCTGTTAGAACAACATTATGCTCACTAGGATCAGAAATATTTTAGCAAATTACCTCCTGAGATCAGGGATGATCAGTGACTTCAGGCAGAAACACGACTGATCAGGTCTGAAACGAACCCCTGCATTAAGATGAAATCACAGTTAGTTAAGTTTTACTTGTCAGGGCTGTGCAATATGACCAAATTAATGACCAATAAAATTAAATTAAATAAAAAAATAATAATTATGTACTCAAAAATGAATAGTAATATTCAGAACTTCTGGACAAACGTTCACTTAAGAATGTAAAAATATTAAATATTAATGTATAAAAATATAAAATACTTTCCAAAAACAAATGATTACAGGCCATGCTATATAAAATACCGCATTGTACTTTCAAATTTAAACTGTAGAGGCTCACAACATAGATATATTAAATATAACAAGAAACTAAACACTCACACAAGTTTGAATTTGAGTCTGTTGCAGGAACTGGTTCTGGTCCGTGTCAGACGTTGTTCACGTTACAGAGGTAGCCCCTCGATTTGACGATTTCACGTTTCTGCCTGTATCCATGTGGTGACGTGTTAGACTGCAAACCGTCATCCAAATGATGAAAAAATATGACCACCAAATAAACGATAGACATCTTTATTTCGTCATAGCACATAGCCATACTTACTGTAGTCGCCTATAGTTTTCTAACCTACATTTAAACTGTGTTCACTGTCAGTTTTACCTCCAAATAATTTGTCTTAACTGTTGGTTTATCGTCTGACAGCTTATGTCTCTTGCCCAGTCTGACCTCTTGTTGTTCCAAGTAATGGCAAAACAAAATCAAGTTGTAATAAACTGGAATTATCTTTAAATACGCCTGTAAAATGTGACAAAGTGTGTTGCATTTTTGAAATCCCTGCTCTTGCATGCAGATGTATCCTGAGTGGATGTAATGTGTCTGTTTATTCAACTAAACTTGACAAATAGCAGAACTAAAATGCAAAAACAATGCAGCAGATGCTCCAATGTGCAGTCAATAAAAATCTGAGAGGAATGCTGCCCTCCCAGTGTTATTTACTGACATTTTAAAGGTCAGATGTAAGGTTCTGTGAGACTTAAATAATGACGTTTTTTTTTTTACTGCACAAGGAAGAACAACGTTAACACCAGTGCTGCAAACCTTTCCGATTTCATTGCATTCGATTGCAGCATCTCCCACTTTACTAATCTGATAAAGCCGTCGAGCCCTTTGGGGAAATTCTGCTGCTTCCGTTATTTATCACCACTTTCAAGCCAGGCCACAGTCTCACCTGTCGGCAGCCAGAAATGTTTTTGTAGTCTTTGTACTTTTCCTGTTTCCCCACCTCCACCACCTCCCACTCAGACAGAAAGTGCAACCATAACGGCCGTCGTAATCCTCGTCCTTGAGATTCCCTGCTGCACTTTTTCTGTACTCGCCTTTGTGTCTGTTTTTCAGTCAAATGTCTGCGCTGAAACTCTCCCTTCTCTCCATTTTGTCTTAACTCATTTTTATCCCTCCCAGTCCACAACAACCATATTAAACCTCAGTTTGAATTAGAGCCTAAACTGTTTAGTTAATAGTTTTTTAGCAAAGCTTTTGGGTTTAGAAACAAAGCCTTTGTTCTGTTCTTTACTTCATCTCTTTGTCTGTTTGTTGTGCTTCATCATTTAAGATAATGTTGTACAGTAATGTGTGTATTTGTATTTGTCTGCTCTGTGAATCATGTGGATGAGTGATGGCTCTGGAAGATGAATGTCTTCCGTCATCCAGCTATTAATCTGATGCAATGACAGGCTCTTTTGTCCAGGCTGCAGCACGTGTTGATTAAGTTACAGACGTTTTATTAAACCCCTGGAAAAGCTTTGAATTTAAATGGAATTTTCCAGGGCAGGGGGGAAAAATCTAAATCTAAATATTACAGGCGACAAAGTATATCAAGGAACTAATGAAATACAGCAAGACATTTGTCCTATTCTCACTTTTTAAAAAAAAATTCTGTGCAACATTTAATTATACCACTTGAATTTTTAAATGTGTATTCTTAAGAGGAAGTTTCCATTAACCTCTTAAACTCCGCCGAAAAACCTGGAGGGTTAGTCTTTGCAAGCTTGTCCTGGTCGGCAACAAACAGATTTATTTGACATTTAAATTGTGATCTTTACGTATCCAAACATATCAAATATGTCAGGCTGAATTACAGGGAAATATGCACAAAATAATAAACAAGAGTACTGCAAAAACAGATCTGAAGGGAGAAATAATTTTACTGTTTTCGTAAAGTCACTAAAGCCTTTAAACCTCATTTTTTCTGGATGAGTTCCAGGTGAGGCTGAAATAAAACCTCAGTATGTCGCTTTACCTGTTTACCCGTTTCTCCTCTTAATCCGGCCATTATCCTGCTGATTTGTTCAAAACATTAGCTGAAGCACCACGAGGGATTTAGCCAAGAATAGCTTCAGGCTATAGAAAACAACTGGGTGGTTTAATGTTTGATATCTGTGGTGCCAGAGTGACTAACCGGTCGGACAAAACAAACATTGTGAAGGTGTCTTTTTGAGCTTTGAGTAATAATGGGCGTTTCTTAGAATCAATAAATCAAGAAAATAATCAAGCGATTAATCATAAATCCTACACAAATGCATGCTGATTAAACATTAATGCATCAGTTATAATAATTTATTGATACAATAGTACAGTGATGTTCATAGAGGATATTGTAGTGCATTGAGTTGTTTTAATACTTTAAGTGCATTTTCCAGACAATACTTAAATGCTTAAGTGACATTTTCAATTCAGGACTTTGTGCTTTTAGTCAAGTAATAGATAAACACTTCATCTACCACTGGAGTTAAATATTTATAATTCAAATCCTTGTTTTTATGACTGGACTAGTTCATCAAATACAAATATTAAAGATGTCTTTTGCCTTATTTTGTCACATTTTCCCCGACATATTTGGTGTATTTGAACCTTTGTAATCTCCACTCGAATTTAAAAAACAATACGAGGGTTTAAACAGTGTTTTCTGCACAAACATTAGCTTGAGCATGTTTATTTAGCAACTCAAATTTTAACCTGCTGTTCAGACAAAAGAGACTGTACCATGATATGTATGGATCTGAAGTGTGCTCTCCTTCCCCCTCCAACCTGTCCACCTTTTGAAACTTTGACTCTCCCGTACTCAGCATTTCTAGTCGCTTCCTCCTCGTCCTCCTCCTCCTCCTCCTCCTAGTTTAACCTGTTGCTGTTCCTGCTCCTCCTTCCTCCCACTGCAGGCTGGTGTCCCTCCGTAGTCTCCTCTCTAAGTGGCGGTGGGCCTGCTGCCCTGGACGGCGGGCGCCCCCTGCTCCTCCAAGCTGCTTCCCAGGGAAATGTCACTTTATTGTCAATGCTGCTTAACCAACCAGACCCGACCACCAACACCACTTCTTCTACTTCTACCACCACCTCCTCCACGTCCACCAACATCACCTCTACCACCGCCATGGAGAACAACAAGCCCACTCACCTTGACCAAGACCACCACCTCTACCACAACCACAACCAAACCTCTGCCTTGTTTGCTGCTGCTCAGAACGGACACACAGGTAACCGGCGTTTCATTCATGAATACTGATTGGCTGGTTATTGGCTTTGATAAGGGTCGAAACGGACAGGAGGTTGCTGAAGCTTAAAGGCATTTTTCTGGCTTAAAGCGACATAATGTATAAAGGACTGACTCTGTCTTTTATTGTGATTGAACAACAGACCAAACTCCCTTCATATTTTTGCTGTTTTTGTGGTTCAGCCCTGTAGATCAAACATCTGGACCAGAACATAAACTGAGATTTATTGAATTTTTTTTTTTAGAAAAACATCTGGTGAGAGCTGATTATTTCTTCTATTCTTGTTTTTATTTTTGAATGGTGTATGTTACCCATGATCCCCTTCACCTTCTGGAGCAGGAAGTGCTGTTGGTATAAGAAACACACCAAATTCCATTAAGAATTCTTGATATTTTCAAAGTTTCCTGACTGGATATCAGAGATGAACGCTGGTTTTTAATGGCATCATAATTGCTCGTAATGCAATCCGGTACCGTTCTGTTCCACCATAAACTCTACTTTTCTGATGCCTATACATCTTCAAACGCTGTAATTTTATCTTATTGTTAGGTAGTTGTCAGTTGCAGTCATTATCTGGCAGTGCAGCATCAAGGAAAAGCATTGTTGCCATGGTTACTTGCCCAGGTATTGGTAAAGATTAATCCCTTGGATGTCTGCCACTAAATCGGACACAAGTAATGTCCGTAGCATGAATTAAGTCTCATATCTTTGTGATATCTGATGCACTTAATTAGTTCTTGCCTGAACAACATCCTTCATTTTGTGGTCACTTCCATCCAAAGTACATTAGTGTATCTTTACATATTAAAGCAGAGGTTGTTCCCTCTGGGGAACAGAAACCCTGTCTGTGGTTTGGGTCAGTGCTTGGCTGGTTGATTGACTGCTGGATGAACATCCAGAGGCTCGTATTGATTATTATTGATTGGTAAACAGAAGGTGATACTCTTAGATACAAACAAAGGTTTCACATAGGATTGATTGTCTGGTAAATGAATAAAAGACATGACTTACAGCACCGTAAAGAAAAAGAAAACAAATGTAACCTGCACTCATTAAGACAGTACATAAATTGTAGTTCAGTCTTGTTTGCCTTTGCTGAGCTTGATTATATAAATAAATAACTTCCACATGATCAGTTTCCTGAAATAAGCAGCAGTTGTTTTTACAAACCGAATACAATGTCCATCTGCTCGAGGTATTTAAACATTTCTAGTGTCATTTGCTTCAGTTGGTACAGTGTTTGTTTTCACAAACTCACTGTTCTTAACAGGATTGTACCTTCAAAATGCAAGGTATAATTCAATTATATTGTTCTCTGTATAAAGGCTTTGGAGTTCGAATCAACTACTGCAAAAAAAGGAGACAAATTAAAGGAAAAACCAACATTTAGAGTCTTAGAAAGGTGTTGGACCACCTCGAGCTGCCAGAACAGCTTCAATGCTCCTTGGTGTTGAAGTCTCTGAACTCTAATGGATGGAACACGACTCTTCCAGAAGATACTTCTTCATTTGATAGGGTCTTGGTCATCCAAGTCACGGTAGTCTTATGTGCTAGTTGAAAGCAACTGGACTTCTTTTGAGTTTCTTGAACATGTTTCATATCTCACCCGAAAGGCTTCATCAGTCTCAGGCCCAGTTATTTAACCCTTGGCGAGATTGTCACCTTGACCCTCCCTGCCATCATGTGAGTCATTAGGATAACATGGGTCAAGGTGTTAATGGGGGTTAAATTGCCTGGATATGGATCCATTTTCATACTCGTCAAGCCATTCATTCCTCCTTTCCACCTCTTTTTTGGCATCTGAACCGTGACGACAGCAGTAGCTATGTCTTAGTCTACAGGTTTGAAAAAGACCTTGGTCCTTGGCAAACAAAGAGCATGGAGTCATCTGCAAACAAACATCTGTAGCGACACCCTACCCTACGGGTAGTAACAATGATTTTCAGGTTTTTCCTTTAATTTGTCACCTGTCCTTACCTGCTCTGATGCTTTTCCTTTTGTCAACAGCCATTGGGCAGCTGCATTTGAAAAGTAGGTCCATTTTCTCAGGTGTGACTCTGTAGAAATGTTTCTTGAAGATGAGCCAGTTACTCTGTTGACTTTCTATTAAATAAGGAGTAGAAAGAAGGTTCACAGTGACACAAGACTGGACACTCTGTAAGCCTCCACAAAGGAGCTCTCTCTGTTTTAGTCATTTAGGCCTTTTCCAGAGCAACTCATAGTGAGTGATCCAAGGTTTAATACCTTGTGAAAGAAACCTTCAGAGGGAACACGAGTTGGATGTTCCAGATATCAAACCTGTGACATTTCTGTTTTAAGACAGATTCTAACCACAAAGTCTCCCTGCCACCTGCTTCTTTCTTACCGCAGCTAATAATCTCTGCAGAGATGTGGTCTGAGATTGTCATTTCAGCTAAATTAAACATGATTTCTTGCTTTTTTTGGCGACCCTTTTGTGAGAAGGAAATAAGATGCTAATGCTCACTTTGTGGTCAGTTTGAATAAAGTCTTTCCTTTGTCTCGCAGCTCGACTTTGTAGTGTATGCTTCAGTGAAGAAAACTCAGTCAAAGATTAAGCATCTGCTATATATGCATAAGGAATCATTAAGTATTCAGACTGATGAGGGAAAGGAAACATGTTATGAACTTGCACCTCGTTCAGGTCATGTGGGTGACAGATTCTGTCAGAGATAATAAAAAGGGTAAAAGCAAAGAAGGGAAAGGAAGAAACTCAGAATTATATACTGTCCACTGAAATGGACAGTATGTGGACAGTATGTCATGAAAAGATTTAAACATGACCATGCCGTTTAGTCATTTTATGTGGCAGAATTGTAATCTACAGCATGTAGAGTCTTGCTGAATGTTGTATTTGGCCACTTCAAGTTTATATTTTTGAGTCCAACACACAGCTTCAGGTTAGCTTGGTTGGAAGGATGTCTTAAACACCTTTTGCATCAGAACATGTGCTTGTTCTTCCACTGGCTTAGTTGTTATTGCAGTGTTGACACTTCTTTTGATTTCCTGCACAGTCTAATAGCAAAATGGTTTGTGAAGACTTAGCATGGCTTTGCCTGGTAGTTGAAAAGAGGTAAATACAACCCTCTGCCCACAGATTTTTAGTGATGTTCAGGTCAGGGGAATGTGGGGGCCGTTGCCCGACATGGGCATAGGATAGGATTCCTACAGAGATAGACCTTTTATTTAACCATAAACATCCTTGTATGTTAATACCAGATTCCATTGAGAAAAACAGGAATTTTACTGAGCAGAACACAGGAGCTGCTGGAATACCGCTACTTCGATCAGGTAGTTTATTTGTGGTATTTTTACTTCAGTAAAGGATTTGAATACTTCTTCCACCACTGAAAGTCACACAAACTACCTGATTGAAACAGTGGTATTGCAGCAGCTCCTGTGTTCTGCTCAGTAAATTTCCTGTTTTTGTCAATGGACTCTGGTACTGACAAAACGGCTGTTTCTGGTTAAACAAAAAGGATCTTACTCTTTAATAAAAAGGTCTGTCTCTTTAGGAATTCTGTCCATAATGTTGTCAAACACTCACATTTTAGTGTCTCTTTGCTCCAGCGGTCATTGCCTATGGGTGCCCAAACCTTTGCATACGACCACACATGCGTTTTGCTGCTGTACGAAGATGAAGCGAGAGGACAAAGACCTGGTGCTGATAAACGCTCTACATGGGCTGTAATTGCATGAGCTGCGGCTGATCCCATTATGTTTGGCTGCCATTAAATGAGATGGACTGTCATGTCAGGGCTGTAACCTCTCACAAACACACACACACACACATAGAATAATTAATGCATGTGGACACACACACAGGTCTATCAGGGTGTGTTTCCCTGCTGAGATGTTCAGTTAACACCGTCAGTCGAGGAGCGTTGATGCATGAGCACGACTAATGCAGCTGAAGGACGGCTGGACTGAGAGCTTACAGGTGTGTCCACACACAGAGGACACACACATTCAGACCTTCATCCTCCTCCCATTAGTCCTTCACTTTTCCCCTGAGTTTTTCCTCTCATCTGATCTGACCGTTTGAGCCACGTTGACCTCTCCTCCTTCACTGTTTCTGTTTACAAACACAAAACCAGCAGATATACGTTAAAACATTTAAACCACACGTCCTGTAGATCGCCCGAATTTACACGCAGAATATGTGAAACTTTTTTTGTCGAGAGTTGAAGCTTGTTTCTTGCTCCACTTCTTGTTTCCACTGGCTGTAATTTCTCATAAAAGGTTTCTTTTTGTCCGTCTTTCTAAAAAGCTGGAGCACTGTAATGGGACTTTCTGTCCATATTCTAAGATAAATGGGGCACTCTGCAGTCATAGTGGAGGATGAAATTTGATAAAAGACCACTTCTGCAGCTGAGACTCATGGGAAATGTAGTAGGGAAGAGGCTAAGGTAATTATAGCATCGGTAGGTGTGTGTTTGTTTCAGAGTATTGGACAGAAAAAGGCAGCTACTGTCATGTTTATTCTTTTTAGAAGAACGAGTGAAAGAGAAAATACTTTGTCTGCACTCAGTACCATACCCACCACACCATCTACAGTATCCATGGCAACTATGTACAGTGTATGTTTGTGGTCATTTACTCTGATGACTGTATTTTAACTGTAACTGATCTTCGTTCATTCACGTTTCACGGCGTGTAATGTCTTCCTCTTCCTCTTGTCGTCTCCCTCCGTCAGAGTGTGTGAAGCTGCTGCTGTTTTCGGGATCGCCTGCTGACGTTTTGGACGAAAATGGATTCACGTCTTTACACTTTGCTGCCGCCCACGGCCACAGCGGGTGAGCTCATACAGGTCTCCCCCATCCTGACCTGCCAGACACACACACACACACACACACTGTTGATAACATTGTATTGATTTACAGTCATTCCCTGAAGGCTTATTGTAACCTATGTAAGGTAGTATATATGAGAATATGTTTGTGTGAACGGCTGTAACCTTCCCAGACTTCCTCAGTTGCCTACAACAGTCTGTGGATTGATTTCTATGCAGCAGACTTGGGACAACTTTTCCGCAAAAATCTAAACGATGTGACATTTATGCTTGCTCCCTCACCCCTCTTCCGTTTCCCTACAGCGCCACTGCAACACTAGCTAACGTTAGCTTAGAAATGGAGTCTGCTAACATCAACAAATCTCTCGGCTAAAACTTCACATAAACACAAAACAAAGAAAGTTTCATCCTGGCCAAACAGGAGTTTGACTCTGGAAAACAAGGGTCAACATCAGCTGATCAGATATTAGGCTTTATAAAGGCAGGCAGGCCGCACTTTCATTTAGCGCTGTCTCAGGGCTGGAGAGTCAAATACTGTTTAAAATATATTAATCTATAATAACAATGTAACTTAAAGGAACAGTGTGTAGGATCTAGTGACATCTAGTGGTGAAAACGCAGATTGCAGCCAACAGAATACCCGGCTCCTCACTGTATCCAACCATGTTGGAGAGTATACGGTGGCCATCAGGTGACAAAATAGCCCCAACTATGGCATTGACCACTCTCTCAAATGAAGAGGTTTACAGCGTCAACGTAAAAATGTGAAAGGCATTCTGTTTGTCTGCTACCATAGAAACATGGCAGTGCAACATGGTGGACTCCGTGAAAGAGGACCCGCTCCCTATGTAGATATAAATGACTGATTCTAAGTGAACGAAAACACAATGATTATTAGTTTTAGGTGATTATACACTAATAAAAACATACTTGATACCGCTCAATCACGTTCAGTCTTGTGTAGTCAGACTGGCCATTGGATTTAATCGTCAAACAATCCTTAAAGTTTTTACCGTCCAGCTCAGTCATCCGGGGATGAGGACAAGTCTGTTGCTGGTGGATGTTCCCTCCATGAACTCGCGGTTTCGTCGCCTCTGAACTTCTGTCTGTCTGCAGTCGCAATAAATCCCATTCAAAACTCCACTCAGTCTTGCAGTGACGGAAGGTCAGTCTTCTCCTTCTCCTTCTCTTGGTAGTCCTTAAAATCGACACAATCCAAGCACCATGCAGGGTTGAATTTCTTTCCTAGTTAGAGCATCACATCCCTGTTTTGGTTGATACTTATGGAATGCAAATGCGTGAAAAATACTGCAGTTCGCTTATTGGCCACCGGTGTCACTAAAAACAAGGTTACCTACCAACTGCCCAACTCTAACCTTAACTTTAATCAAAACTTGTCCATTTAGACCACAGTTTTGTCAAGTTTTGTATCACTTAGTTGATTATGAAGCCTGTGAAATGTCAGAAAAGGCCAAAGTTGATATAATTAAACTGTTAACTGATGTCTAAGAGCCCTTTTCAGGACGTGACCTCTTCTCTTTTAGTGTATCTTAGTGTATTGGCCCGTATTGTGTTTCCAATTGATGACTCATCGCACACATTTTGCCGCAAGGCGAGCACAGCTGGAACCTCCCATGTGTGAAACACGACCGCTGCCGGTAACCACGCTGGGCATCGGTGCCAAAAGCAATGCCAGCACGTCTGCTCGGCACAGTCACCACGTCGGTTTAAACTGACAGTACAACGCTGTCTTCATGAGGTGATTTCCCCCCTCGCAGCTAAAATAAAACCCGCTTCAGCCCCTTTAACGTTTGCAGCTTTCCTTGATTGGTGGTTTCTCCTCCTCAAACATCACCCACGCTTGCTCCATTAATTATTAACAACGAGGGAAACATCTGCTCCTACACTACACACACACACTTGTCAGTTCTGATCAGTCGTATTGATCCTGATGCATCGGTGGGGATGAATCCCAAGCTCGCAGCCAGAGAGGCCCTGTCAACCGCAGTGGCTGCGAGTGCCAAAAAACACGATGCCCAGGACCAGCTGGGGAATGTGCAGTGTTGTAATATCTGATCACAGTGTTATTTATAGAGTGGGGATATCCAAAAGGCATGTGCACATTCGTGCACACACTGACACTGAGAGTTTATTTTATGGGGTTAACTGGTTTTTCGGTGGTCGTGACTCAGTGGTCGTGTTAGCAGACGGGATCAGTTTTCCTCAGATGATCCGGGCTGCAGTCACTCTCTGTTTCTCCACCGGTGCAGGGCTGATTGATGTCTTCCCTTGTCTCTGAACAGGTGGTGCTCATACTCTGAACTTTAATGTGTGTATATGTTTACTCCTTGCCCTCATTTCTTTGTCTCTAGGTATGCATATTTACATGTAGAGTACAGGTGTGTGTGTGCATAAAACATGTGACACATCAAGTACGTGAAAACAGCACTGTCTTTAAATTCAGCAAATAAAAAGACACATATCCATGACAAATAATAATAGCACATTCTGTGTTTGTATAGATGTATTTACATGTACCTCATCTAACCCGTGCTCCTTCCTCCCTCCAGCTGTGTGGAGGCGCTGCTGGCTGCAGGAGCTGCTGTGGATGCGGCGGCGTCAGAGGGGGGGCAGACCCCTCTCTTTCTGGCCTGTGAGGCAGGACGATTGGACTGTGTCCGGGTCCTGCTGAGCGCCGGAGCCGATCGCTCGCGCACCACCTCGGTAAGAGCATGTACAGCACCTGCAAGAGATTTAAACACTGGAAAATTAAAATATACTTCCTATTTTTATTGTTAAAGAATACAAAGACACAAAACAACAACAACAAAAAGATCTGGGTTGCCTTGTCTCTGTGACTTTTTCAGTGTTTCAGTCATTACCTTGTAAATATCGTCCATTTCTCTTGACCCTGTTCCTCTTTTGTTATAATCCTATGAGTCAGATGTTCCATAACATATATTTCATTCACAATTTTCATCCATTCCTGTGTTGGTGGTTCTGCCCTGCCCCATCTAAATATTGATACCAGACTCCACTGAAAAAAGATATTTTACCTTGCAGAACACAAGAGTTGCTAGTCAAACGCTGCCTTGATCTGTTAGGCTTTTTGTGATATAGTGTGGTACTTTTACTTGAGAAAAAGATGTGAATGCTTCCTCCACCACTGAAAGTCACACAGTAACACAAACAAATTAATAGATTGGGGGCAGCAATGGTGTAACTCCACGTCCAAATTTAATTCCTGTTTTGTTAATGGAGTCTGTTTGGCTGTTTCGGTTAGAGAAAAGTTTTACTCTTTTAAATAGAATCTATCTCTGCAAGAATCCTATATGATGTTGTCTGAACATTTACCCAACAATTTGAGTATTTAAATCCATTTTATGAGAGTATTCTCTGAGTAAATATTATTAAATCATCCCCTTGTTTCCTCATTTACCCTGTAGTTTCTCACTCATTCACACTCTTGGGGGGGAGTTTATCAGTCTGATTGGTGTGAGCTTGTCGATGTATGGGCTTCCTGGGTCTCCATGGCAACCATAGAGGACCTGTTAGTTGCCCGTGGCAGCATCACGACAAGCCCCTATATTTAGATGCCCTTTGTTCAGTTTATCGGCTTCCCTACTGGGCCGAGGCTGTAGAGTCTCCATGGCATATCCAGCCTCTCCAGCAGCACAGGTGTTTTAGACACCAGAAAGTGTGTTGGCCCGTGTGTTGGGTCAAGCGTGATTTGCTTGTGGAGGAGGCGTTCTGAACTGGGTTGAACATTCGTTCCAGTTGTCTTGTCTTGCGATTTATCAGATAACACCTACAGACCTGATTAAGGCTCAATTCGTCCATTTTGAAAAGTAAACTTTAGGGCTTTTATCTCTGCAGGATGGCTGCGCCTCTCCACGCAGCGATGCGTTCAGGACACGTGGACACTCGTCTCCTCTCTGCCCACCCAGGTGACCCCACCATGACCCCCCGACCCCTCTGAACCCTGGCTGCCCGCTGCCCTGCTGAACCAGGCCAGCAGTGGCTGGGCCGGCTGCATGGCCCTTGCAGCCCTGGGCCTCAAGGTGAGTGAGCGAATGTGATCGGTTCACAGCGGTTGGAGAACATTTCCGGCCTCTTTTAGCTCATTGTTTGACTTGAGGGCATTTGCTGTGTGGGTTAGCTCGATAAACTGACTGATGTGCAAACCTAACTCCTAAATGAATTTTAATCTTTGGTCTGGCTGCTGGATGTGCTTAAAGCCCTTTAACAATTGGACAAAAAACACTCTAACCACTAACATCTGGGTTTTATCCTCAGTGGAAAAGATACAGTTGACATTCATTCCTGGGTCAAATGACTCACGGGTATTTATAGAAATAAAGCACCCAGTCGGTGGTTAGAGTGTTTTTGTCCACTGTTAAGGGGTTTTGCATCCAGCGGCCGGGACAAACATTAACATTCATTAAATTGGAGTTCTGTCCATCGATCAGTTGCTCGAACTCAAATGCTTATTGCGGTGGCAATGAGGTCCAGCGATTGTGGTGCTGTTCATTCGTTCATTCTTAACGAACCCGAGGCGGCGACCAGCATAAACAATCGGCAAATCACTGTTGACCTGTGTCCAACGAGGGCAGCGACGTATGCCAGTCGTCCTGGTCACCCTGAGGTGGGTAACGAAGGGAGGGCATGGCGTGTTCATGTTTCAGGCAGCACGCTGGGTGAGGCGTTGCGGCCGTCCGCCAGCGAGGTCTGAGTTGCTCTTTCGGAGGACCAATTGACTTTGATGTGATCGGGTCTGTGAGGGCTCAGCGGTGGGTCAGGACGGCAAACAACGGCTGGTCGCCAACCCGGTTCAGGCGCCTCCTCATGTTAGATCGTCGTTGCGCACTGACGCCTGCGGTAAACCTGCTGGAGGTTGGACATGTATGGGCTCGGCGGCTCGGGGCTCGGCGCGGGAAGCCCGGGATAATCAGACAAAGCAAATATGACTAAATATGGGAAGCGTGGCGTGCTGCCGCGACGACGCGCGGCTGAAGCCGCCGCCGACAGCACGCCAGCTCGAACTGATCAGAGTGGTGGTGGTACAGGGCGTGAGAACGGACGTGATTGTGTGTTACTCGAAGGCCTCTCGTAAAATGGTTAATCTCAGGTGTTGTCATGCGCGACGGCGTCGTGAATGAGATTCCTACAGAGATAGATGTAGCATTGAAATAAAATCCACTGCTCTAACGAAAAACAGCATGCCGAACTCGGTGGCAAGGCAGGGGTACCAGCCGGTGGTGACGGGAGTTCGCTGGTGCTGCTGCTCAATCTGTTGAACTGTTTTTGTGTGGGCTTTCGTGGTGGAAGGCTATTCATCTTTTCTCGAAGTAAAAGTACTGCACCTGTCCTCTGGCTGTTCGAACAGCGTTGGTGCTCTTGTGTTCTGGGCGTCTCTTTCGGTGGTCTGTCGAATGAGGCAGAACAGGCAGGGGCGGGGTATTGAATGTGCTGTTGTGGGCATCTCGCTGGGAACGAGTCGAAGAAATGGGCGATGACCTGAGGTATTGACTGGCTGAAAGGTCACAGAGGCGCAACAGCGTCTTTGGGCTGGTATTTTCTCTTTAACTGTTCTTTAACAATAAAAATAGGAAGTATTTTAATTTTCGGTGTTCATCTGCGGGTGTGCGTACTCTTGCGGTGGTCGCGGCGATCGGCTCAGCTCAACGAGACCGGTTGCAGTCATCGTCTGCTAAAACCAGAAAGGAGAATCTGCCGCGCTCCAGCTCACCACTGGCGCGCCTCCACAGCTTCAGGGAAGGAAGAACGCGGAGTTGAATGGTACAGCAGGCTCATCTGCTCTGAAGCACAGGCCTACAGCCATATTTGTCGTGGATGTTTTTGTTGCTGGGCCAGGCGGTGCTGTTTTCGCGATAGCGATAGTGCATGTTTATGCGCACACACCTGTACTCTGCGTAAATATGCATGCCTGAGGCAGTGAGGGAATGGCTGCTGCTGCACGGGTATGTTCACCTGACCGGGCTGAGGCATCGGCACCGCCGACAGGCAGGCGGCTGCGGATCTGAGAAAGCGATCCCATTCGCAATCACGACCGCGGCTCCAGTTATTATGCTCTCGATGTCGATATTACTGCCCGGTAATACTGCGGCTGCTTTGAACATCGCTCTGGCGCTGTGATCTGCAACTGCGTTCACAGCTGGTCCTGGGCAGCCGTGTTTGGCGCTGGCAACCGCGGGACCGATGAGCCTGCGGCAGAGGGTCATCCCGACCATCCGGTAATCGCTCGACGGTGGGCTGTTTAGTAGCCGTGTGAGGTGTTCCTGGGCGAGCCAACAATTAATGGGCGTGGTGAGGCTGACCTGGCAGGCCATGGCGAGTTTGGCCCCAGCTGGGCGGGCTGGCGTTGTGCTGTCGGTTGCCGGCGTGTGCTGTGCCGGCGCGTGCTGGCATTGCTGGCACCGTGCCAGCGTGGTACGGCAGCGATGGTGTTCACGTGAGGAAGTTCCAGCTTGTGCTGCTGCTAGCGACTTGGTAACGATGATCTCAGTGAAACAATGCGGCCAGCCACTGGGCTGCGCTAAAGAAGAGATCGCACGTCTGGCTGGGCTGTCGGTCAACTGAACCGTACCGGCACAACCTTTCTGTTCTGGGCTTCGTCGACTTAAAGTGATGAAACGACAGAGGTAATGATGCTAAATGGACGGTTACAGATTGAGGATGAGTTGAAGTTGGACGGATGACAGGTGACTGCTGTTTGAAACGGCAGCCGTATCGCCGGGCGGCCAGCGTTTACGTTGCGGTATCGGCAAACGGGGATGTTGACGGAAGGGTCGGCCCTGCGTGAACTTGGTTAACAGTTTTCAGGACTACCAGAAGGAGGAGGAACTGACCTTCGTCTGGGGCACGGTGGAGTTTTGAATGGGATTGGGCACAGGCTGGTTTGAAGTTCGAGGCGACGGTTCCACGGATTCATGGAGAACATCCGCCGGCAACGGGCCGGATGGCTGGCTGAACGTGCATTTGAGATGGGCTGACGATCATCAATGGCCAGTCTGACTTCACCTGGGTAACGCGTGACGGTATCAGCATGTTTTTGATTGATGTGTCACCTAAAACTTAATAATCGATGTGTTTGGGTCACTAACCCCAACTCTTTGCTCAACTCTTAAATAGATGGAGACACTGGGCTAGACTAGACTCAAAGCGTCTGACTGGAATATGAATGAAGGCAGTTTATTCTGTGCTTTTCTTAGAAACAGTCATGTATGTGGTCACGCAGCCTTTTTGTTAAGTACGCCTAGCGCTGTTTATTTCACATGTGCTGTGGGATTACCATCTTCTCATATCCTCTGTTGCAATCACCTGTCCTTGTGGGGTGTCTCGATTTTCATGCAGCCTGACGAGCAGGACTGTCTAGGGAGGAGAGATAAGTGTAATCTGCACCATTCTGACGTACCCGATGACTGCAAAGATCTGCCAGAAACTCACGTGCTTTCCTGTGTGATGTGTGTGTCTGTCTGCCTCGTTTGTGTGCACAACCTAGGTATTTATTTTATATTTGCGGTCCTCATTCTCTTGCAGATTTACAGTAATTTGAATCCTGTTACTGATCAGACAGTTGCAAAACAGATCAGTGTCCACATACTGACCTTGTTCCGATCTCTAAGGTGTCTTGACATTATGGATGGGATTCTACAGGGTGCCTCTTGAGTTTTTTGCTGTTTCTTAACCAGAAACATTGCTATGTTCTATACAGACTCCATTGACAAATCAACAAAATTGCTGAACCCCGTTGGCTTGCCTCAATCTGTTCATTTTTCTTATGCAGTATCACAGATACTTCTTCCACCACTGAAAGTCACCTGTGCTGAAGCATACTAACATCATCTGTCTGTAAAATTCAATGGGTCTCAGCCTCGAAATAGTGTTCTAGTTGAAACAAGGATCTTATTCTTACTCCTCTTGCAGCTCCCATTTCATACTACTGAGATGCTGATCTCTCTCCTCCAGAACTGTTGGTTGTTCGTCTCAGTGCTCAGGAGGCAGATGCCTGTGAGGCCTTTGGAGGCTGTGGTTGTTGCTGTGGTGGGGCGGGTCGTCGCTGGGCTCAGCTGGGCTCCGCCTCGCCCATGCCTCCCTCAGATCTCTCAGAACTCCAGGCCGTGAGAAGAGCTGCCCGTTAGGCCTTGGTCCTGCCAGTATCGCCTCCATTCTTATCGGTGAGGACAACTTTTTTTTTTACCCTCTTTCCTCTGCTTCTGCCTCACCTTTTTTCTTCCATCCTTCCTTCTTGTTCCTCTCACAGCAAACAGAAAAATGTTTCAGTTACAGTCCTTTGCACCTAAATGTAACACAGAGTTAGGATAAGGAGCAGCATGTTAGCAGGAGTCGCTCTTGTTGTCTGGTGGTGCAGGACTGAGTCCTAAAACCAGGAAGTAAGTTAGCATGTTAGCACTTCCTGTTCCCTCGGCAAGTTTTGACGAAGTGGCATTTTCTTTTAGCCTTATCAGCCGTTTTAAAGACAGTATTCCACCAAAACAAGTTCCCATCCAACACTACTTTTTGGCCTTAGCGCCGCCTAAGAGTGTTGTGATTGGTTTGAAAAAATACAAAACTGTAGCAGAATGAGAACAAGTCCAAACAGAGGCTGTGGAGACTCAAAAATCCAAAAACCAACTCTTGATTCTTTGAGTGAAGATGATGTAGCTCAATATTTCACAGTGGTACAGTTCAATATTTCAGTTGTCTGTGAAGTGAACTGAGCCTCCACACGATCATATCCTCACTAACTAACTTTACTTCATCTTTTTCTCTCAAAGGCCGTTTCACCACTCAGGGTCAGCTCCTCCAAATCCAATAAAGGATGTATTTTCTCCTTTACCTCTGTGATATGGAGTCAGGTAGATTCAGGACTCTGTCTCTGCCTCCATCTTTGAAGAGTGGAGGGTAAAAGACTTTCGTTTGTGTTGTTTGCAGCACTAAAAATGTAATCTAAAGATCCTAGTCTTTACAGACTAATCTCAGTTTGCTGTACAGTTGAAATATAAAGAAAAAAGGAACAAATATTGGATTGTGTTTGGGGCCTTTGAGTTCAGTGATCCATCCATGGGTGTTTGTTTCTCTGAGCATCACACACATGATACTGTTCTTCTTCGTCTTTGAATTTGTTGAATAATTAATGTGTTGGAACATGTGTGTGTTGCTGGTTTAGGGTTAGTTACGTGTGTATACAGTATATATATGTGTGTTGCAGTGCAGAGTCCCAGACTGATAAAAAAACAAAAAAAACAAAAAAGAAATCGATGTCCTCCGCCTCAAAGACTGCTCGCCTCGTCTCTCTGCTTTCGTCTCGGTATCACACGTTTACTGTCTCTGCCACTGCCACTGTCTTCACACGCAACAAGGAAGGAGTCTGTTGTGTTTGTGTGTCTGTGTGTGTTGTGGGGATGACGATGAAAGCGAGCTGTAGCAGAGGAGGAATGCATAATGGATGAGATTGGTGTGGGGGGGGGGGACAGAGGGACGAAAAGGAGGAAGATGCCAATTTTGGCTTTGTGTCTGCATTTGTTGTGTCTCATTTGCCTCAGTGTGTCTGCATATATTTCTTATTTCCCTGTGTGCTTTTTGTCTTTTTGATGGCAGCCTTTTCACAGCACTAGTTCTTACATGTCTCATCTAGAGCCAGTGAACTAATTAATTATTCAATTGGCGAAAAATGAAGAAACAATTTTGATATGTAACTTTATTTTACCAGTATAGTCGGTCACAAGGAGTAAAAATATGTTTTATTGGAGCTTTCTGGATAAGGTGAAGGTGGTAAAACATAATAGGAGTGAAAAGATAAGTCAATAAATTCTAAGTGAGATGACAGAAAATTAATTGGCAACAGTTCTGATAATTAGATAATCGTTTCAGTATTTTCTCTGAGCAAAAATGCCAAGTTTTTAGACACAAACCCAAATGAAAATAATTTAGCAGATTATTCGCTAATGAAAATAATAATAAGTTATTCGGAGCCACCAACCACACAATGAAAGATGAACTAATAAAGGATCACCATGACAGTTTTATTTATCAGGTAAAAATGCTAAATTTTCTCTGTTTTCAGCTTCTCAGTTTGAGTATTTCTGTTCCCTATTTTATATTATTGTAAATTGAATATCTTTGGGTTCTGGGCTGTTGGTCAAACAAAACAAGCAATTTGAAGATGTCACTTTGAGCTCCAGGAGTTGGTGATATGCATTTTTTTTCATTATTTTCTGCCGTTTTATAGTTTCTGCATGGCTGGTTCTGCTGTACTCCACTCTTTTAATTTCCTGCTCCCGTGTTGCATTTGCATTAGTTGTGAAGATAAAAGTTCATTTTTCATAAAGTTGGATGTCCAATTAGTGAAGGAAAAAAACTCAACTATTCTCCTTAACTGTTTCTCGTGGGGGATGAAACAAAAGTGCAGCAATAGTTTGGCAAGTTTGCAGTAAAAATAAAAAAAAGTGGACTTCTACAAAAGCTGTATGTCAGCACCTGGGAATTAAGCCCAAACTCCTGGAAGTTTTACTTTACCTTACTGAACTGTAGAGTGCAGAGCTGCCCCCCCCCCCTTAAAAACTGCTGGTTTAAGTCATCTGTCTTTGAGCCTCCAGCTGGACTGTCAGCCTCAGCTGAACTGCCAAAAGGCCTCTTTTATTTTCCCAGTGTTACTGTCTGCAGGACAAACCTGAACAAAGCTTAAAGCTCTACTTTTGTAGTTTTAAATTTGACTGGCGTCCTTCCTTCAAACAGTCAGACTAACATAAAATCCCTTGAATTGCTGCTCTGATCTAAGGTCTACAGGATACAACGATCGTAGCGTCAGAAAGTATTTTTGTTTCTGATTAAAATAAATGAAACTGTTTTGTTCACCATGTCTCTGTCATTAGTTCTGACCTTCTGTTCAGGAAACTCTAAGCTAGCAAAATATCGTAAGTGTTAAGACCTCTGTTGACCCTTTTCCACTGGGACAGTTTGAGGACCAATTCAAACCAGTTCTTTATGTTTCGACAGCCAAAGAACCATCTCTCAGCCAGGGAAACTGGTTCAAGAGCAGCACCAACACCTTGTTGGTCTAGAACCAACAAAAGCTTAACCGCAGGAGCTTGGAAGCCAACAAGACCAACTATAACTTTGTGGCTGCAAAATCAGCATCAGAATGTTTGGATGGCTCATAAAGCCAAGAGCAACATTGTTGTAATGATGAAACTGACGTAATGACATGGCTCTATGTCGGCTCTTTGGATCATAGAAAAGACGGAAGGTTTGCAAGTTGAACCAAATCCAAACCGGCACTAGCATCAGCCCAGAACTACCACCTAGGTTCCCATTGATGGTGTGTTGTTGCCAAGTCATTGTTGAGCGATGTAGCCCAAGCTAAGATGGTTTCTTCCAGTTATCATGATGTTGAAGACTTTAGACCTCAGAGTTGTAGAGTTGTACCAAACAAAGACTTGATACCTGCTGTTGATGGACTGTAAACAACATGTTTTGTTATGTCAGAGTTGTTGAGTTGTTGTTGCACAGAAATGCATTGAAAGAGACTGTTTAGCCTTTTGTGTGTTCAAGTGCTTGTGGGAAGGCAAGAAAACACTTCTCTACCCAATGACTAAAAAGAGTTGAAATGTTAACATCACACTGCAGAATCAGTAGGGTTTATTGTTGTAGGTTTTTAATTGCAGAAAGGACCTGCTCTCCTTTCAGAGACATTTTTTTATGTTAATCGCTACAGTAGTACAACAACTCCTACAGTATATCATCATGTCCTGATGTGATGTGTATTTGCTCTAATTAGATCCTGGGAGAGAAGCAGTCATGTTGTTTCTCCTGCCTCATATATTGCATCCTGCACATACATTTTTTTGGGTGGATAAAAAAATATCTTTATAGCATTTAATCCAAAAATACTTTAGTTGTGGATGCAGCTGCAGCAGAAATAGACATGTAAAGATCACAAAAAAAGTCAGTTTCAGATTGACTCTGCAACAAGTGTGCGTATACTTAGTGTGATCGAGTCTTAACTACCCTGTCTCTTGTCTCTTTCTTTGCTCTTTCCAGGAGATACCGAGTGGTTGCCAGGTCAGGAGCTGCCTTTATCCCCCTGGGACCTGGTCAGAAAGCCTCTCAGCCAGTGCATCACCATCCGCCTCAAAGGTAAGAAAAAAAACAAACTGGCAGCCGGAGAGTGTGTGTTCATTCAGCAGCACTGAGCCAAAACCAGAATCAGAGCCACCATCGCTGATAGCAAATGCCATTTGGTGGATGAAAGGGCCTTACAAATCAGTTTGGATGCATTTGTAGCGTGGGCAGAATCTGCCTACTGAGCCACGCTGCATGAGAGGAAAATTTAAGCCAGGATGTTTCTACAGGAGGAGTATTTTAACTTAATAAAACTGAATCAATACATCATTGTCATTGTCAAACTACAATTACAGCACCACTGATGTGACATGGAGCAGGTCTGTGCTTGGGGTCTGCAGTTTTTGTGTTCTGGTGTAAGCTGATTTAAAGGGTCTATAAGTTTTCTTTGCTGCTAAACATGGTTTCTTGCTGGTGATGGTCACTTGCTAAGAGCTTCAGCCATCATTGCGTTAACAATACAAGATGTTAGAATAAACCATCTGAGCAGCGCTGCTTCTTCAGGACTGTCTGGATGTTACTGTGAGTTGCTATCGGAAAGTGACGAGACTGGCTGAGGGCTAGCTGGTTAGCATGCTAGCTACAGTAGAAGAAAAGAAGTGATAGAAATAGAAACAAAACAATTGTTAACATTTCCACCTGTGGAGACAGCTTTTTGCAAGTAAATGAAATTTGATGGTGAACTTGCAACGTCTTTTCTAGACTGTTACATAAACAGCTCTTAATGCTAATGTTGGCTATGTAGCAACAGAAAAAACTATATATATATATATATATATACATATATATATATATATAAGTGTATAAAGATTGAACCAAATCACTGCAACCACGACCACTCTTGGCTTCTATGCCTGATTATAATAATACACTGACGATACACTGTTTTATCTTCATGAGTTATCTCTCATATGATATGATGGTTTTCAGTAGTCTTGGCACTTGAATCTTCGTTTTACATTATTTTGAAAGGCATATCTGGGACCAGAGAAAGATTGGACGTAGAACCAGATGTGTTTCTTAGAAAACAGCGTTAATGATTATAGATGAGTCACAGCAGCAGCCCTCGAAGTGGCAGACAGTCTCGGTCTGCAGATATTGGAATAATTTTTCTTACTGTCTGCTGCTACTGCTTCTGTTTTGCTGCCTCCATTCCTTGAATTGCTTTATCTACTGTATTTCTTGTCTCAGTGACTCAGGGAAAAAAAAGAGTGAACAATAGTCTGGCACCCTGAAAATCAGGGTGAGCAGCAGCCAAGCTCCTCTGTCCCTTTCCACCTCCTCTCTCCAGTCGATCATCAATCCATTTTCTCTGCCTTTCGACTCGGCCTTACTCATTTTCTCCCTGTCTCTCGTCTCTCTCTGACCTTTTCACTCAGAAGACGTCTCATAAAGTGAGCGAGGGCGCATCTGTATGTAGCCTTGTATCTGTGTGTTTGTGTGTGTGAAGTCCTGACTCAGAGGCCCGTATCGACCTGCCTGCCCGTCCGCCTCAACATCACCGTGGTGGCGCTGAGCCAGGACACGTCCGGCGCTTTGGTTTTCAACCTCTGCCTGTTCGACCGTCTCTCACTCACAGGTTTCAGTGGAAGAAAAAGAAAACAGCTGTAATAATTGTCATCTAAGAAGAACTTTGATTAAGAAACAGTGTGTAACTCATACCCTTTAAGATTCTTGTTGGTTTACTTTGTCTTTTTCGCATTGTTTCTTCAGATTTCCCCCAAAAGAAACTTATATGTAATGAATGTGGTAAAATTACTGCTTATAGTCTGACAAGTTGACGTGCCTCAACCCATGATGATGATGATGATGATGATTGTTAAGCAGTTGTAGGCGTGTGGTCTTAGAAAACATAAAAAACAAAGGATGTTTTGACACATATGAGACATTTCTGGTCTGTTGCCATTTGTACTACAATACTAGATGTTAGAAAATCTTGTTTTTCTTAAAAACAAGCAGAACTTTTGCTGTTTGATGTGTTTCAGGAATATTGTATTTTTGAACCTGGGCCTTGTTTTCCTGTGTTTTTAAGGTGTAAATGATTGATAGGGACAAAAATCTTTTCAATCGGTGCAGTATTGAGCAAGTACAAGTCCAATTTTTGTCCCTATCAATCATTTACACCCAAAAACATGGGAAGATAAGGCCCAGGTTCAAAAATCTCAGAGTAATCCTTCAAGCACAAACTGGAATAAGGCGATCTGGACAAAACACTCCTTGGGCATCAGGAAAAAAATGTCACAACAAACATTATTTGCATTTAATAACAAAGATTTCAGACTCCTGTTTGTTTGAGGATGTGAAAAATACAGTTCAGATGTGAATCTTTAAGGAGGGATAAGTGTTTTTGTTTCCTCCGGCAGCAGATTAAAACCTCTCACAGCTGCAGTTCATCCTACTCAACTGATATAAAGCATTAAGAGCTATTACTCACTGACCGCTTGTTCTGTTGAAATGAATCGGCAGTATCAGTGAAGTGCTAACATGTTCTATACTGTGTTGAACGTTTGTGCGCTTTGAACCTGCGGTGTTAAAGTTACAGGACAGTTAAAACCACAAGGGCACCTTGAGGTTCGTCTTTATGATGTGACCGAAGTGTGAAAGCGTCTTACGGTCGCTGACACTGAGCATGTAAAGCAGAGCGGATCTGAGGATTTATTTGTGTGTGTTTTTCTGTGTGTGTTTCTGACAGGTCTGTCTGAGTCGTGTCTCGATGAGTTGGCTCTGGAGTCTCTCTTCCCTCTGCCGCTACTGCACAACTACGTCCGCCTGGTACAATCTCACACACATTCATGCAAACACACACAGGAAAAGGACTGCGAGGGATTGAGGGATTAGATGAGTAAGACGTTGAAAAATAGGGAGGAAGCCAGAAGACTGCAGCAAGAGAACGGTAAAGAAAGACGAGGAGAGAGAGATGAAGTGACAGACAGATGAAAGGAAACAGAGAGAGAGGGAGGATTAGAGAGCTCGCTGATCAATGAACAGCTACACTGCCCCCTGCTGGCTGAAATAAGAAGAGCAGAGGGAAACCAAGGCTGGATTTTGTCCTCACAAATTTATGATTATCACAAAATATGTGGATAAAAGAAACTTCAATGACAGCACACAGGGCCTGTAAATGTCTGAAGTCCAACTTTTCATGACTGATTCACATTTCTGACAGTAAGAAGATGTTTTAATCCACAGTGACTCGACTATTTTCCATTTAATCCACAAGATGTCACAAATAATGAGAAATGCGCCTCACAAGTTGGAGCAAAGTCGTCTTAAAACAACTTGTTTAGTCTGATCTAAAGCCAAAAACCTTAAGTATTTTATTTACAAAGAATATAAACAGGTGTAAAATTAGCAGCAATTTGAGTTTGTGAAGCTGTAACCAACAATTTTGTATTATTAGAGCTTGATTTCTGTAGCTCAACTAATCGATTGATCAACTAATCATGCAGTCTGTTGGTAAACCCGTTAAAGATAATGTTTAGTAAAGCTAATTAAGGGTTCATTTCTCCCTATACAGGCCACATAAACAGCAACCAGTTCATTCTCCACTTAATACAACTGCTCACTCATTTATTTGTTCATTATCACATGGATTTAGTTGATGACTTTTAAACAGTGCAGGTGTACAAAAGGTCAAAGGTCAAGGTGAGCACAGCTAGAGTAAAGTTATGATATTAAAGACTGCGGAGTTTTTCATTATCACATTATTTTCATCCTTAACACTTTTGTTTTTTGTGAGTTGATTAATTTATTTGTCCACCTGTCTCTCTCTCTCTCTCTCTCTCTCTCTCTCTCTCTCAGGTGGAACAATATGGCAGCCTCATCTTTCACGGGCTGGAGGGCAGCTGTCAGGAGTACATCGCCAATCTGGTTGCTCGCTGCATCAAGGTGCGTCCAACACTGATCCAGAGAGCCACAGTCGATCATGACAAGTGTTACATGCAATGTTTGAGGGGAGAAATGAGGGAAAAATCCATGTCACTGTTATTTATTTGAAGTTATTATTAGCTACCAATAAAGTTTTATCCAAGTTCCTCCAAATTTCTCCAAATGGCTCATGTTGGATTTTTTAATACCAGACTCCATTGACAAAAGCAGGAATTTTACCTCATAGACCACGGGTGCTGCTAATCCATTGCTGCCTTAATCTTTACGTTTGTTTGTGTTATTGTGTGACTTTAAGTGTAAGTAAAGTAAAAGTACCACACTACAAGACAAACAAACTCA
Source organism: Lates japonicus (assembly GCA_033238685.1). Taxonomy (NCBI): domain Eukaryota; kingdom Metazoa; phylum Chordata; class Actinopteri; family Centropomidae; genus Lates; species Lates japonicus. Next base: position 2,325,225 of record BRZM01000047.1, on the reverse strand, counting down.
CTGACAGTGGCAGCAGTATTCCTGCAACTCCTGTGCTCTGCTCAGTAATATTTGTATTTTTGTCAATGGACTCTGGTGCCTTTGAACCGAGCGATAAAGCGGCCAATCAGGTGAGGCAGAGGTTCATGTTGATGTCATTCCAAAGCAAATTTATTCATGGCCCTGCCAGAGAGATGAAAAAGTTGAGAACCCCTCCTTTTAAAGAGAAGTTAGATGTGGTCCTGTTGCACAGTCTGATGCAACGAAACAGAAACCGCATGCAAACATCTCACCGCTCTTTATTATATCACCACAGCATGATGAAACATACTGCAGGTCAGCTGCTGGTCCAGTCCTGCTTCACTTGCATTATAATTCAGCCAACACAGTGGTAACTATCAGAGCACGTGTGGTCGTCTTTTTGTAAAAAAGCTGTTGGAGTCACTGCAGTGTTTCCATGGTAAAGGCATCAAACGTTGGGTTTTGCAGCAGCACAGAAACATGATATGAACAGATCATAGAAAATCAATGTGTTTTACAACACCTCTTTTTCTTTGATGCATGTAAAGGTTTTGACCAAGATAAGACTTTTAAACATGTATTAACAGTTTTTATTTACACTGACCGCCCTGAAAAGACATTGTGTTTTACAAAGCAGCATGAATTCAGTCAGAGAATACTCAGAATTTATGTTTGTCTCCTCTGTTTTTGCTGTTTTTCCAGTAATGTGTACCTCCGCCTTTTATCTGTTGCTTTTTACACACGTGATGCATTATACTAACAGTAAATACTCAGTTTATTAGGTACACCCACATTTATGAAGGCTATAATGTTCAGTTTGTGTTAAAACTGTGTTAAAGGGGCTGCTGTTTGTGGTGCTGTTGACCTATATTACATTATACAAAGAGGTGTGTCTGTTTTTTTTAGCCTGCTTTCATTGATTTTAGAATGTGGTGGACAAAATAATAGGAACAACTGTCGAGAGCAGCCTCCAAAATGATTGCACATATCCTAACCGTCATGAAAGGAGGATTTATTGATGTAGGACTGTGTTAGACTGCATCAGTTTTAGGCAGGCGTTCCTAATAAACTGACAGCTGACAGTGTAAGAAACAAAAGGAAAGCGTATCAGCAGCTGGATCTTTGCTGTACTCTCTTTGATTGCAGCGATGTGCCTGGAAAAGCCCTTCACTGCTCATTCGAATTCTCCTCCTGCTCCATTTCTCTCATAGTAGTAGTAGTAGATTTCCTTTGTTTCCATGACAACGTGCTCCCTTCTTACCTCTCTCTCCTCTCTCCTCACTCATCTCCCTCCCTCCTCTTCCTCTTCCTCCTCGTCTTATGTCTTCCAGTCCAAGCAGGAGGCAGGGGGGCTCGGCTGTGACGTGGTGAGGGTGGAGGTGGAGGAGAGCCTGACCAAAGAGCTGCTGCTGGAGACGTTCATCAGCTGTGGTAAGACGAACACTCATACACACAAATGAACACATATACTGATATAGAAATACAGTATATACAGGTTTCACGCAGCAGCAGCTGTTTAAGCAAAAATACAAAATTAATCATTGTTTCCGGCTTCAATTCTGAGTCCAAATGTGAATATTTGCTGTTTTTTTGCATTTTCACTATTTTCTGACATGTTTTCTACCAAATGGTTAATGGAGAAAATAATTGGTAGCTTATGCTGCTCGAGGTTTCTGCCTCTTAAAAGGAAGTTTTTCCTTGCCACTGTCGCCTAGTGCTGCTCATGGTGGGATTTGTTGGGTCTCTCTCTGTAAATACCTATTTTAAAGAGTATGGTCTAGACCTGCTCTATATGAAAAGTGCCTTGACTGTTGTTGTGATATGGCGCTATATAAATAAAACTGAATTGAATTGAATGATAATAAAATAATGATTAGTTGCCCCTATAATCTCATTTAATAGGGACATGAGTGCAAAAATAAACAGTATGCTGATGCAACTCCAAGTGTGAGCTTTAATTTAGTTAATTATCATAATTAAATTTAATTTCAAGCTGTTTTTCCTTTAAAGGTTTGTGAAAACAGTGCTAGACAAAATATTCAGTGAAGAGATTAGCAAGATTTAGCCTGTTTTTATAGGAGTTTTATAGGAACTCCATTATTTTTGAACCAGGACCTTATTTTCACACATTTTTTATGGTTGGTTTTGTCACTGAGATTGTTATATAAGTATCTGACAACATTATAGATTACAGATATAGACCTTTTTATTAACCAGAAACATCACTTTTTATCTCAACCAGACTCCATTGACAAAAACTGTGATTTTACCGAGCAGAACACTGCTGTTGCAATACTGCCAAGCTCCGCCTGTTAAATTGTTAGTTACTATGTGAGGCTTCTTTACTCGCCTATGTAATGATCTTAATACCCGATTCCACCACTGAATGTCACATAATAACAATTAACTAACTAACTGATCGAGGCAGTGGTATTCCCTAGTAACCCGGTTCTGCTCGTAAAATTATTGTTTTTGCACGGAGTCTGTTAGTGATCGATTTTTTAAAATTTGTATGAGAATTGGTTATTTATTTGGCATATTTTCACAACATGACCTAAGTTTAAATTGGGAAATGTTTCTGTAGGCTCATGTCTCCTCTACCCTCTGTTCCCAGTTTCTGGTGTCATGTGGTTTAGTCGGGCACGCCTGGTCACACCGGCCGCTGTGGTGGTCCCTCCTGAGGACTGGAGAAGGCTGCCTCTAACAGGCCTGTTGGAGACCCTCTGGCCACAGTCTGGACAATAGCTCACTCACCGCTGGTCCAACACCGGCACGACTGCAGCTGGGGACTCGCTTTAATAAAATATGTTTGCAGTTTGGTCACATTTCAGACAACTAAAGCTGTTAAAATCTTCACCAAAATCAAAAATGCCGCTCTCAGATTACAATGTAGCTCACTGGCATGAATTCAGTTACCGTTGTTGGCAACAAGAGACTGTCACCATAGCAATGTTAGCTAGTTTGAAGCCTAATCGCCAGACCAGCAACGTCTAACAAAATCACACATTTCGGCACATTCAAACAGAACCAACGTACTCCACTATCACAGTCCTTTATGTTTAGTTAATGTGTTTACACGGTTAGATTATCAAAATTAGAGAAATAACGGCCTAATCCCCGAGAAACGTTTCTAGTTTCAGTGACGGTTATGCCCACAACCAGTTACCATTGTTTATTCAATAATAATCAATCTCCGGGAAAATATGGATTTTCCATAAAATATCTATAGAAAGTTGAAGATAGGCTAAGGCACAATAATAAGAGGTGTATCTTAGTTTTCCAGTGTTATAATACTATTCGGCGTTGGTTTGAGCTGCAAGCAACATGAAGAGACACTGAAAACCGCAATTATCTTCACTGAGACATTGTCTTATTCAAATTTGGAGCAAAGTGAGACAGTATAGTTCAAGATACCAACCAAATAGTTAGCCAGTGGAGTCTGTAGTGATAAATGCTGCTAAGGCTATTAATTTCTAAATAAAAAGTATATCCGAACCATTATGTTGTCACAATTTATGAATGAGCCTGAAAATAATATAACAAAGGTTACTGTACCTTAACATAACTCAACATAAGGTAACCTTTTCAAAGTATATGAAAACACATAGGGCCTGTATTAGGACATTTTGTGTGGGTAAACACAAGGCAAAAAGTTTATTTGTATTGCATATTTGGAAAACAAGGCACTCAAAGAGCTTTATATATAAAATATAAAAAGGCAATACTAAGTCCAGAGTGTATTTTATTCCATGGTTTATCATTTTGAAAATAAATCTTTAATATGACAAACACACACACAAAATCTAGACCAAATAAATAGTTGACTAACAGAGAAATTGAAAATTAGTTGCCAGTCACCGTTTCTTTATTCATCGCTAGGTCCGCATTATTTCTGCTAGGCAGCTTCCCTCGATCGCCACGCTGTCGGTAAGCCCCGCTGTGTGGGATCGGAGCTTCGCTCCAGCAACATTTGGCTGGGTGACGCTGGCTGGGACCAGAGCCCGCCACGGCCTGCTGGAAGGCACCTCCAGGAAGCTGCTCTGCAAGGTCAGTCACAGGTGAACTTATTCCGCATGTGCCATGTTGGCCAGGACTGTTTTTAAAAGAGATTTGAACAAGGAGGTCAAGTGGGGCAAATTAAATAGTGTGGTGGCACTTGAGTCTCAAAACCAGGAAGTAAGTTAGCATGTTAGCACTTCCTGCCCTCGCTTCGCCCCTGAAAGTATTTTAAGTAAAATCATATTTGTCTGGTATTTCAGTTTGTCTGTTTTAGTACTCAATGGCTGAATCTGGAGTGCTGCAACTCTTGAAATGAGGATTAACACTGGTTTTATGGAGGGAAACAAGAGCTTGTTTGGTTTTATGTTGTCAGGCAGACAAGTTTAATTGAACCAGCTGTCGAGGAAATCCTCCTCATCTTCAGTAAGGGTTGTTTTATCTGCGCAGGATAAAAGCAAAAGTCAAATACTCAATCCTTCCCCACCCTCCGCTTCTCCAGATGGACTGTGTTTGGACACCGATGGCTGGAGCAGTCGGTGCTGTGGGTGAGCTAGTTTGGCAGCAGCCAACGCCTGTCTGTCCTGCTATTTGGGACTCATGAGGCTTTGCTCGGCCCGCAGTCTCCTTCCCTGTCCTGCCCCGTGGGTTCCAACAAACACACAGGCAGTTGTCAGGTGTGTGTGTGTCTTGTGTTAGTGGACCAGGGATTTACAGAGATAGACCTGTTTATTACAGAGTAAGATCCTTTTTGTTTTAACAGAACGCTGTTATACTTCCATACCAGACCTACGGACAAAACAGGAACTTCAATGAGCAGAACAAGAGGAAAACCGCTGCCTTAGCCTGTTTGTTTGTTTGTGTTATTGTGTACTAGGTGGAATAGCACCGATGTTCACTAGCAGTAAAAGTACCACACAATAACACAAACAACAAA